>CM062294.1:542834408-543385600 GCA_031216915.1 Pictodentalium vernedei
ATTCTAAGGCGCTGTACATGTTACTGAGCTCGTGCAAAAAAAACAAACGAAATATTTTCAGTATCTAACAGTCCACAACATCACTTATAGTCTTTTTGAAACAGGTATGTTTTGAGATCTTTCTTGAAAAGGTTGACATTTGACAGTCTTTTTGAGTGTTCTGGTAAACTATTCCACAAGTGAGGGCCAGCAAATGAGAATGACCTATCTCCAAATGTCTTACACCTATGTTTTGGAACATGTAGCAGCATTTTACCATCGGACCTCAGGTTGTATTGACACACATTCTTGGTATTAAGGAGTTTTTCTAAGTAAGCTGGTGACATGTTGTTTTGTGTCTTAAAAACTAATAATAAAGTTTTGAATATTATTCTGTACTTAACACAGCATGTCTCTGATTAACGTTTAGTTAATAATTTGGTTCCACTCTGACACATATGTATGTTATGCATAATCAAAGGGTATAAACCGTATAAACCTTTAGCCGGAAGTGGAGATAAACGAGGCGAGAGATTTCTATTTTTATCTCAAAGTTTCAGTAGCAGCGTATGCAAGATCACCGAAAACAAGATTTTTTTAATAAAAGGAATGACCGAAGAAAGCAAAATCAGTAAGTATGTTATATAAAAAATATTTAACAATGAAACGACACAACTTAATGGGAAAATCGACTCTTGTAGTATGAAAAAACATCTGCTGATCATCTCGGAAAATGAACACGGGGGGAACCGAAATGTTTGCTGCAGGTCATGATATGGTGCGCCGCAGGCCAAAACTTCAAAACGCACGCACGGTAGGTAGTAGAAAATGCGCATATCGTATTTTTAAAAGGGGGGGGGGGGGGGGGGGGTGGTAACACAATTTTTGTCTATTTTTTGGCAGGCTTCACTCGTAATGTACACAAATTTTCGACGCGGTTAGTCATTTAAAACAAAAGTATTATAGGTTTTTATCTTCAGTGTACAAGTTGGAGAATATGATTTTTGAAATGTGTCTGGTCATTATGTGGCCATATGTAACCAATATTTGATATTTTGCATTTAGTACTGCCGAAAAATCATTTTGCTGCCACGTGGTTAAAGTATAGCAGCTAAGGTGCTCTATTTCTAAGTATAAGCACCAGTTTTTTTGGGGTAGGGGTGTGTTAAAGTAGGATATCGTTCAATGCCGTGAATTTTTTCTTCATGGTATGGTTCAATGCCGTGTTGCGGTATTGTTTAATGCCGCTATCCACATGTTTTTGGTTCTGTTTTAGGCTTTGTGGGGCCTCCATTTTGGGCAATAATGTATTCCACCTTGTCCTTTGACACTAATAGCTAAAATATATTGCTTACTGTTCAATTTTCACACCATTTCTGGCTGTTCAACCGCCTGCCAGTTAAGGTTTATGGTGGTAAATGTTGGTGGAATAAGTTGATTGCTACGAATAGTTGCGTGTAGCCAAATTATACCCCAAAAACGCGAAGATCATGCCCAAGTCTAGTTTTGATCCAGCGACGTATACTCGAGTTATGCCAATTTTACAAGACGCACACACACACCCACACACACACCTACCCCCCCCCCCCCCCCCACACACACACACACACTAACCCACTGACCAGGTCGTGAGTTCCTTTTATTAAGGAAAGGAACTCAAGACCTGGTGAATGGGGTTACTCTCTCTATTCTATGAGTGGGCAATATATGAAACAAAAATATTTCCTCACTAATCCATTGGGGTTTATCGTTAAAAGACATAACAGGATGGACTAAAATCCTAACATTTAGCAAAGTGCCTTCATATGTAGCATGTAACATTTTATAGAAAGATTATCGAGGCATTCCTAGTTATGGTCTGGTGACCATCACTTTGATGATTTGACCAACACAAGTATATAAATCCAGAGACCACAATGCATATTCTACATAAATGTTTTGCATTATTATTTATTTTCAGATGGCTTCAGAACTTGATCAGTCAATACATATGATCTTGAATGAACCAATTGACGGTTCCTTCGTCGAGGTAACGGTATGCTCGCCTTCGTCTCGCGGGAAGCAAGACATTCCAGGAAGTCCCCGTATATCTTCAACACCCAAACTGCAAAAATTGTTTCCACTAAAAGCAAGGGGAAATCATGCTCAAATAATTTGAAGTGCCAAGAATGTCTTAAGTGTTTCACAAACAGACGCAGTTACCGGCGCCATGTACAAATGCACCGGGCACAATTTGCATGCACAGATTGCACACTGCCCTTTAAATCTCAAGACGCTCTAGAAGCGCATCAATCAAAGAGCCATTCCATTCAAATGTGTCACATCTGTTCTTCTAAAACATTTACACGGAGAAGCTCTCTGAACATTCATCTGTTACGTCACAGGCCAGATAAACCCCACAAATGCCCTGTAGAGGGATGTGATAAGAGTTACGCGACAAATGGTTATTTGATGGCCCACGTAAGTGGACACACGGGCTCAAAGCAATTTGTATGTGACTGTGGAAATGCATACCGGACAAAGCAGACCCTCAACAGACACAAGAAAGATTGCCTTAAGTCTGTCAAATGTAATATTTGTGCTCGAGAATTTACCTCACATTCTTACTTGGCTGAACACAAAAGGTCTGAGCATAATAAAATAATATATTCTTGCAAATGTGGCAAAAGATTTCAGTGGCGCTCTAATTTGTATAGACATGCAAAGAAGTGCCAATGAAGTGAATATACCTACTGCATATTGCATTATCGAACAATGAAGGTACATCACCTCGAAGAAACTTACATTATTTAAAGGCACACTAACTCAAAGTTGGCCTACATTAATTTAGAAAATTAACTATCCCATCGTATTCTTTGATCAAAAGTACCTGTATAACCTTTTGTTCGTTTTGATGGGTTCGGCTTCGTTATGTGTACAACGCGCTCTAAAGTAAACAGTAAATGCACAATCTGGGAATAGTTTGTACTTTTTGGTTGTACAATCGAAAAATACAAACTCTTCCCAGACAGTGCATTTACTGTGTACTTTAGTGTGCGTTATACACATAACGAAGCCGTACCCATCAAACCGCTGAAAAGGCTATATAGGTACTTCTGACCATAGAATACGATGTGATAGTTATCTTTTTAAATTAATGTAGGTCAACTTTGAGTTGGTGTGCCTTTAATGAAAACTAACTGCTCCTGTGCCACCAGTAATTATTCGCTTCATAGAGCACCGGGTTTCACATATATAAATTATTTATTTAAGATCTGTATTTTGCCAATTTTAAACCATACATACGGTTTAAAATTGGCGAAATACAGAACTTAATAATTATAGACTAGACCACATACGCTCACATATCAGTGCATACAGTTTGTTTCTGCACGTGAACTTGTTGTATGCGTGATCGACCTAGGCCTATTTGAGGTAGACTCGGATGCAAAATCTATGGACGATGGGCGGCGCATTTATATTTTACATTCAACTGACTAAAACTACCATAATACTTAAAAAGGAACTGAATTCTGCTGTCGTTAAGCACTACATCACGTGCAAATACCCCAAACTACGTTTTAGTCACGGCATCTAACAACATCAACAGATTTTGAAAACCTGCATTGAATGATATCGTGTAGCGGCGTTGAACTATATCCACCAAAATTGTACCCCATGATTATATATTAGCTCTTTTAGCGCCTAGGGCCCATACATTTTTATATGCAAAAGAACATATGTGTACCGATAGTTATATTTTAAAGTTGAAAGATTTTTTTCACTAAACTTAAACTCCTAATAGCAATAAAAATGCTACTTTAGGCGATAACATCTATCGAATTTAGTCTTGTTTTGTCATAAGTTTTTAAATATTTTATATTTATAGTGAACGCAAAAACAAATTTTTTCTAGCTATGCACAATGACATCTATATAATAAATTGTGCGTGTTTGCTTGTGTGTAATGATATCGATGCCCGTGTTACACTTGATTAATTAACACAAGGGTAGCCAATTTATGACAGAAATAAACGGCATAGAACCATATCATGACCTGCAGCAAACATTTCGGTTCTCCCCCGTGATGAATTTCTCGGGCAAATTTCTCCTTCAAATATCGTTTTTCACATGTTCACAAATGTAACACGTTAAAATGATAGATCGACAGATTCGGCGTTCAATTCCACACCAGAAACTATCAACCATAACAACGAAGGAGGTTCGGTGCTACTAAAACTGTTCAAAATATAATGTCGCCTTTTCGATTTTTTATACGCCCAGTTGTATACGCTCGTATCTTCAGTTGATGAGTCGTACACATTTTTTATGCTTGTCAGGTGACCCTTTCGATGTGAGAATCTGGTAAATTTGGAGCCTGTAAGTTTCGAAAGCAAGATAGGCCTATACGCGCACATGCCGGGTTGAATGCAACATTGCATTGCGTTGAAAAGGCGAACCACAGGTCACCTTTTTCAACGCAGAGAAATAGCCCATTTTACTGCATTACAGAATCTAACGATAGGCGGTGAACTGTTTGAAGATGAGACTGGTTTTATGGCATAGCGTAACAATGTCAGATCAAGTTGGACCGCATTATTTACTGTAAGTTGACTCTCTCAGACACATTTTGTTCCAAAACACGTTTGGGGTGAATAATTGGGGGGGGGGGGGGGGGGGGGGGGGGCGCAGTCAGGATTTTTTCGGGCACTCAGGATTCTTTCGGATGAAGTGGACCTCAGCTCCACATCCTCCCCCACCCCACCCAGAAAATAAAAATTCCCGTACGCATATGGCAGTATAGATAGCACGTAATTATAATTTTATGAATTTTTAGGCTCAAGCACCAATTTGTTAAGTTCTTAAATCATCGGGTCTGTAAATTTCAGTGAACTACAAAAGGTATAACATAAACTCACGGCTATATTTAAATAGCCTCTTGTGCTTTGCTTCTTTACATGATAACAATTTGTTGAGTTCTTAACTTTTGTGGGTCCCTAAATTTCAATGGACTGCAACAGGCAGAAAAACAAAACAAAAAAAAAACAAAAACAACCGAAAAAAATGAATAAAAAAATGAAAAAAAAAACAACATTTAGAACGGCGCATTTCCGAGCCCACTAATAACCTTCCCAGTGATCCAAGGAACACTGATGACGAATTTCATCTGAATTCATGCAGCGGTTGCTTGCATACATAAACAGACAAACAGACAGACACACTCTTTTATATATAGTAATAATAATAACTCTTTGGCCAGCCACTGATTTGTCGCGGTTCTCGTAAGAGATGAATCTATAAAGCCGTGGTCCATAGGCCTGCAACCAGGTTCGATCTTCGGAGTGGGAGTAGGAAAGGCAGCGAAGAGCCGTGGGGGGGGGGGGGGGGGGGGGGGGGGGGAGAGGCAACCCGCACATAATCCCCCACGTAAAAGCAGACGTTACACCCCCCCGCTCACCCCCCCCCCCCCCCCCACACACCATTTTTTGCAACTAAATACGCTCTGGAAGGGGCAGGCATGTAGCTAAATAGCAGACCCACAAATTCGAAAGGAGGGTGGCTATTGATCTATTATGGGGTGAAGCAGGGCCTTCGCTACTAATGGCTGACCATAGTTGGGCCCGGGGTAGGAAAACTGTGAATTTCAGGGTCCCCAAACCCTCGTTTCCTTGCACCTGAGTGGATATTTTGAGGTTTTTAATGGAGAAATATTGGTAAGATTTCACTCTTCCAGAGCCGGTAAATGCCGGCGTGGAGTATAAATGACAGAACGACGAATATAAGACTCAGTATTGAACTGAGAATTTGCTTCGAGATATTTAAAAAAAACAAAACAACAAAACCCCCAAAACTATGAATGAGATACAAACGGGATACTAAATATATGGGAATATATATTAAACCTACTGTATATAACTTAAAAACCCCGAGCTTTTGCAGGCGCCGGGGAGCAATTTGAAAGTATGTGGGGGAAGGGGGAGGGGCAATGTATCTAATGTTTCTACATTACCCCCCCCCCCCCCCCCCCCAGACACACGCGCGCGCGTACGCACTTTTACAGAGTGTTGGGCATGCTAGTATGATCTAGAGGGAATACATGCTCCCAAAGAGAGAAAAAAAAACACACACAAACGAATGGGTAAACCAATCGAATGAATTTAGAAGCGAATCTAATAATGAAAGGAGCAGAGAATTCGAATTTGCAGCGTTCAACAGTCCTCATCTGAGGAGCCAGTCACAGCAGCCTCAGAATCACTGAGCATGTGAGTTTTGGCCCTCATTTTTCAAAATATTCCAGAGAAAGCCCGCAGACCCTCACCACCGAGAATGGGATACGGCGATATCGCCTCTTGTGCTACCCCCCTCCCCCTCCCCACACACCACCTAACCACTGTGCGACTCGGATGCTGCTGCACAGCACACGGTGAGCATACATGGTGGTCCTCTTGGGATTAGCTCTGATAGCCCCACCCCCACCTCACCCCCAATATTTTTACCTTCCTTCGCTCCTGAATAATCAACTATACTCTATTTTAAAAATAAATATGTGGAACTGATTCAAATGAACGCCTTTCCAGTGTGTTATCGTATTACTATAAACAAAGAAAAAATATGGTATACATGTAAACTACATTTTTACAATTGCATGTTAGAGGTCAGTGTAAAACAAAACGCAAACGAAGAAAATAACCAAATTTAGAAGTGAGTCTGATAACGAAAGGAGCAGAGAATTCCAATTTGTTGTGGATCTTTAGCCTGTGTGGAGTCTGTCTCTCTCCGTACAGAGGACAGCCATTTTACTCCCCCCACCCAATAGGACGACACGCCGTGACATCATCAACCCCGCAACTGATGCTGTCAGAGACGGTTCAGATACCTCCATATCTTTTCTCAGCCGGGGATCCGCGATCCCACGACTTCTGGCACGAGAGACCAGCGAACTTATCCACCACTCTTTTCAACTTGTCACCCACATTTCAACTTGGGTGGGGGGGATGTGCCCCCCCCCCCCCCCCCCCGGTTACGTTCTTGAATGAGAGTAAATAATTTCAGTTTACAGGCATGACAAACTGGAAAAATATATCAGTAAAATATATTAGTTGCAGGTGTATTTTATAGAATAATGTAATGGCCGGTCTGGGTTTGAATGAAATTGCTGAGTCGAGAGGCCGGTCTGGGTGTATCAAGATATGACCAGGACACATGGCGTACAAAATTATTTTTTCCAAAAGGGTTAAGAAGGAAACTGGAGAGCAGTTTGGATAACTTTGTTGGCGGCCTGTTTGGGTGGAATTCTCAGAAACCGGCAAGATCGGTTCTTGTCACTCTGAAGCCGCTTTGGCCTGTGACGCGTGCCAGGAGTGCGTTGCGTTTGGCTGTGCTATTCAAGTGCGGGATGACCTCTTCGCCTAGTCTCCTGTGCATCCCACTACCTTTCATCTAGATGAACGCAAATGGGATGCGCAAGAGACTACTCTTCGCCAGCAAAGACGAAGAGCACTTAGGGACGTTCCGACGGGGGGTGGGGGTGGGGCTTATCCCCCCCCCCCAATGAGGACCCTGATTTTTGAAAGTTGGAAATTTTATGGTTCAAATTTCAAAAGTTGGAAACATTTAATTCTAAGCAAATATAGAACTAGTGATTCTTGGTTGAAATACATTTATTCTTTATAGTATGACCCACTAGTTCTTTTTCGCGCAGAACTAAAATGTTGATAATATTCCAAGTTTGTAACTGCGTAAGCTAGCAATACATCGAGATTGCGCTTTCGTAAATGCACACAAATAGTGTCAATTTGGAACACCGGGGCCTGCCGATTTTCTCTAATTGCCTTAAGGCAGGATTCTCTTACGTGAGAGTCCTTCATTGCTCGTCTAAATGTGACGTGCAGTGAAGGGGCCGCACGCACGAGTATCCCGCCTTCAGCAAATTACGGGATCGGCGGGCCCCCAATAATGCCGGGCCCCGGGGTTACTACCCCCCGCTCCCTCTCGACGGCCCAGCACAATATAGCAGTATCATGTACCACAAGAAGTCTTTTGTTAGGCCAATTACAAAGTTTACTCATGGAGAAAAGGCCAAATATCAAGCGAATATAATGTAATTTGTACATAAATCTATAAAGAAAATTCCTTCTCAAAACCGATCATCAAATGTCGGAAACTTTTTTATGGTACCAATTTGAAATGAAAGTTTGGAAATTTGAGGATCTCACTGTAACACACACCGAGTCTGAACTACCCAGAAACGTCCCTGGGAGCATTTGGATCCGAGAGGTGTTTAGTTCTTCAGCAGGAGTGAAATGGAAATGAGAATGTGAATAGTATTGAAGGGTATCGTCGGGCAATAAATGTGATCGATTAATTTGAAAGAAATGATCGCTTTGTATTTTTGACAACTTGACCCTGCTCTGAACTGCTATTGACAACAACGTAATTTAATTTCAGCTGCTGTTGACCTAGTCCAAACTTGGACCCACAGTCCATAATATAAGTTTTGGATTTGGTACGGCCTGTAGGTCCAACGCTCTCGATCTCCGTGGTGTACTATATATAGTATATGACCAGTAAACGAATTACTTGCAGGTCTATCTCGCCTCGTGAGAACAATATGGCATATCCAGAAGCTTTTTGTTATTATACGGTGACCAAGCGCTTCCGACATAGAGGTTTTTGTTTTTTACAATTATCCTTCTTTCGGTCACATAACAAAAAGCTTCTGGATATGCCATATTGTTCTCACGAGGCGAGATAGACCTGCAAGTAAATCGTTTACTGCTCATATAGTGCACCACGGAGATCGAGAGCGTTGGACCTACAGGCCGTACCAACGCCAAAACTTATATTACGGACTGTGGGTCCAAGTTTGGACTACTGTTGACCTAACTGTGCTTATCCTACATCATGTAGAATGTTGTTTGGCATTCAAGTTTCAAAAAAGAAAACTGGCAACCGAAGTCTTGTTTCGAAACTGTTTCCGTGAAGTCGTATGTAAATTAAGTGAAAATAAGATGAAAATTTATAAAATACTTATGTAAGGCGCGAATTATTCTATTTATTTCATCTTTTTGCCTTTGTCACACGGTAGTTTTCGCTTGGTGAGTATAAAGCTTGTTTTCGACCCTGGATCTGTTTGGTTTCAAAACGACATTGGCGAGATATCGAGGGAATCCCATGTGACGTCACACCTTATCTAAAAATACTTTATTTTAGTTTAAACAGTATTTATTTCAGATAAAATAAGTTCTCAAAGAACAACATTGAATATTTACAAAAGTATAGTGTCAGGGCAAAGCCAGCCTAAATATAGGGGCAAGGGGCCTCATATTTAAAGATACTGTAAGTTCAAAATATATTCCGCATCAAGGCGAAAAACCTACATGAATTTCACTTCTCTGTAAAGCTGGAAAAACACACGTGGTGTATATCCAGCTTTAGCGCAGGGACCCAGGGGAGAAACGGTATGTTAGATAAGGTCTGATCTCATTTAATTTATACAGTAGTCGGAGTCTTACGAGACGTAATCGGTTTTCGTCACGGCCAATTGAGAAACGAGATTTTAAAACGATAGAAATGTCTGTCGTGTCGTCACCTGATCATTAGTTATAGCAATGCGTGTCAGGAACGAATCATCGTTAAGTCACGCGTGAGATGACTTGTATTGATTCTGCCTCGATATACGTCATCTCCCACCGTTTTGACAGGTGGACAGATGAGCGTCGGTCCACCTGACAGTTTAGGGTAAAAAGTATATATATACTTGGAAGGGCAGAGCATTAGACACACACTTGGGGTCACACACACGTTGGTGAAGTCCAGGACAGGCGGACTCTGTTTCCTGGCATAAGGGTACCTTCGATCACAGGACCCTTAAACGGCTGGAATCGCCAGAGAGGGCATTCCATGATTGATTTAGCTTAACGTTGATAGGCGGCTACGGGGCCGAATTCGTGAGAAGGAACACCCCAGGTGGAACGTTAAAGTTTAGATTGTCGAGTAGCAGGTATCGTCCTGCAATAGTCAGAAGTGTAGGTTAATTGTATTGTGCGTATTAACCCTTTGAAGCGTCAGCCTGATTGCGTTCTGAGTAGTTTATTTTGCTGTCGGAACATCGTAATACCGACTGGAGATCGGTGTGAGTGACAATTTCGCCCTAGCACAAAAAGGGGCATCTGTGAATCGTGAATTCAACCAGGAACGGTGGATATTTCAATAGGACTTTCACGGAGGACTTTCAAAAGGCACATAAGGTATGAGTAGACAATATCTGACCCAAATCAGAAGTACGGTGGTTTATAGATGACGAACATTGCTGGTCGGAACCCTCCGACAGCCAGAGGTACAGTTACGCGCAGACGTTGACATTTGAGCCTAAGCGGGTGAAGCTCTTATGGCGAGCTCACAGTAATAACATTTCAGATTTGTGAAGCTCTTATGGCGAGCTCACGGTAGTAACATTTCCAGTGCGTAGACTATAGTGCCAGTACAGGGCTATAGAATGACTATATGATTGTTTAGAATTATTTAACCGTAGTGACCCATTTTCTGTGAAAAGAATTGAATTGTTGATTGTTGAAATATTGAAACGGATTTATTTTTATGTGTAAATAAAAGAATCGCTGTTACTTTAAATCATTCTTTCCATTATACAGCCTAAAGTGATTAGGAATCACACCTAACGGAAATCGAACCCATTTCAGGCCAATTTGGCAGAGAAGGAATCACGGCGTCGGTCTAACTCAGCTCTCTGCGCCGAGTTCGCGACACTTGGATTCCGACCCTCCACGTTGGTCTAATTTTCCCGCAACTTCATCAGCGGGACTAAATAACCCCACGTCAGCCCAGGCCTTACGGGGCCTCAGGTGTTCCCTGACATTGATTGGCGAGCGCTACCAGGATATTTCTAAAAGGTAAAAAATGGCTATATGGAAATTTTGTTTTATTTTAACGGCGGTTCTGTTTAGGTTTTGACGCGTTCGGTCAGTTGATGCCGTTCAAGGGTTTAATATCGCAATACAGTAGTCCCCAAAAGGATACTTAATAGCCACTATAACTGCGGTAGGTTTCAGAATATTTGGTGCGTTTAACTACGTTAAATTACAGAGGTAAATTAGGATTAATTGCCATATTTTTTTTTCTTTCTTTCTTTTCCTTCTTCATTCTTTCTGACGAGTGTTGAAGATAGAAAGAAAAAATCAAAATGGATGTTGTTACACCCCTCGCCCAACTGGTATCATTAGGCAAGGAAATGGGCCTTGAGGGAGCCGAACTTCAGAAGTTCGTTAAAGATGAGCAGAAACGTGAGGCCAAGGAGATTGCCTTACGTAATGACGCAAAAGAGCGAGAGATTCAATTAGAACGAGAGCGTGAGAAAGACGCAAGAGAGGCGAGGGAGAGAGAAGCCCAATTAGAACGAGAGCGTGAGAAAGACGCAAGAGAGGCGAGGGAGAGAGAAGCCCAATTAGAACGAGAGCGTGAGAAAGACGCAAGAGAGGCGAGGGAGAGAGAAGCCCAATTAGAACGAGAGCGTGAGAAAGACGCAAGAGAGGCGAAAGAGAGAGAGATTCAATTAGCAAATGAGGCGAAAGAGAGAGAGATTCAATTAGCAAATGAGGCGAGAGAGAGGGAAGCCCAATTAGCAAGGGAGGCAAGGGAGGCAGAGCGAGAGCTCGAACAACAGAGGCACGAGAGAGAATTAGAGCTCCTCAGAGCAAGGGCCGATGTGGAGAATGAAAGTCGGCGCTCAGGGGATGGGAGTGCAGGGGTAGCAATTCATGCCCCTCGCCCCCATCTCGCTCATTTCAATGAAAACACAGATGACTTGGACTCGTACTTGGAGAGGTTCGAGCGTTTTGCCTCCAGTCAAATGTGGCCAGAAGACACATGGGCTATGTGCTTGAGCCCTTTGTTGTCAGGTAAAGCCCTCGAGGCTTATACCAGTATGCCTCCTGCACTTCTTAACGACTACAGTGAGCTGAAGAATGCCATCCTTCGGAGATACCAGCTCACTGAAGAAGGATTCCGGACCAAGTTCCAAGAGATTAAGCAGGAGAAGGGAGAAACAGTGCCTCAGTATTTTGCCCGAGCTAGGCGGTACTTTGACCGCTGGGCTGATCTCGCAGAAGTGAATGAGTCATATGGAGCCCTGCGAGATCTATTTCTCCGGGAGCAGTTTTTAACTACATGCTCCAAGGAGTTGGGCCTGTTCATCAAGGAAAGGGGTCCGCCCACCTATGATGAGATGGCAACTGTGGCAGAACGCTACATCGAGGCCCACGGTGGGAGTGTAAACGCACCCAAATTGGCTAGGGGTGGGACAAACGGGTTGGCAATGGCACCCGTAAGGCAACACCACCCCGACCCTCCTGCGTCGCAGGCCAGCCGGAAGGGGAGCGCTCCCAAGGACACCACTTGTTTTATCTGCAACAAGCGGGGTCATATTGCCAGGGACTGCTGGCAGAAGCAGGTAAGGACCACTGGGAACATTAGGCCACCCCAGCAGGGGGCCTGGAACGCAGCACCAAGGGGTTGGAAGCAAGGTGACCGCGTAGATCCAGGGCCCAGTAGACAGACGGCAGCGTTCTGTCAAACCATCGGTCCAGAACACAACCCCCTCCGGGAATGTATACGAGAGGGAGAATTAAGGCTGGAAGGCGGGAAGGTTGTCCCGATAATAAGTGGCATGTGTGAGAGGCTCACAACTTCGCAGGAGAAGGTTGATATGCCAGTGTACCCAGGGTATGTGGGACAAAGGGAGATCCGTCTGCTCCGGGATTCTGGGTGCTCCTCTGCAGCGGTTAGAAGGCAACTGGTTGACGACAAGCAATTGTTGGGGCGCGACCATTTGTGTATTTTGATAGATGGGACTGTTAGAAGGTTCCCCATCGCGAGGATAACTGTTGATACCCCATTTTATTGTGGCGAAGTGGAAGCCATGTGCATTGAATCGCCTGTCTATGACCTGGTCATAGGTAATATCCCAGGGGTGAGGGCAAGCCCTGATGAGTTATGGTCCAGGGGTAGGGGGCCAAGTTATGGCCCAACGAGGGCAAAGGAAATTCAAGTCGGTGGGCAAGGACCCCCGGCGGTTGCACTCGGTAACGTACCGAGTAAGGAAGGGAAGGTTCCCAGGGGGAACCAGTCCGATGGTCCAGGGGATGGCCCCTACACGACGAAATGTCGCAAAGTTTCAAGGGAGACGACTCCTGTCCAATTAGGGAGAAGGGGTCGCAGGCGGTCCAGGCTAAACGCCAAACGGCGAGGGAACCCAATGGGGTCATTGGGGAAAGACCCTCAAGCAAATTTATGTGGGGGAGTTGAGCTCCCCCAGAAGTCGGTGTCACCTGTGTGGAGAGGGGAGGCCAGACCCACGCAAATGGCTGGGCAAACTCCTCCAGAATTGAGAGGGCACGGGTCAACACAAGTTGAGTGTGTCAAAGTGGATGGGACCGCTAAGGTGGGCGCCCAGGTGACCGAGAAAAGGGTCCACAAATCAAAGGAGAAGCATCCTAGGTGGCGGAGACCACGTAGAGAGTGCCGGGGGCGCACAGCGCCCAATGTGCGCAAGAAGTCGTCGCAATGGACCGGGGGGTCGACGGCACAAGGGCCAAGGACGGCCAGTGTCGTTCGAACGACGGTAATCGCCGGGACGAGTGAGCCTGGGGGATATAGCGCCAAGGGAAGCTCTTGGGAATGCGACAACGACAGGGTATGGGGACCCTGGTGGAATACCCGTAGAAATGACGGGGCGAGAAGTAGAGGTGTGTCAATGGTTACCCAAGGGGATACTGGGAACCGGGCCCCTACCAATGGTCGGTGGTTATGAAGAAGCAATAGTTGGGTGGCTGTGGGCCTGGTGTCTGGGACGGGGGCTCCAGTCGCAAATATTTTTGTGGGTGAGGTGATGAGTTTCGTAAACCCGGTGTTAAGGCCCGGAAGAAATTTTCTTATTTTTTAGTATTATTATTGCTCTGACTGCTGACTAGAGTTGGTTGTGAGTACGAATGTGAGATACACTGCCCTGTCTGTCGCGTGTGCGCGGATGGGGAGCATGTGTGTCGAGTTTTGTAAGTGTGGGATACACTAACCCCGTCTGTCGCAAAGGCGCGGTCGGGAAATCTGTGTGTTGAATGTGTGAGTGTGTGAGGCACAATTATAACCCCCTGGTCGAGCTTTGCGAGGGTGAGGCTCAACATAATGCAGGGGTCGTTTGCCCCTTCACAAGACATAGGGGAACGGGAGGCGAAGTTACACTCCGTTGGAATTAACCCGTCTGACGCAAAGGCGCGGACGGTGTTACTCGTCGGAGTGAGTGCCAAGTGAACTGTTTGCAAAATGGGCGAACGTGTATAAAAATGTGTATGTTTGGGTGTAAATATATAGTATTACAGAGAGAGAGAGTGCTGCAAATCTAAGAATAAGGCTACTCTCCATATGTAAACCCGCAAGACGGGAGCATGTGGTAGCGTGTGTGTCGTGGGAATCGGTATGGCCGACGCATGAGCCCGGTCATGAACCCCACGACCACTAGGGCACGGTTTTGTAGTCTTGAACATGATGGGTAGATTGTAAAAAGGTGTGAGAGGCGAACGTGCGTGGCTTTGCCCCTCGTGTTTTAAGAGATACACAGGGTGTTTCTCTCGGGAAGGGAGTTGTCAGGTCAAAGCCAGCCTAAATATAGGGGCAAGGGGCCTCATATTTAAAGATACTGTAAGTTCAAAATACATTCCGCATCAAGGCGAAAAACCTACATGAATTTCACTTCTCTGTAAAGCTGGAAAAACACACGTGGTGTATATCCAGCTTTAGCGCAGGGACCCAGGGGAGAAACGGTATGTTAGATAAGGTCTGATCTCATTTAATTTATACAGTAGTCGGAGTCTTACGAGACGTAATCGGTTTTCGTCACGGCCAATTGAGAAACGAGATTTTAAAACGATAGAAATGTCTGTCGTGTCGTCACCTGATCATTAGTTATAGCAATGCGTGTCAGGAACGAATCATCGTTAAGTCACGCGTGAGATGACTTGTATTGATTCTGCCTCGATGTACGTCATCTCCCACCGTTTTGACAGGTGGACAGATGAGCGTCGGTCCACCTGACAGTTTAGGGTAAAAAGTATATATATACTTGGAAGGGCAGAGCATTAGACACACACTTGGGGTCACACACACGTTGGTGAAGTCCAGGACAGGCGGACTCTGTTTCCTGGCATAAGGGTACCTTCGATCACAGGACCCTTAAACGGCTGGAATCGCCAGAGAGGGCATTCCATGATTGATTTAGCTTAACGTTGATAGGCGGCTACGGGGCCGAATTCGTGAGAAGGAACACCCCAGGTGGAACGTTAAAGTTTAGATTGTCGAGTAGCAGGTATCGTCCTGCAATAGTCAGAAGTGTAGGTTAATTGTATTGTGCGTATTAACCCTTTGAAGCGTCAGACTGGTTGCTTTCTGAGTAGTTTGTTTTGCTGTCGGAACATCGTAATACCGACTGGAGATCGGTGTGAGTGACAATTTCGCCCTAGCACAAAAAGGGGCATCTGTGAATCGTGAATTCAACCAGGAACGGTGGATATTTCAATAGGACTTTCACGGAGGACTTTCAAAAGGCACATAAGGTATGAGTAGACAATATCTGACCCAAATCAGAAGTACGGTGGTTTATAGATGACGAACATTGCTGGTCGGAACCCTCCGACAGCCAGAGGTACAGTTACGCGCAGACGTTGACATTTGAGCCTAAGCGGGTGAAGCTCTTATGGCGAGCTCACAGTAATAACATTTCAGATTTGTGAAGCTCTTATGGCGAGCTCACGGTAGTAACATTTCCAGTGTGTAGACTATAGTGCCAGTACAGGGCTATAGAATGACTATATGATTGTTTAGAATTATTTAACCGTAGTGACCCATTTTCTGTGAAAAGAATTGAATTGTTGATTGTTGAAATATTGAAACGGATTTATTTTTATGTGTAAATAAAAGAATCGTTGTTACTTTAAATCATTCTTTCCATTATACAGCCTAAAGTGATTAGGAATCACACCTAACGGAAATCGAACCCATTTCAGGCCAATTTGGCAGAGAAGGAATCACGGCGTCGGTCTAACTCAGCTCTCTGCGCCGAGTTCGCGACACTTGGATTCCGACCCTCCACGTTGGTCTAATTTTCCCGCAACTTCATCAGCGGGACTAAATAACCCCACGTCAGCCCAGGCCTTACGGGGCCTCAGGTGTCCCCTGACATATAGGTATGGTATACTTCATGTAGGATTCCATAGTGTTTCGCTAATTTCTCTAAAAATGGAATCGTTAAAAGCCAGATACTTATTGATGCAGTTGCTTCGAAGAGAATACTAAAAAATAGCCCATTTGATGTTTGTTCGACAGTAATTGGACACAAAAGACTGTTGCCAAAATGAGAGTGAAAATGAGAGAGCGCGAGAGGGTGAGGTGGGGGTCGGGTTAGGGATTATTGTCGAATAAACTGCTAGCTCAGCATGCTGTCAGGCAAATTGGTTTCAATTAACAGAGGATTGGCGTATTGTTATAACACGCCGTTATCTGAAGTGAAAACATTTTCTTCCCATTCGACTGTCGCCCCCCCCCCCCCCCCACCCCCCACAAACACACAGACTTCAACAACATAAAATAAAATAAATAGAAAAAAATAATTAAAAAAAGCCAGGCAAAACCGCAAAACATAGACACTAAATGATCGTTATGAAGTAAAAACGACCACGGTCAAAAACGGTAAACAAATTTTTTTTAAAAAGATCATTAAAAAGAATGAAACAAACCCCAAATACCCCCAATTGGAAAAATAATTCCCCGACAAAGCTGTGTGAATGTATGTGTGATGAGTAAACAGCTCACAAATAACAATGGGATTACCTTCATAGACAAGTGATTATGGATATGTTAATCAGGCCTGGCATTCTGAAAAATGCAGGAGGGCAAAATATCGCTCTCCTCAATCAGCTTAGGAGAGCAATTAGCTTTACACAGCATTTTAAGTATCCAGTTGAACGAACTCATTGAAACTGAAACCAACAGACTACATCAGTGATTTTATTAACTTTACTAAGGTAAAGCGAAATCTCTTAGACATCTAGATGTCTCACTCAACAACCAAACACACACTTGACAAGACCTGTGTGTGTACCCAGACCTGTTGTCCAAGAAAGTCATACGTCTACCACTACCACCTTCAACCCCCCAAGGGGGGTTGAAGGTGGTAGTGGTAGGCGTATGACTTTCTTGGACAACAGGTCTGCTTGAATCTACAGTCACATCCTGGTGCACGTGCTTCAAGTGACAGGATAGTAGTAATGGTAGTATATTATAGTGTCAATAGTCCTTGAATAATTACCCCTCAAACTGTGATGACAGTTGTTGAACTTGAAACTGACAGAAAAAAAAATATTGCTGTGACTCATTTTGCTTCAAATGATTGCAACTGTGTTTGGGTATGGTTGCAGCCATTACCTTTTACCACTAAACGACTTTTAAAATGAAATTACGTGATGTTATGTGACTTCGAAGTTAAATTACATTTTTGCTTTACAACAAAAATTTAATGTGAGCATAATACATGTAATCTCAATCATCCCAGACCAAAATATTTAGGAGGGCAATTTTTCGCTCTCCTTAATTTATTCAGAAGGGCAGTAAGGAGAGCTAAAAAATCGCTCTCCTGAAATTGCCAAGCCTGGTTAATTACAGGTGTGAAGGAATTAGAGCCAAGGCAAAATGAAGTGTTACAGTTGTAACTGAACTAATTTACCCTAATGCACAGGTAGCCTAAATTAAAAAAATGAATGCCGATTGAAAAACATGGTCTGAAATCTTTCGGATGGGGCGAAAGTTCTTCGGGGGGAGGAGCGGTCCTCTCGCCCCCTCCCCGTGGTTGCAGGTTCGGTGGTTCTGTCAGTAGTGTTTCAGTTGAAAGGTGTGACGTCAACGTTGTGCATTCGAGTCTGTCCATATGGAATAAGCTGGATGATTCCATTAGGCAAATAACCAATAGAAATCAGTTTAAAAAGGCCTTAATGGACAAATTATTAACTAATTATAATGAAGATGTGCAGTGCGACAATCCCTACTGTCCCGACTGCCGCAACGATCTTAGGACCCAAAGGCCTAGATAAAATAATTAGTGATATTATAAACACGTTTGACATAACTTTGTTCTGGTACCCTCGTCATATTGGGAAAATATGATTCAGTCACCAAGTTGTGAACTCTACTCTGGGGCTTAATTGGTAATACCAATACAAGTTGTAAACACCATGCGATGCTGGCTGTAGAATTGTATATTTGGGGGGATTACAGGTAGACAATCAATCTGGTTATGTAATCTCCCTACGGTGTAAACAGATAAGTGATGTTTGTACAACAACTTTGAATCATACTTGTAATGTTTCTGTTTATACTGTTGAAATAAAATATCTATCTATCTATCTATCTATGGTTTGTTAACTGATTAGACCTTCGTACATGCACAAATATGGGCATTGGAACGATCATATGGGAAATCGAATAATCTCAACTGGACGTATAATTATCACCAACTCCCGATTAACGATTTTACCAACTGGGCGTATAAAAAAATCGATAAGGTGACATTATATTTTGAACAGTTTCAGTAGCACCGAACCTCCTTCGTTGTTATGGTTGATAGTTTCTGGTGTGGAATTGAACGCCGAATCTGTCGATCTATGATTTTAACATGTTACATTTGTGCGAACATGTGAAAAACGATATTTGAAGGAGAAATTTGCCCGAGAAATTCATTTTCTGAGATGATCAGCAGGTGTTTTTTCATACTACAGGAGTCGATTTTTCCATTAAGTTATGTCGTTTCATTGTTAAATATTGTTTTATATAACATACTTACTGATTTTGCATTCTTCGGTCATTCCTTTTATTAAAATAAATCTTGTTTTCGGTGATCTTTGATACGCTGCGACTGAAACTTTGAGATAAAAATAGAAATCTCTCGCCTCGCTTATCTCCACTTCCGGCTAAAGGTTTATACGGTTTATACCCTGTGGAGGGTAAACATCAATAACATCTAAAGATAATAATTATTTATATAGCGCTTTTCCCAGCGAAACGCTGCTCAAAAGTGCTGAAAACATGGGTGTCGGTAACAATGGTATAATCAGCAGCCGAAGGCTGCTTGAAAGAGATGGGTTTTCAGAGCTTTCTTGAAGTTATCTGTATTTAGGGTTTTTCTAAGGTTCTGAGGGAGGGCGTTCCAGAGTGAGGGAGCTGCGAAAGTGAACGATCTCTTCCCTGCCGTTGATCGAATTCGCGGTACGACAAGGAGATTCTCAGAAGCTGATCTGAGATTCCTCGACGGTGTGTGTACTTTGATGACCTGCTTAAGGTAGATTGGTGCTTTGTCGCTATGTAAGATGTTGTGTGTCACCGCCAATACCTTATACTTAATGCGAGACTCAACTGGCAGCCAATGCAGGATTTCAGGATTGGTGTAATGTGGTCATATTTTTTCGCACCAGTAGTGATCTTAGCTGCTGTGTTTTGAATACGTTGAAGCAGGTACATGGATTTCAGAGGAAGGCCGAAATAGAGAGAGTTGCAATAGTCCAAGCGGGACAGGACCAAAGACTCTATAACAGTTTTCAGAGTGTTTTGGTTAAGTAGCTTTCTGATTTTGTTGATGTTTCTTATTTGGAGGAAGCAGGAGATTACCACGACACACTGGACCATCATAACTCCCAAACACCATGGTCCCGGACATCTCAGTACCCCACCTCATCCTCCTTCGACGCACCTGGTCATGTTGCGAAAAAATACTTTCAACTGCTAACGAGGGTCGAAAGGTACTTGCCTCATACCGTCCATGCGCGCCTTCGGCGCGCGAAATCATTGCACCCGCCCTCGCGATTTTCTTCGTGGAAACACTGTTAATTAACATTTTGTCCATTTTAAATGGTTCCAAGTTATTCCAGGTCAGGACAAGACGTTGTCACTTGCAAGTTCATAAGACATTTTGTCTGTTTCTCTTGAACTTTACAAGTTACTCTTTACTATAGTACCGGAGAAAAAAAAACTTATATTTCCTCACACACAGATATCTGGAGAAAAACTAATAAAAATTTTGGTCTCTCTCACATAGGATATGGAACAAGCCCTTCAAAGTTCTTATCAAGAGCTGTCACATTAGTCGTGGAAGTCGTGGGAATAAGTGAAAAGTTCCCGATACTAAATTTTCTTGTCTTGCCCCCAATGTTGCATTCAAATTAACTTTCATTTATCAACCTAGTTATAAAAATAAGGTATATTTTATTTTATCTCTATGAATTCAAATGAGAGTTACCCCCCCCCCCCCCCCCCCCCCCACACACACACACACGCACTAATATACTGCTAATATAGATTTAATGCTTCAAACTAAGTAGAACTAATGTACCAATACGCAACTTCATTGTGATGAGTTGACGGTAACATGGTCTGAGGTTTGCGGCTCGGAGCGTATGTTCGACCGAGACGGCAAAAGCGTCTCGGTTCAACATACGCTCCGATCCGCAAAGCTCAGACCATGTTACCGTCGTCACAGTAACGCATATGTTCCAATAAACCACTACCCATAGCCCAAAACCTACATTGTGAAATACGAGAGATAAACTTTAAACGATCACAGGTTTAGTAAATAAATCTCTCGTATACCCACGACAGCACTGGATAAATAATCAATAAACCAGATAAACTCATTCCATCTTAGTTCCAATCGTAAATCTATTTGTAATTTGAATAACACTTTATCCGGAATACCGTCTGCTGCACGTGTGAAAAATCCAGAAAAATATCAAGCGGCTTGCTAGTGACTGCGTTGATGAAATAATTACGAAACGGGTGACGTCATTTCAAATATTTGGTGTTATGACGTCAGACGGTAACCTTCTTGAGCCGCAGACATAAAAGAAACTACGCCAGCTCTCATCCAATCAGAGAGTGAAGATTTTACTTTTATTGGAACATAGAGTGGTGTCTCTATTTCCAACATGATATTACCTTCACCCATCTAGTTGTTCAAACCTCAAACGATGTGTGCAAGCTCTGTCCACTTTCTCATCGTATTTCTGACAAAGGCTACGGGATGTACAAACTATACTACTCAAAGTTTGCAAAGCACCAAATATTTGACACATCATTGTGAATTTTGCTTGTGACATATTTGCGATATTTTTGGTGGAAATGATTGAGGAATGTATTGAGATGGTCCCCCAGTGTTTACATTAGCTCTCTTGACAGGCAGACTTTTCGTGACAGTTATGGAAAGCATGTACCCCTTGATTTTCATGATGTTTTCGTGTACTGTCTACATGTACATGACATGTGTAGGGTATTCAATCTTCATTTCGACATAAACCCTTGTGATTTAATGATTGAATATGGCAAATGCAGATGTAAGAAGATATTTGCCTGAAGCAGAAATGTGGCAGGCTGTAGGGATGGTGGAGCAAGGGGCTACCCATCGTCGGGTTGGTGAAGCCCTTGGTGTGCACCATACGGTGATCACCAGAGCCTGGGCAAGATTTCAGCAGTATGGCACACCAGTAAGACGGCATGGTGGTGGCAGAAACAGGGCAACATCTGCAGCTGAAGACCGGTTTTTGATCATTCAGGCCGGTAGGAACCGCTTTTCCACAGCAACCCAGCTTCGCAGTCAATGCATCGGGGTAAATGTTTCGACGCAGACTATCCGGGCAAGGTTGCACGAAGGTGGTCTCCGATCGAGAAGACCATATATTCGCATTCCGCTGTCCCAGAACCACCGCCAGGCACGATATGAATGGACCACATAGGATGTACAAGAGAAGATTGGCGACCTGTCCTTTTTACAGATGAGTCAAGGTACAACCTAGACCACACAGATATGCGTTCTAGGGTATGGAGAAGACCAGAAGAGCGATTCCATGCATCCAACATTGCTGAGTATGACCGCTATGGTGGAGAGTCAATCATGGTCTGGGGCGGCATCAGCAGGGATGGACGTACAGAACTCTGTGTCCTTGAACGTGGTACATTGACTGCACAGCGGTATATTGATGAGATCCTGGATGTCCACGTCAGATTGTATGCAGGTGCAGTGGGTGATAGATTCATTCTGATGGACGATAATGCCCGTCCTCATGTTGCACATGCTATCGGGAAGTACCGACAGAGGGAGGGGATTGAGCGTACGGACTGGCCAGCAAGATCTCCTGACCTCAGTCCAATCGAACATGTCTGGAATGAGTTGCAGCTTGCAATTTCAGCCCGTCCAGTCCAACCAAGAAGTGTCCAGGAGCTTGGTGCCATGCTGGTCTAAGAATGGAACAACATCCCACAAAGGACCACCAGGAACCTGATTGGGAGCATGAGAAGGCGTTGTCGAGCTGTAATTAACAGTAATGGGTCTTATACTCGATATTGAACCCATACCAGTTCGTTCCGTCAACTTTTTGGCAAATTGAAAAATTTCCTCTTTTACCAATAATATCCATTTTCCATGGTTATCGTATTCAAAAGCTAAAAAATAATGGCAAACACAAATAAAATCTTAATTTCTGTACTTAAATCATTAAAAATACAATTAAATAAAAAATTTATACATTTTTCATCACAATATTTCAACTAAAACGCAAAACAGGTAGTTGGATATACTTGGTGCTTAGCAAACGTTGAGTAGTATATATGAGCTTTTCTTCTGGATTCTGCGCGAATTTCGCTAGCATTTGTTTCCGAATTTGGATGTTCCTCAATTTTTTTTTTTTTTTTTTTTTGGGGGGGGGGGGGGGGGCTCAACTACCTCTGCTGTTGGCCGATCTTCTCCGATTAGCTCCGACTGTGAATTTTTGCCGAGGGATACCGAGGTGCGAGGTGAAGGAAAATAGGGGGTGGGAATGGGGTGAAAAGGGTATAGTGTGGTGTGTTCTGAGTATATAAATAGATTTAGGCAGTATGTGCATTAACCCTTTACCCAACGCAAACGATATCAAAATTTATTATTTTAAATATCATTCTTTTTAATTTTTCAAAACATTTCAACAAAACCATATCATGTGACCCCTCGTTGGAACGAGCCCGTTCCAACGAGGGCTCGCTGAAAAATCTTCAGCATGGTATTTAGTAGGTAGCTTGGTAATTAATGTTTACAGCCGCTGTACCTCAGTAAGCGACAGTGTGAATTGTTAATCACATTGTGACATGTTAATTAGTTCTTTTTGTGGTTGTCCATAATTATGTTATGGACCAATATTGAGACATCAGTAATTGTGTTTTCGGGTGTGGACACTCTTCAATCGTGAAGGATGTAAAAAAAACTTTCCGTGCGACAAGAGACGTGGCCAGCACTCACGGCTGACGAACGTAACCGACGAATTAAAAGGTTACTGACTTACGTTTCCGACAATTCTAAAAATCAAACTTCGACTGACGGACGTTTGACTACACATTAAAACGGCGGCAATTGTAAAAAAAAAAAACTCTGGTCAGGCAAAGAGGGTGAAAACCTCGAAAACAAAAAGTGTCACCAAAACCCAAGGATAAATTAAAGCCGTTGACACTGAGATACTGTATATATACATATACTAAATACAAGCTGTAGCTTTGGGTGTATCGGGCACAGCCGAGCGATACAAATTTATCACAGTACGCCACAAGAGCCCAATAACGGCATAAAGCCAATAATGGCAAAACAATAAACAGAATTAAAAAAAAAAGATTTGAATTTTTTTTTTTATTTAAAGCTGCCAGAACTGAAAAGCCCGGATAAAGCTGACGGGAGTTTTATTTTTATCAATTATTACAGTGATCTGTGTTGTGATACCCAATTAGCACTTACACACTTCATCCACACAACGAGGAAGTCTGTTAATTATCAAGCTGCCTCCTAAATAGCGAGGGACAGTTTTCAGCGACGGCTCGTATATCTTGCATTTACTCGAATAAATCAACGGTTATATCACATATATTGGTTCAAAGGACATATATTTCAACCTTTTAAACGACCATTTCCTACTTACATTCCTTCACCTCGGTATCCCTCAGTGTTCAGGGGGACCCGGAAAATTGGCGAGCCCAAACAAACCAGTAAACAGAATTGAGTACTAAGTCCTAAACGGCTACCGCCAGTGAGAATTATGGATTATTTCAATTGGTCTTGAGATGCAAGATGCATTCTAACCCTATTTGTAATAAATTTATTGCATTTAGCGTTGAGATGCAAGATGCATTCCAACCCCATCTGCAATAAATTTATTACATTTACCGTTGAGGTGCAAGATGCATTCCAATCCCATCTGTAATAAATTTAGTACATTACAGTTTGGAACAAAACTCGTTTTGTTAACCCTTTACCTAACATGAAAAGCAGACGACACTTGCAAAAAAAATTCTTGAATAACTAATTTTTTTCATTTTTTGTCTCAAAAACATAGGTTATGACCCCTCGTTGGAACGAGCTCGACGAGCTCGTTCCAACGAGGGGTCATAACCTATGTTTTTGAGACAAAAAATGAAAATATTTAAAAAATTAATGGGCGATTTTTGAGAATAGCGCTGGCCGGTTTTGGCCGTTACGTTGGGTAAAGGGTTAAATAAACTGGGGACAAAAGTTTGGAATATAGAAGTGCGGGAGCCGAGGCTCGAACCGCAGACCTATAACACACAAAGCGACCGATTTGCCACGATACTAAGAGATCCGGAACAACAAGGCTGGCTGGTAAGTGGCCCTTATTCCTCCATCGGTACACCACTCTCGCGTTCTTTGAGATTCACCCGCGGTAAATCTCACCGATGCTTCCACTTCAGATCGGTCGAAACATTCACCATGCTTCACCACAGCGTTCACAATGCCACCAACTGCTGAGGACGGGTCATGGCAACAATGTAACAGATCGAGAGAGAAGTGCAGGAGCCGAGGCTTGAACCTTTGACCTCTAGCACACAAAGTGACCGATTTACTTCGAGACTAAGATTCGGACCATCCAAGCTAGATGGTAAAGGGCCTTTATACCTCGACCGCTGCAATACTCTCGCGTTCTTTGAGATTTACCCAGCCTCCACCTCAGAGCGGTCGAAACATCCACCATGCTTCACCGCGGAGTTCACAATGTCACCAACTGCTGAGGGCTGGTCGTGGCACCAATGTTACAGATCGAGAGAGAAGTGCGGGAGCCGGGGATCGAACCGTCGACTTCTAGCACACAAAGCGACCGATCTACCGCGAGACTAAGAGATCAAACCAGGCTGGCTGGAAAATGACCCTGATACCTCGACCGCTGCAGAAGCATAACTTGTGAGATGTGGGTCAGTGAATATGCTTGGTGGTCTACAGTTATTATATTGTGTCAACATGGTAAGGTTACCAGGACAAAATGTGAGCTTGTGAGTCTTGATACAAGAGGAGGATGGAAGCAAAAATTTGATGCGTGGAGTCGTCAACGAACTGTCGTCTTGGAGATGATGACATGGAATTCATAAGCGAGATCTTTTCGCTTCTATCCGCCTCTTGTCCCCAAGACCCACAAGCTGCCATTTTTGTCCGTCTGTTCTACCATGTTGCCACAATGTTTTAGACCTTCAAGCATATGCCACACTAAGCTTGCATTTGTCAATTTTTCTCTGACCCACATCTCACAAACCATGCCTCAATGAACTCTAAACACTAGGCTTGATGATGTCAACTATTCAAATAATGACTGACCCTTCAGTTTGTTATTTGATTTTCATTATTATTAGTTACAGTGTATAAAATGTTGTAAACGCCAATATTCTAAAAACTTTTGCCCCCAGTTTATTTTCAAATATTGTGAGCATTATTGGACAAAATAAGTGACGGGACTGAAGCGCCTCTGGCTTCGCAGCCACTGACCTCCTTCTTTCATCCCCTTTCCTCATTACACTCCCGCTGAATCTTATTCTGCGGGCCATATTTTATTCATTCTAGAACACGGTAGAAAGTGTTCTGGAGTCTTCGCCACTGTCAAATTTCTTAACAGTCACCCCTTTCCATCCCACCCCTAACCCTAGCTTAAGCGACCCCGATCTCCTACTCTCATATCTTATATCTTCTCCCCAATCCACAAACTTCCCAAAGACTTCTCTGCTCCAGTTCATTTCTCCAATTTTGATTACAACCCCTTACAATTCTCTCTCTCTCTCTCTCCGATTTCCCCTTGCCCCACCTCCCATCCAAGATCTAGGATCACCATTTAGCAGTTCCACTTTAACCCTTTAACCAACGAATCGGCCGCATCCGCCCGCGTAATATGCAAATTCAGAAGTTGAAAAAAATATTATTTTTCAAAAAATTTCAACAAAACCATATCATGTGACCCCTCGTTGGAACGAGCTCATCTAGCTCGTTCCAACGATGGGTCACATGATATGGTTTTGTTGAAATTTTTTGAAAAATTTGAAAAAATGATATTTAAAATAATAAATTTTGATATCGTCTGCGTTGGGTAAAGGGTTAACGCCATCGCTTGTCTGAATAGCCCGACCCATCCTTTCTGAATATTAACCCTTTGAACCCTAGCGGCAGTTTTTTTTTCCGGCCAGCAACATGATACGTCATAATGTCATTAAATATGACGGATGTTCAGTAAATGTGTGGGATAGACCAATCAATATTTTCAAAGTGCAGCCCCGAGGCTGCACGTTGAAAATATTGATTGGTCTACCCCAAATAATGACTAGACAGAGTTATTTGTGTGCAAAGCACAAAATGCGTATCCCCGCATTTCCGCTGAAACACATTAGCATAGTTTAAATGTTTCGAATTAAATACCCTAGGAGCCTTTCGATGAAAACTAATTTTCCAACGATAAAAGTGGTTCCACCAGAACCACTCGGGGCCATATCAAAATTCCGAAACCTTCATGTACATCTAGAGGTGATACCTGAACACATCAGCATAGTTTTAACGTTTCGAATTAAATACCCTAGAAGCCTTTCGATGAAAACTGATTTTCTAGTGATAAAAGTGGTTCCACTGGAACCACTTGATCCAAATCAAAATTCCGAAACCTTCATGCGCATCTAGAAATGTTACCTGAACACATTAGCATAGTTTAAACGTTTTGAATTAAATACCCTAGGAGCCTTTCGATGAAAACTGATTTCGAACGATAAAAGCAGTTTCATTGGAACCACCTGGAGCCAAAATGAAATTCCGAAACCTTTAAGCACATCTAGAGATGTTACCTGAACACCTTAGCATAGTTTAAACGTTTCGAATTAAATACCTAGGAGCCTTTCGATGAAAATTGATTTTCTACTGATAAAAGTGGTTCCACTGGAACCATCTGGGGCCAAATCAAAATTCCGAAACCTTCATGCACATCTAGAGATGCTACCTGAACACATTAGCATAATTTAAACGTTTCGAATTAAATACCCTGAGAGCCTTTCGATGAAAACTGATTTTCCATCGAAAAAAGTGGTTCCACCGGAACCACTTGGAGCCAAATCAAAATTCCGAAACCTTTATGCACATCTAGAGATGTTACCTGAATATATTAGCATAGTTTAAACGTTTGGAATTAAATACCCTAGGAGCCTTTCAATGAAAACTGATTTTCCATCGAAAAAAGTGGTTCCACCGGAACCACTTGGAGCCAAATCAAAATTCCGAAACCTTTATGCACATCTAGAGATGTTACCTGAATATATTAGCATAGTTTAAACGTTTGGAATTAAATACCCTAGGAGCCTTTCAATGAAAACTGATTTTCTAACCATAAAAGTGGTTCCACTGGAACCGCCTGCGGCCAAATCAAAATTCCGAAACCTTTATGCACATCTAGAGATGTTACCTGAACACCTTAGCAGAGTTTTAATGTTTCGAATTAAATACCCTAGGAGCCTTTCGATGAAAACTATTTTCTAACGATAAAAGTGGTTCCATTGGAACCACCTGGGGGCCAAATCAAAATTCCGAAACCTTCATGCACATCTAGATATGTTACCTGAACACATTAGCATAGTATAAACGTTTCTAATTAAATACCCTAGGAGCCTTTCGATGAAAACTGATTTTTCAACGATGAAAGTGGTTCCACCGGAACCACCTGGGGCCAAATCAAAATTCCGAAACTTTCATGCACTTCTAGAGATATTACCTGAACACATTAGCATAGTATAAACGTTTCTAATTAAATACCCTAGGAGCCTTTCGATGAAAATTGGTTTTCCAACGGTAAAAGTGGTTCCACCGGAACCACTTGGGGCCAAATCAAAATTCCGAAACCTTTATGCACATCTAGAGATGTTCCCTAAACACCTTAGCATAGTTTTAACGTTTCGAATTAAATACCCTAGAAGCCTTTCGATGAAAACTGATTTTCTAACGATAAAAGTGGTTCCACCGGAACCACTTGGGGCCAATTCAAAATTCCGAAACCTTCATGCACACCTAGAGTTGCTACCTGAACACCTTAGCATAGTTTAAACGTTTCGAATTGAATACCCTTGGAGCCTTTCAGGGTGTGACGTACGGACGGACGTTCGCAGATGTACTTGTGAGGTGATTTTAGTGTTAGGTATGGGGAAAACTGCGCAACTCACAAGTGGGTTTTTTGCACCTCACAAGTTGAAAAAAACCTCACAAGTGGTTGGTGTACTAACGGTTTTATTCCCAATCTCACAAGTAACGACTGTACATGGACGGTCACCTCGCAAGGCCATCTGTGGTGGCCAGGACGGACGGACGGACGGACGTTCCACCGCAGATGTACTTGTGAGGTGATTTTAGTGTTAGGTATCTGTAGGTATGGGGAAAATTGCGCAACTCCCACTTGGTTTTTTCGCACCTCACAAGTTGAAAAAAACTCACAAGTGGTTGGTGTACTAACGGTTTTATCCCCCAACCTCACAAGTAACGACTGTACACGGACGGTCACCTCGCAAGGACATCTGCGGTGGCCCGTACAGACGTACGGACGGAGATCACGACTATATCCCCGCATTTTTGAAAATGCGGGGATAAATATGGACTCTTCTGATTGCCGCCATTGAACTGGCATGGAAGATACACGAGAGTTTAAAGGGTTAAAGTCCCAAATATTCCGGAACGTCTGTTCACACCACTGGCTATCGGTGAGATTTGTCAGACATGCAGTGTGAGGTAGCACATTCTCCCGGGGATTTCCCCACATCTACCCTGTCCAGGCTGTCCTTGATCCTCAGCCGCTCAAACTCATTGCTTCCAGTGCTGTGTTGACGTTCTACCCTGTTATCCTTCTCCGTGTATCGTTCTGTGCAGTTTTTTTCAACTCTTTGCAATAGTTTGGTTTAAAGGTATCACATCTGCACCATGTATATATATACGCCAACTTGATAACTCCCCACCATCTCCCAAAAGTAGGGGTTTTTTAGAACAATCAATGAACTATTCTTACCTAAAAGTTTTGGCTGTTTTAGATTTCGCTACCCCTCTATGCTCAGTTTTTTGCGTGAACTCTTTGAGTGATGTGATATAACTTACAGTCTACAGACAAGACACAAACATTCTCGAAAGTTGTTGCTCGCTCGTTTCTCATACACTTTGCATTTTATAGGCAGGCTCTATTGTCACCATCGCGAAAAGGGCCAGAGAAGTTAGAGAATTACCGAACACTGCACCATCGAGGAGACTACGGCCCTATTTTGCGGCTCACAGGTAAAGCCTTACTCTCAGTTTCGTTCAATTCGAGCCTCCATTCATTTCACTTTTTCCAACACTGAAGTGCCAGCAATTTCTTCAGTGTCTTTTCACTTTCGGACACAAGTACCACAGACCTATCTGCAGAACAATATCCTAATGCGTAGATTTTAAGCCCCCCCTCCCCCGCTGGAACCCACAACAAGACACATCAGTCAGCAGGCACATCAGGAGCTCATGCTATTCGTCTCTCACTAGATCTGGGTTGTAGGCTACAACGAAAATAATCGGGGAAAATATGTAGGTCAACTTACAGGACATTACGACTCGTCGGGGGGGGGGGGGGGGTCAGCCCCTCCACTTTTTTTTGCTGGGCCATGTTTTTTTGTATGCATGTATTTTAACACAACGAATGACTGGTGAAACAAGGGGCGGATCCAGAGCCTCTCCCAGATTTTCGCCAGCTATGTTTCTCTCGTACTGGTTCAGTTTTGATGGATTTCGGATAATTTTTTGCAGTTAGTGGCAGCAAACGCTAAAATGTATACAGTCTCTTAAAAAATCGGTTAACTTAAGTAGATCGTAATCTTACAGACATACAAATACCAAATCCACCCCAGACAAGATAAGCCACAGACAGTATATTTGCTATTAACGTCTGGTAAAGCATACAGGTGAGGTCTATTTATCAGCTTTGGTCGTTACGACCAAAGCTGATAAATAGAACTCACCTGCATGCTCTACCGACGTTTTTAACGGCTCTCAGAGTGTGAAATCTTTCAAATACATCTCCTGAAAAATCTCAAAATATCCACTCAGATGCGTGGAAATGGGGGTTTTGGGACCCTGGAGTTTAAAATTTTCATACCGACGACCATCCATCGCCCGATCAGCCCCCGCCCCACCCCACTTAGAAAATCGTTCTGCCGTCCCTGATTGATAAGGAGTTTGGTTGTTCGGTGTTCTCCATCTTCTCATGTCGAATATTTTACTTTTGTAGCCGAATTGATTTGAAAAAAAATGAACGACTGACCAGGCCTACTCTATCAACCCAGTGTGCAGAGATCGAGACCATTAAGTGATTATCGTTTTGAAAGTTCTCCGTAAATAGCCTATTCCTGTCAAGAACTTGCACGGGCCCATAGACAACGTACTGAGCAGAACATGGTTCGGTCCGGCCCTGTCTGGCCCGCCCCAGCGGTGGAAAATCTTGAAAATTGGTGCCAAAAGCAAAATCCTTCACTCTTGGAGTCAAACGAAAGCTTACGGTAGACCTATGGATATTACTGAATCGAATACCACAAGTCGATAAATTGGCGTTCCTTTTTAGGCCTACTTACTGGAACATGTAATAACTGACTACATACATACAATTCATAATTATTTATTGACCAACAGATAGATAGTTCTGGCCTGTCTTTGTCAGTGGAACTCATTCCCAAAGGGACCCCCTAGTCAGATTAGTCAAACATTGAATCAGTCCCCAACTGCATCTGGCCACTCGAAGAGAATGTGGGCCGCTGCGGCAAATAATTGAGAAGCCTTTGTCTTGAGACAGGAACACAGTCATATAATTCATAGTGACACAGGCAAAGAGTGGAGAAACTTCTCTTCGCCACGACAAAGATAAATGAAATAATTTGCGCTTGCCTTCAATTTGTAAATTCCCGCCAAATATTTTCTCCTTATCAACAAGCCAGTCGCATTGTCTCCCCTGATATTGCGACAAGTGGATTGTGCGCGTGCGTATAGAAGAAAGTTCACCATTAATCTTCAGCTGCATCCGATCAGCTGTCTGACCAAATAAGTTTGTCTTTATGGCTCAAGATCAATCGAGCCTTCTACTCAGAAAACAACTTGCTGGTTAGTTTTATCTTCCAATACAGAAATGAGAAGAGAACGGTTCATATTTCAAGTGCAGATGGCAAAATATCTATTGTAACATAAGAGGTCACTTCAAAACAAAGCCAACTACTCACACTTCAGTTCTGTAGACTAATTTCCTGCTAACTTTGTCTTAAAACTTTCTCTGTTGTTTATTTTAGCACTTTTACCTCTTTGGTAAATTTTTTTTAACTGGAAACGATTTAAGTAAATTTACATTTGTTGATTACATAAATTACACCATTCTCATTCGTAGTTAGGTTGATTAACCAATATTTGTTTACATGGTGACATCATTTTGATGTTTGTGCAGAAAATCTCTTCAAGTTCAGTCCTGAAACACACCTTTTTCTGTTGCCAGTGTTGGTTTCCATTTGAAGGAATAGAGCTGTCCAATTTCTATCTTAAAACTATGTTGACTAGTAAATTTCTGGTTTTCGACTGTGTGAAGTACACATGCATGGTCAAGCTGACTGAGTAAGTAGTTCAGTATTCTTGAACTCAAACCAGAAACATGACTCATAATAAGTCATATGTGAGTCAGGAGCCTAGGGCAAAGCGGTTTATTAACTGTCCGAGAGGAAAGAATAACAACCTGAGGGTTTATTACTGGCCAGAGACGCAGTTGAGGGCCATTAATAAGCCAGAGGGCTGTTGTTATCCTCGAGTCAAGGGCCGTTAATAAACAAGGATGCCCGACAAAATCATGTTATTACTATTATTACTATGACCAGAAGCAGACGAGCTATTAATGAATTTTTGTTAATTAACACCCACTGCTTGCTTCGGTTGTATGATGTCATGAATTACTGAGTTTTACTGCCCTGTTAAACTGTTAATATACATGTACTGGAGAGCGCCCACTAAAGTGGTTATAATACAACAATAACACGATTTTCAAGGGCATCAAGGTTCATTTTTATCACTTAACAGGGCATTCTCCAGTGCATTAACCCCTTATTTAACATGAAAAGACGACACTTGCAAACAAAATTTTTGAATAACTGATTTTTTTCATTTTTTGTAGCGAAAACATAGGTTATGACCCCTCATTGGAACAGGTTCGACGAACTTGTTCCAAAGAGAGGTCATAACCTGTGTTTTTGAAACAAAAAATAAAATTAATTGGCAATGTTTGTGAATATCGCTGGACTGTTTCTGCAGTTACATTGGGTAAAGGGTTAACATTGTTTAGTAGGACGACCAATTTGTATAATGCATGGCATGTCGCGTTACGTATCTGACTGTGTGTGGTTAATGAAAATTATTTTCATTATCGGCCCGATACTTGGGCTTGTTTTGAAATTTGTATTTCGGTTTGTTTTGTACAAAAACTTGGTTTTCGGTTCGGTTTTTCAAAATGTAGAAATCCACATTTTAGACGGTAATGTACACATAAAACGTGTCTGTATCTGTCATCCAAGTCATGAGACTCATACAGCGTGTCGAGTCACCCGGGTTACTCAGTGTTCACCACTCTTAGCTAATGGACATATTGTGGTGGGCTACAGTAGTTGAGCCTTGGGGTATCTAGGGAGACCCCCTCCACCACCCCCCCCCCCCCCCCCCATCCCACTTTTGCTCATCCCATCCCCAAATTTGAAAAGATTCTTTTTGATTTCCTGCCCTCAGTACAAGTACAGTACCCTCAGTCCTGAGCCCCCCCCCCAAACCTTCACCCGCATGCCCCACCCCCCCTCCCCCCAGGATTTCAGATCATGGCTCCACCACTGGTGGGATCTGCCTTGCTTTGTCAAGGAGATTTGGGGCCTTGTGAAGATGCAAAATTTAGAAGAAAAGCTACATTTTAGCAAAAATCAACATTTCCTTATTTTTTAAGGATTCGCCAAAGTCTCACCCTGGTTTTGGTGGATAGTATGCAATTGTTGTGCTTATTTCGGTAATTATCGCATCACTTCAAAATAGACTGTCCCATGTTTCTTAATGGTTCCTGCTTCAAGTGACAGTGGAAGGAAAGGAACACAAATCATATTTCTTGTGATTTTGATAACTATTATTGAAGTAAATCGTGATATCCGTCATCCGAATCACTTTTATTGGTAACTCTCTCACTCCGTTTTCACAATATCTCGCCTAATTTTGACTAGAGGTTTGTTTTTTACTTTGATTTTGCCCAAACATAGACATTGGACGAAGTGAGCAGTGCCAAGGCGAAGATTTTACCAACTTCACTTCGCAACGACAGGCGATTGATGTTTTTAAGGAAGACAGCTGCAGGCCTGCCCAAATTGCGCGAATGCTCACTCAGGTTACGCACCGCTCGCACAACCTTCCTGTCTCAGGTCTGATTTCTCTGTCGCGCAAAAAATCCTCGAATTTCCAACTGAGTGCTGAATACAAAATGTCAGACAGTACCACAAAATCCAAACAGGAATCTCTCACTAAAATAAAACTTTCAAAAGTTGGTCAATGTCACACGATTTTAGTTATTAAGTCGATGATTAAGGGTGTGTTTGAACTGAATGTGTGAGTGACCAAACACCCAAAAAGATTCCCCAAATCACGGACTGCGAGGGATAGTATAATCAATGTGGTGAAACAAAAAAGAGATGGCAATTGGCATAAAACCGCATAAAAGTATGGCTTGCAGAGCCCTCTAGTATTTGGTTGATGATTTAAACCACGCTCATCAATTAAATATTGAAGGGCATGACAAGTCTTTGCTGCACCAGTTCGTTACGAATTAAACAAATCTAACCAGCAATAAATTCTGTTGCAAACAGTATTTTCTTCACAAACTCGAACACTAAAACCCTGATCAGCTGGTACAAATAAATTATAAAGTGAATTGCCGAATGGCGTAAGGCTCGAAAATAAAGCAGTGATGACGTCGTGTGAATGAGGTATGTAGAGCAAATCACAAGTACTCTTTGTAGCATGTGCTCGTCACCTACACATGGTAATGTTGTGAAGGTTTTTACAACTCGAATTTGTGGCAAAAATTCCGGGGAATGCTTTAAAATATCAGACCAAAGATCACTTTTTAAAAAGTCAGACCCAGAATCCGTAACGGAGAAAACCTTTAGAAAATGGCCAATGTCACACCACTTTACCTTTGAGGTCGACGAGGAGTGGAAAACCTTCAATATGAAATTCCTAACGTGTTCAACAAAGTGGGACGCAATAGTAAAAGAGGCATCCAAACGGGGCTGCATGGCGTGGTCATCAATGGCATTGAACTGTTGAACAGTACATTGGTGTGAAACACGCCCAGCGGTTGGAGTTCACTATTGAAAGACACTGTAAACTGGGCTCCCTTCACGAATTTGCCCAGAATTTGTGTAAATTGGACAACAAGGCTAGCAATGTAACACGGCCGGTAAATGACCCCACACCCTCACTCAACTCTCAGTTAACAGTGAACAAGATGTTTGTTGACTCAAGTCACTTGTCATACATGTGTCAACCTGTTCCCCCACCACCACCAATTTGTTTCGAGAAACGTTTTAAAGATAGTAGATTGGGTGGGTATAAATTATTTGGAGACACAGAACACAATGGTAAAAAAAATTAAGGAATACAACAATGTAAATTGTTTATTTGTAAAACATCAGAATGAGCTTAGTACCAATCAAGGTATAATTAATTGAGCCAGCAATAAGCCAGGAGCATTATATTCAATAAAAATCCACTTCCTGCTCAATATGATGCTCCTGGCTTCTTTTTGGCACATAATTTTCGTTATTATACAAACGAGTTACGCGAAGCAAAACGGGTTACAGTTAAAACTAGAAGTCCTGTCATGAAATGCGCACAAATAGCACGTTGATATGCGCGTTAATATACGCGTTATGGCCCAAGTAAAGCTATCAAATTCTGTACATATGGCCTGTGCACAAGCAATGTTTCGGCCAATGGACCTCCGGGTAACCCGGAGGTCCATTGGCAGAAACATTGCATGTGTTTGCTTTGAGTAACCAAGAGAAACTACCGTGCTTTGGATGCCATTCGATATGGCAATTGCGCGCAATCCCAACGCGCAATTAAGCCTAGATAAGCGCACTATTCGTGACAGGACTTCTAGTTTTAACTGTACGCAAAACAAATTTGCGGGACCCATTTTCGGGTTATGCAAAATTTAAATTGTGGCAGGCCTGCGGCTGTATAATGGGATTTGAAAGTTTGCAATATTGCATCATGGGATTTGTTGTGTACACAAAATACACATGGGAGAACATGTGTTGATTATAACAACTGCATATTGGGAATGCAGCGTTAACTTAACAGTTTATACCTGACATACCTGCAGTACTGCGCGTTTCCTTAAAGTAAGTTCCAATAGTATACAAACAATTCCCATTAAGTTTAAAAAACTTTCAGTAGTTACCTGCCATTCATTTAACAGGATACAGTTAAAACTAGAAGTCCTGTCATGAAATACGCACAAATAGCACGTTGATATGTGCGTTAATGTACGCGTTATGGCCCAAGTAAAGCTATCAAATTCTGTACATATGGCCTGTGCACAAGCAATGTTTCAGCCAATGGACCTCCGGGTATCCTGGAGGTCCATTGGCAGAAATATTGCATGTGTTTGCTATGAGTAACCAAGAAAACCTGCCATGCTTTGGATGCCATTCGATATGGCAATTGCGGGCAATTCCAACGCGCAATTAAGCCGATATAAGCGCACTATTCGTGACAGGACTTCTAGTTTTAACTGTATGTTCTATTTTAAATTGGCATTAAGTTGGAGCCCAAATTTAACTTAGTCCAATGTATTTCATCAATTTATTTTTCAAGTATCGTCTACTTCCTTCAGTGGGTAAAGAGTTAAGAATGGCCATTTCCTGCTACTGATACATTATGATGATCATGCAAGTAAATAAGTATGTCAGCAAGTAACTTGCATGCTCTACTCTGTCTTCTATAATTGATGTGAATCGGTGTGACAATGTTTGCCTGTTTTGGAGCAAGTTTGTTCCTTTGTTAACCCATATAATACAGTACACCACTGCGCAAGTGACCATTACATGAATATCCCAGGTCCACGATATCTTCACTCAAGATCTAAGAGAAGTCGCTGACTAATATTGGCGATTGTTTCTCGAGTAAATGTCTGACACGATATTAAAATCGCCGTGATTTTCGGTCAAACAGATTACAGCAGTAATTAATTTCTAGGGCACCTGAGCGAAAAGAATGTACTTATTGTCATATTTTACATGACTCTCACAATTTTGTGGTTTAAATACAACAATCTCAACTCGACGAAATGACGTTGGCCTTACCATTACCAACACTCATAAAATATTTGTTTTTAATCAGTTAGAATATATTTTTTTTCAGTTTTGACAAATTGCAACGTTCCGACACAAACGTACATAAATTTGATTCAGAAAATTATTGATGACTGGTTATCATTCTGTGACATCAACATGCAGTAGTTTATTTGGTCTAATCTATTTCAAAATGAACCCTTTACCCAACGCAGACGATATCAAATTTTTTTAATTTAAATATCTTTTTTAATTTTTTTCGAAAATTTCAACAAAACCATATCATGGACCCCTCATTGGAACAAGCTCGTTCCAAAGAGGGGTCACATGATATGGTTTTGTTAAAAATTTTCCGAAAAATATTTTTTCAGCTGCTGAATCTGCAGATTAGGTGGGCGGATGTCTACGATTCGTTGGGTAAAGGGTTAATGCTGCGATTATGCTCTCTGGAGTCGATCCCTTTCACTCCAAATGTCTTGTCCAGTTTAATTACTGCTTTCATTGTCCACATAATCTCGGATGGGTTTAATACTTTTGTCTCACCTTGGACCTAGGATATTCATGTAACAGTCGCTTACGCAGTAGTGTAGTTCAAAAGTAACGGGTAATCGAGCAATTACTTTTTGGATCGATCAGCATGTTGATCGCTGATTAATCGGTTAACCATTTCAGCTCTAATTTAGCTGAATGTGTAACTAATCAGGGTAGATTGGCCTGGAGTCTGAGTTTTTGATGGAGTTCAAGAAGAAAAAATATACTCATGATTTTTTGTCGAGGCTTAAGATTCCACTTCGAAAATGTATTACCGACTGAATATGTTCACTTCCAGGCCTGGCATTCTGAAAAATGCAGGAGGGCAAAAAATCGCTCTCCTCAATCAGCTTAGGAGAGCAATTAGCTTTGCACAGCATTTTAAGTATCCAGTTGAACGAACTCATTGAAACTGAAACCAACAGACTACATCAGTGATTTTATTAACTTTACTAAGGTAAAGCGAAATCTCTTAGACATCTAGATGTCTCACTCAACAACCGAACACACTCTTGACAAGACCTGTGTGTGTACCAGACCTGTTGTCCAAGAAAGTCATACGCCTACCACTACCACCTTCAACCCCCCAAGGGGGGTTGAAGGTGGTAGTGGTAGGTGTATGACTTTCTTGGACAACAGGTCTGCTTGAATCTACAGTCACAACCTGGTCCAAGTGCTTCAAGTGACAGGATAGTAGTAATGGTAGTATATTATAGTGTCAGTATTCCGTGAATAATTACCCCTCTGACTGTGATGTCAGTTGTTGAACTTTAAACTGACAGAAAAAAAAATATAGCTGTGACCCATTTTGCTTCAAATGATTGCAGCTGCGTTTGGGTATGGTTACAGCCATTACCTTTTACCACTAAACCACTTTCAAAATGAAATTACGCGATGTTATGTGACTTCAAAGTTAAATTACATTTTTGCTTTACAACAAAAATTTAATGTGAGCATAATACATGTAATCTCAATCATCCCAGACCAAAATATTTAGGAGGGCAATTTTTCGCTCTCCTTAATTCTTTCAGGAGGGCAGTAAGGAGAGCTAAAAAATCGCTCTCCTGAAATTGCCAAGCCTGCACTTCCGTATATAGACTGTGAGTACCACCATTAAGCAGCTTTTGATATTTGGTATACAAAATCCTTCAAGTTTGTTCAAGTTAAGTCCCAAGGTTGATATTTGGTCCCCATAGTTTTGCATTATTGAAAATCTTGGCATTATTTCTGTGGTAGCATCCCAATACTAGAAAAATATTTTGCATGAGCAACAAGGTTGTAATAAAAATTGAAATAACTTCATTCTTCTGTTGTGTTTGCTAGCCATTACAGTTAAAACTAGAAGTCCTTTCATGAAATGTGCACAAATAACACGTCGATTTGCACGTTAATCTACGTATATGTAGAGCTGGGCGATATATCAAATTTTTGGTAGGTTTCGATATTTCTTTGATATCGAATATCGTAACGAATGCAAATGAACTTTACCGATTTTTAGATTTTGTGCAAACTGATCGGGGATAAAGTGGGAATTCCCCATAATGTGCTAAAAACATGGCAGAACGCAAGTCTATAAGAGTGCATTGGCAACTTATTTTGAAAGAACTGACAAGAAGTCTTGCAGGTGTTACCTTTGTAATAGTTTAGCAGCTGCATAAACAGCCAACACAACCAATTTACGGTCTTGCATTCACAGTCATCACAAAAAGATTTCAATTTTTTTTAAAGAAATTACCTTGAACTCGGCAGTGGCGAAATTAAAATTGGTAAGTTTTACTTTCATTTTCAAGTGGGGAAGTTCAGTTTGTGGAATGTGTACTATTTAACAGTTTTTCCGATTGCTTTTTGATCAGTATCCGAATATTATTTTGTTAATAACTGTACAATCAAAGGTCTGATATTATTTGAGCTAAGACCAATTTATACAGTACGTGGAGAGTGGATTATAACTAAATCACCCGTGGAGTGGAGTTATCACCCAAAGTATCACTTTCAAATTCTGTACATATGAACAAAAAACACAAGCAATGTCTCAGCCAATGGACAGCCGGGTTCAACCCGGAGGTCCATTGGCTGGAACTTTGCTTGTGCTTATTATTCTTTGAAACAAACATGGAGTGGAGTTATCACCCAAAGTGGGAGCGCGGTGGCTCAGTAGGTAGAGGTGCAGACTGCAAGCCAAGAGGTCCTCGGTTCGAATCCCACCTGCGGCAACCGCGTTGTGTCCTTGGGCAAGACACTTCATCTCCAATGCCCGCGTGGGGACATGATGACGCCGTGTACTAAGGCGTACTGCACGTCGATGGTACGCATGTCTTCAACCAATCTAACCCTGCCTGTGCTGCAGTTGGGGAGCTGGCAGCTACTCGTCGTTGCTCGGTGGTTCTCTCCGGGTACTCCGGCTTCCTCCACCCATAAAACTGTCACGATCATGATTAGCCATTGTGCATAAATATGTGACCTTAAACATCAATAAATAAATAAATCACCCAAAGTATCACTTTCAAATTCTGTACATATGGACAAAAAACACAAGCAATGTCTCGGCCAATGGACCTCCGGGTTCAACCCCGTACCCGGAGGTCCATTGGCGGGAACTTTGCTTGTGCTTATTATTCTTTGAAACAAACTTTGCAATTATTGCTTGTGTGGAATCTCCACTGTATGGGTGATTTAGTGACAATACACTCTCCATTTACTGTACTTTGGCCACGATGTGTGAGAAAAGTACAGTTATGAACTTAAGACTACCTGTGACCATGTGCTTGCTGTCATGACAATGAAGTTATACGATAGATGCGAGATAACTATATTGTCTTAAGTTATGCAGGTCAACCTTCGGGGTCATGATATTGGGTTAAAAGTTATGAGGTGAAGTTCAGAGTACACAATTTCAGCATGCATGATCTGATACTGATATGGATACCGAAACCGAGGTATTTTCCACAAAAATATCGATATCAAATACTGAATTTCAATATTGCCCAGCTCTAAATCTATGCGTTATGACCATAGTAAGGCTTTCGAATTCTGTGCATATGGCCTGTGCACAAGCAAAGTTTCGAGCAATTAAGCCTAGATAAGCGCACAGTTCGTGACAGGTCTTCTTGTTTTAACTGTAGATGCTACTTAAATCCTTCTTTAAACAGTTATGGTCAAGTGTTAGCCTCAGGCTCCATGGGGCCTCTTGTCTTCTTTTTTTTTATTAGGGTTTAATGGCACGTTGACAGCCATGGCCATATCATCGTGCCCCCATTAAGGCAATCAGGGTTAAGTGTCTTGCCCAAGGACTCAACGCGGGAGCACGAATCAGTCGTTGAAATGGTCACCCATCCAACTACTAACTGCGCTCGACGTTGCTTAACTTCGGTGATCTGACGAGAACCCTTCTTATTTTCAATTTGCTTTTCAAATTTTCTTAAGTGATTAGAAGTGACTAAAAGAAAAATGTCACTGTGTAAATATGAAGTTAATATGATATTACTTGAAATTCTCATTTTCTTGTAGAGCTGAACAAGAATCCAGTCGAAGGGTTCTCAGCTGGGCTGATTGATGACAATGATATTTATAGATGGGAGGTAGTGATTATTGGATTACATGATACATACTTGTGAGTATATTAGTCCATTACAAATTATGTATTTCATGTTGAAATTCCTATTTCACCATGACTGAAAGTGGAGGTTCTGTCATTTCATTTTATAACACACCTGTTCTCAGGCCTGGAAATCTAGAAAATCAAGGAGTGCAAAACAGTTGCCCTCCTCAGATTGCTTGGGAGTGCAATTGCACCTGAAATTTTCAATGCAAAAACTTGTATGATGTTTTGGTTACATTCACTTCAAGGTATGGTGACTGAAAAATTATACTGCATTCAGCTACATTGGCACGCGCATCTTCTCATTATTCAAAATGTTGCTTTCAATTCTTATGTGACTGTCTTCTACACTCAAAATGTATCGAAATGCAACACAAAATGGGTCATGAATTATTGCAAATCAGTGCAACATTGACAAATCATCCGCTGAGTTCCAATGTGTTCTCTGTGCCACTATGCACATAGAACACATTAGAACTCAGGGGACGAAATGATAATTGATTTTAAAGGCAGTCCCAAACAGGTCTGGCATTCCAGAAAATCAAGGGGTGCAAAAATTGCCCTCCTCAATTTTTTCTAGGTGTGCAGTACTCCTGCACTCCTAAAGAATGCCAGGCCTGTGTTTTATGTAAGGCCCCAAAAAATAATGGTTTGGTTCCGGATACCTGACCGACGCTAATTTTGCACCCCAACCCAAACAATTTTTAGTCGAGTTGTGACGAAGTCAAACTCGACTTATAGTTTGGTGAATGGCGGGCGGGCGGGCGGGCGGGCGGGCGGGCGTAAACAATTGGTTTCCGGATGATAACTTGATAGTGGTTCAACTCACATTCATTAAACTTCATACATAGGTTGGTCTTGGTGGGAGGAAGAACCCTATTGATTTTGAACATGCTACGTCGAAGGTCAAGGTCACAGTGACCTTGAACATAGTAAATCTTAAACAATTGGTTTCCGGATGATAACTTGATAATGGTTCAACTCACATTCATGAAACTTCATAGGTAGATTGGCCTTGGTGAGGGGAAGAACCCTATTGATTTTGGACTCGCTACGTCAAAGGTCAAGGTCACAGTGACCTTTAACATAGTATATCGCAACAATTGGTTTCCGGATGATAACTTGATAGTGGTTCAACCTAGAGTCATGAAACTTCATAGGTGTGTTGGTCTTGGTGCGAGGAAGAACCCTATTGATCTTGGACTCACCAGGTCAAAGGTCAAGGTCACAGTGACCTTGAACATAGTATATCGCAACAATTGGTTTCCGGATGATAACTTGATAGTGGTTCAACCTAGAGTCATGAAACTTTATAGGTGTGTTGGCCTTGGTGCGAGGAAGAACCCTATTGATCTTGGACTCACCAGGTCAAAGGTCAAGGTCACAGTGACCTTGAACATAGTATATCGCAACAATTGGTTTCCGGATGATAACTTGATAGTGGTTCAACCTAGAGTCATAAAACTTCATAGGTATGTTGGCCTTGGTGCGAGGAAGAACCCTATTGATGTTGGACTCACCAGGTCAAAGATCAAGGTCACAGTGACCTTGAACATAGTATATCGCAACAATTGGTTTCCGGATGATAACTTGATAGTGGTTCAACCTAAAGCCATGAAACTTTACAGGCGTGTTGGCCTTGGTGCGAGGAAGAACCCTATTGATGTTGGACTCACCAGGTCAAAGGTCAAGGTCACAGTGACCGTGAACATAGCATATCGCAACAATTGGTTTCCGGATGAGAACTTGATAGTGGTTCAACCTAGAGTCATGAAACTTCATAGGTGTGTTGGCCTTGGTGCGAGGAAGAACCCTATTGACCTTGGACTCGCCAGGTCAAAGGTCAAGGTCACAACTCAACATTGGATCTGTGATCCTGAGCGGCATTTTTTTTATTGAAATTGAAAAAGAAACAGAAAAAAAACACACAAACACCAACTTTTACAACGACACAAATAGTGTTGTCATTTTTTGGTGTACTGATTTATATATATACTAGTGGGTGCATACCTGACGTTGCGTGGGAGAAGATGGTTATATCAGAAGCCTGACGTCATTGACACTCTGATAAAGTCAAAATGACAGATGGGTCAATATACCCGTACGTATGAAATTTTAGCCCGATCTGCCCAGCCGTTTTCGAAATAAAAGGGCAAGGTCATCAATTTCAAGGTCAACGCTCCCCCACATGGGCACGGCGCACCCATCCCATGTTACCGGCAGGGACGAATTACCCCCGTGTATCGGTCGAGAAACGATCAAGGTCACCAGTTTAAAGTCAAGGTCACACTCCACGGACACCCCGATAAAGTCAAAATGACCGATGGGTCCGTATACCCGCACATATGAAATTTTAGCCCAATCGGTCCAGCCGTTTTCGAAATAAAAGGTCAAGGCCCTGCATGGGCACGGCACCCATCCCATGTTACTCGCAGGGACGAATTACCCCCGTGTACAAATTTGAGATTGATCGGTCGAGAAACGGAGGAGTTTACCCGGAACAAAGATAGAGAGATACAGACATTCGCATTTATATATTAGATGTAATCAGTACCCTCTTCAAAAGTCTCGTAGGCAAATTAAATCAAAATTGGTAATTGTATACCGAAGTTGTTTTAACTCCGGCATGCAAATTTCAACTTGTTTATCATGGTTTACTGGAAGTGAATTCACCTCACTGGTGCGGATTACTGTTGTTTTAAATTTGGGTCTCAAAGTTCCCTTTTTACCACCCTGTCTAATCTCGTAGACTATGGGATCTTTCTTTATTACTTTTCATTCCAAACTTTTCAAGCGGTTTGTTTCGAGAATCACCATTATTATGAAAATGATAGCACATTGTCTACCTCTAATTTGTCAAAAACAAGTGGATGTGAAAAGCCACAACAACATGTACTGCATATCACAAAGGTTGCACAGTCAGTCACATTGAACATTCGACCAATCGCATTCCTGCTATTTAAAACCAGGAACTTTTTCTTGGGATTCTCCAAGGGATTCCCTGTAGTTTTACACTTGTACTTCAAAGTGATTGGCTGTTTGCACACGGTGACGTTATGATAGCATCTTGCTTTCAAAGTAGTGTGTACGCAAGTGTTTGATATAAGACCGATGCAAGGTACATTGTTTTCAAATAAACAATTTGAGCTTCCTCTACCAAGATAAATACAATGATACTTAACCAGTCCTTTACCACAGTCACTAAAAATGTCAATTTATTTCATGTGCAGAGGTGTGCTAATTTTAACACTTCCTGCGATAAAATGAGACATGCGAACGCACACTTCACTTCAGAATCTAAGGGTAGCTGATGATATTATCAAGACACCCCCGAGTCCGTTTCATTTTGAAGTTGCGGAATTACAACCGAAATGTCCACTAGAATCGTGAATAAAGCATCTGCAGATGAACTGCCATTTTGGGTGCAATTCAGACTCAACAGAATATAAAAGCAGTATTTTGCAGTCACAACTGTTGGAAGAATTTGGTCCTAAAAATTAACTCAAGCGCAAATTGAAGGGGAAAAAAAAAATATCCCGACCTACCGACTGTTTTTTTCTGCTATGTAACCAGAACCAGACCATTAATTTTTTTGGCCTAACCTATATTTTTGAGACAAAAAATGAAAATGAAATGGCGATTTTTGAGAATAGCATTGGCCGTTACGTTGGGTAAAGGGTTAACAGAAAATGAAATGACACTTTTGCATGAAAAGCAAAAAAATTCGATCACAAATTGATGTTGAGTTTGGTTTCACTTCAGTTGATAATTATTGGTTAATTTCTTGTTTCACATATTTCTTTACAGTGAAGGCTGCTTCTTCAAAGCTCATTTGATATTTCCAAAAGATTATCCTTTAAAACCTCCAAAAATGGTCTTTAAATCAGAGATGTGGCATCCAAATAGTGAGTTATTTTTATTATTCAGTACAGTTAATGTATTGCATACAGTTAAAACTAGAAGTCCTGTCACGAATAGTGCGCTTATCTACTCTTAATTGCGCGTTGGAATTGCGCGCAATTGCCATATCAAATGGCATCCAAAGCACGGCAGGTTCTCCTGGTTACTCATAGCAAACACATGCAATGTTTCTGCCAATGGACCTCTGGGTTACCCGGAGGTCCATTGTCTGAAACATTGCTTGTGCACAGGCCATATGTACAGAATTTGATAGCTTTACTTGGGCCATAACGCGTACATTAACGCGCATATCAACGTGCAATTTGTGCGCATTTCATGACAGGACTTCTAGTTTTAACTGTCTTAGTACATTCAGGGCTTATATTTTGACGAGAATCCGAGAATCAATTCACGCAAAGATGCATGCAACAAAACCAGAGAGAAGCCATGTGGATTCTCGCTGCACCTCTTTTAGGAATTGCGTAAAAACAGTTGAGTCAGTTAACCTTCACCTAACACAGCTGCAGCAAATTAACCAATACAAGGCTAACATGACCTTAAATTAAAATATCCCGCCATTTTATCAATAAAAATGTACAAATATGGCTATCATTGGAAACGGATCAGTAAGACGGTTCCAATGACAGTCACATTTGTAAGGTTTTATTGATATTAAATATTGTTTCTTTTTTTTTTAATATTCAGTTGATGTATTAAAAATTAAAAAGCTGTGTTGGGTAAAGGGTTAACATGTGTTATCAGTATACAGCAAGGCTTCAGCCATGGTGGCTTCATGGGATCTTGGGACATTCATCGCAGGTTTGGATTCTCGCAACCATTTTGGCAAGAATACAAATGGATTCTCCTAAATTTAAATGAAATATAAGCCCTGACATTAGTGTGATAATACAGTGTCGTGTTGAAATGATTAGTTCATTACATTGTTGATGCTGTTGTTTGCCAAAGTTGTGTCAGTCTATTTGTCGTAACACAGTATATTTCCTTGGGAGAATATTAAACGAAACAAAATTTTGATCGAACCTCCAATGCAGCAGTGTTGTTTTTATTCCAAACATGCTATTCAAGCATCAGTTGTGTAGGATTGTTTACCACTTTGGTAATACATGACGAAGTCACACAGTGAAATAAAATTATTGAAACAATTATAAACTTCTTTATTAATGGATGGGGAGCTGACAGTTGCTCGTCGTTGCTCGGTGGTTCTCTCCGGGTACTCCGGCTTTCTCCACCCGTAAAACTGTCACGGTCACGATTAGCCATTGTGCATAAGTATGTGACATTAAACACCAATAAATATATAAATATATTAATGGATGGATACCAAGTATGATTTCTTTGATTGTCAGGACAGGTTTAACAAGTGATTTACATGTACAGAACTGACCACTCGAAGTAGCTTCTGAAGGCATGCTTCCAACTCAAGTCACGAGTTTTGAATAAAAACTCTCCTCAAAAGTATTATTGTACTGACCTCAGTATCAGGCCTGGCAATCTAGAAAATCGAGGAGTGCAAAACAGTTGCCCTCCTCAGATTACTTGGGAGTGCAATTGCACCTGAAATTTTCTATGCAAAAACTTGTACGATATTTTTGTTATATTCACTTTAAGATATTAATATTGTGACCAATAAATTGTACAGCATTCAACTACATAGTGGAAAAATTGGCACACACATCTCATTATTCAAAATGTTGCATTCAATTCTTATATGACTGTCTTCTACACTCAAAATCTATCAAAATGCGATACACAATGGGTCATGAATTATTGCAAATCAATGCAACATTGACAAATCTCCTGAGTTCCAATGTGTTCTCTGTGCCAGTAGGCACAGAGAACACATTTGAACCCAGGAGACGATATGATAATAGATTTTAAACAAGTCTGGCAATCCAGAAAATCAAGGAGTGCAAAAAATTGCCCTCCTCAATTTTTTCTAGGCTTGCAGTAGGCATGCAGCACTCCTACACTCCTAAAGAATGCCAGGCCTGTAATATACATCAAAATAATCAGCTAAGGCCTAAAAAAATTAAAAATCTGTTTCTCAGGCCCTCCCGCATGATCCTTTTGGCTGCCACATGCTCTCTTTTTATAACCTATCCAAAACTTAAAAAAATCAAAATCGAATGGACTATGTCTGATATTTTACCCAAGTTATTGTCCCTCGAGTGCAAGAAGGCTTTGCAATGCTAAAGCGTTTCTGCTGTCTCCAACATTTCTGGGGTGTTTCTACTTTTTGTGTTATTTTGTAAAATTCAATTTCACAATGTTTGAAATATAAATGAGAATTGAAAATTTTATGCAGGATCCAGATTCTTCATTGAAGATGATTTTGTGAAGACTTTGTGCCTGTTTCATGCTTAAAGGCCTTAAAAAGTTAATCTGTTTCTCAGGCCCTTCCGCATGGTCCTTTTGGCTGCCAAATGCTCTCTTTTTATGACTAATGCAAACTCAAAAAAATAAAAATTAAATGGTTTGTCTGATATTTTACCCAAGTTAATAAAATTGATAAATTTCTCCCTTGAGTGCAGGAAGGATTTGCAGTGCATTAGCATTGCAAAGCCTTCTTGCACTCAAGGGACATAATACACATAATACACCACCACCCACGCTATTCTGTAGATTATGGAGCCTAAAGCATAAAACAAACTAAGAACATGAACTTTTTAATGGCAAAAGAAATAATTACAAAAATAAAAAATAAAATAAAAAAACGCCCGCACGCATGCAATTTTGCAAAAAATGGCTTGAGAAACAGAGAATCTACTTTGTGAGGCCAAAAATGGGGAATTATATCCATGGTGTACATGTGTGGGTTAATACTGCATTGACACTTTATTTTCATTGTTTTCGGGTTTCTTTTATTCCAGCTATACAACCATTTCGGTGGAGCAACCCTGCTGTACCTGGGCCTTGTAACCTACCTGTGTTTGCCTGACACTGTCACACTACTAACCACTAGAAAGATACAAGTACATTTGTAAAAACAATGAGTCTACCTCAGTTGACCAACAAACAACATAAGACACCCATCTGAAAGCATCAACCCTTTACCTAACATGAAAAGGAGACGACACATGCAAACAAAATTCTTGAATAACTAATTTTTTGTCTCAAAAACAATGGTTATGACCTCTCATTGGAACGAACTCAACAAGCTCATTCCAAAGAGGGGTCATAACATATGTTTTTGAGACAATAAATGAAAAATGAATGGAAATTAGTTGGCTATTTTTGTGAATAGCGCTGGCCGTTGTTGGCCATTACGTTGTGTAAAGAGTTAATCAAGCTGGCACCCATCAGCTCTTAGTGCTTCATTACCAACCTTCTTCAGCACAAATAGTCACTAATGCTGCAGCTATTCACTGTTCGGGGGCGCGGTGGCTCAGTTGGTAGAGGTGCAGGCTGCAAGCCGAGAGGTCCTCGGTTCGAATCCCACCTGCGGCAACCGCGGTGTGTCCTTGGGCAAGACACTTCACCCCGATTGCCTACATGGGGGCACGATGACGCTGTGTACTGAGGCGTACTGCACGTCGATGGTGTGCATGTCTTCAACCAATCTAACCCTGCCTGAGCTGCGGTGCAGAGTTCAGAGTTACGATGTTGGAGAGCTGACAGCTGCTCGTCGTTGCTCGGTGGTTCTCTCCGGGTACTCCGGCTTCCTCCACCCATAAAACTGTCACGGTCACGATTTGCCATTGTGCATAAGTATGTGACCTTAAACACCAATAAATAAATAAATAATATATTCACTGTTCTCAGCAGTATCCAGTCAAAAATAACATCACCAAACAAAGTCGCGATACCTTCTGACTTTCGCATTTTATGACTACCTCACCAAAGTCACTGTCACCCCTTAACCCTAACTAGCAGGGAATACATGTCAAACACACATAATGACTTCTACTCACCGAGTCTGATCTTGTAACACTACCACCGAAATAAAACAGATCTCTGTATTTGTTTGTTTGACCAAGCCAAACAGGCAGAAACCTGGTCATACTTTTGCGGAAGTCGATTCTGGGTGTTTTTTTTGGCAATCGACACCGGCACAATTTGTACTAAACGAATCTATTAACCTATTAGTGAATCACTTGGCGATTAGTCGTCTGAGTGCATTCTCTAAAGCCTTGAAGTTTCCACTTTGTGTTCCTTTAAGAAATTAGTGCTGTCGTTTTGAGGAAAGCTATTGTACTCGCACTTCATGCTTTTAAATTGGAAACAAACAAGAGCTCGCTTTTCCGCACTTCTCTAATTTAAAAAAAAATAGATGAAATTGCCAGGCAAATATTCTAGATTCAGTTACACTGATTATATAACACACAAATGAGGTGTGAACAGCATAGATGCAAACTGTTGTGTCATTAATGCCGACAGCGGAAGTACATCTGCAGAAGTTAATGCATTTTTAACATGTTCTTGTTTTGTTTAAATGTTGCAGTAATAAGCAAGCCTGAAAATAATATTTTTATACTGTACCAATGACCCAGACATAGCTGGTGCTAACTCTTAAAATATAGGGCCAAACACAAATTTTGCCCCCCAATCCCCAAAATTTGCATCTAAAACCAAAGAAAACATGTCCTGAAAGGCCCTCCACACTTCACCTTTACTGCGCATGCGCAGTGTCAAGGACGTTCCGAAATTGGCGCCATTAATCATTCTAAGTTTGGCCCTTCATCAGTTAACATCAGTTAACATCTGACTGATCTTTGTGCTTGTAAATCTAAATTTTCTTGGGAGTTTTAGCTGAATAACAGAATGAATTCTGTTCTTTTCCCCATGTTTACGTCTTCACCTACGGGTGGTTAGGCGTTGTGTTCTGCATCTACCATCTGATGTTCTGCAGTTTCTTCCCTGGAAGTCTCTGTTTTGCATCAGATAGTGTATTTTTGGTAACTGATTCCGGGCCTGGGTGCCTGGAGTCTTATTTTAGTGTTTTTACACTCATTGTTTACATTTACAACAGCCCTCTGTGTGAGGGGGGGATTTCTGGAAAATAATATCTTGATGTTATTTTAATCATAACTAGATACATTATTATTGTTCGCAAGTGTTGAATAAATTGTTTAAAATATTTTTAAAATTTTTGTCCACACTTAGGCTTGGGATCAATTGGGGCTCAACGTTACTTTTCAGAAACTTGGGCTGTTCTGAAAAAATATTTTTTCAAAATATTTTGATTTCAATTATTTTTTCTATATTAATGGATCATATTATTATTATGTATTTTGATTGCCAGGGGTTAGTGCGAGTACCAGGACTTGTTTTCTTTTCACATTGAAAGGATATTGATCAATTGTAATAAGAGGAAGTCTTCCTCTGACTTTTATAATCATTCTATATGTGGTCAGTGTACTCGCATTAACTCCTGTTCTGTATCGTATGATTTCGATGACAATATGGGAAGCGTATGTCACGGTATGTTATTGGGGAATTGGACACTCCGGTCCTTTCCCCGCAGGGTCACTCTACTTTATCAATTTCTATTTCAGACGATCAAGATTAGGGTGATGTATCTGTGATGTCTTCCAACAGTGTGCCTCCGTCGTCACAATTAATGAAGGGCTAGCGGAAAAGTGCTCATGTAAATACGCCAATTGCCTAAGAGGACCCTAGTAGGTTCGACGGCCTTTGACGTCCGCTAGCTCGCCCGGTGTAGCGTCCATTCACCGAATGGTTCGGCAGCCGGGTTCGTCCGTTGCGGTCTAGAAGGAATTTTGGGGTGATGCGAGTTCTATAAATCAACCAAATGCACACCCAGTGACGGCGGATCGGAGGGAGAACGGAGGAAGCCTTTTAGTCCGGTTCATAGCTCGTTCTGGTCCAACCGGACGGCGAGCGAGAGAGGCCCCTCTCTCGTACAACAACATCTGGCCCCAGATGTTGTGGTACAAAATGTTTCGCATTCGGAGCATACGTCCGTCGCTCGGGACGCTCCGACGTATAGTCAGTCCGGAGTAGACTGTCAATAAGGCTTCCTCATTCTCATGGTAGCGCACACGACCGCTCTTGGCTACGTGACCACGGATATCCAGTCAGCTTCGCCAGTCAGAGAATCATCGGCGACCAGGTCACTCCATCCGGTAGCCAGGGACACGAGGCCTGCAGACTCCGGACGTTCGCATAGGAAGTGTGCGGGAGTCAACGTACACGGAGCTTCCGGCGGCAATGCATCGTAAGACCGCTTCTGCACAGGCCTCGGGAACGGACGTGCTTTCCTAAATAGCACAGTTTATCGCAGCATCAACTGAATCTGTCGCATATTTTTTATCCGACAATGCTGGGTTGGGACGCTCCGCGGAAACGGGTACGGACGTCCGAAAATTTCATCCGGTCCGACGGGATACCGAAAGGGATTTGGAGGATTTCGAGCTTTCCCTTTCGGAACAACATATGCTGTTGTGTATGTCATCTGACTTGGTCTTTTACAGCTTCTTTCGTCGGACCAGATTGCTGCGATGCCGGATAAGAAACTGATAGCGTCGGTGGACTTAGAAATTTTTGGTTCGGTTCAGGGACATCGTCCCTCAGTTCCGACATAGTCCAATAATGTCACACAAACTTTCGAATTATTGAACGACGCTATATACATTATTATTATATGCTTGCTATAACCAAGCATTTCTGGTTTCTTGTTCGCAAAGTTACGGAGATGTCTTTCAAAAGTGTGCCTCTGTCGTCATAGTTAATGAAGAGCTAGCGGCAATAAGTGCTCATGGATAGAGATGAGACGATTAATCGGTGTAACATCGGCACTCGGCCGATAAGCACCCATCGGTTCACCATCGGCACTCATGATTAAACATCGGCCCTCGCCGATTGTCTGAAACTCAGTGAAAGAGAAAGTGTTATTGATGAACTTTCTTCCACTTCATGGGACAACCAGTGGCAAGCGATCGGTACGTAACTCGTCTGTTACTGATACCATGTAAATGATGGTTCGTGAATAAAAGGGCAGAATATTATATTAAAGATTTTGATTGTGTAACTGTGTACCGAGTTGTTTTTTATCCGTCATGTGAATACGGACACTCTTCACTGCCCAAACTGTACTTCATTCTGCAAAATGTTGCAATATTTCTTTCAACCACGCTCATCGTCTCATTAAATATATATTGGACAGATAATTCCTCCATATTAGTAATCCATGTTAATTGTGAAAGGTTTGGGTGCAAAAAGTTTAATATCGGGCCATTCGGGGTGGGATTTATCAACACGAAGCAGCCACTGAATTTTTCTCATGTTGAATTGTGTGGAGCACATGATAAAAATAGATAATGCAGTGCAACGTCATAACTCGTGTGACACAATCCCATATATGGGTTTTCCGAAAAGAAACTCCTACTTTAAAACGTGTGGTTCCAACAACGGCTTTTGATTTTCACTAAACATTTTCTTCCAAATAACTGATAGTCGACTTCAAAGCCTGTGTAGGGGGCGATTCGGCAAAGACCCAACTTTGAAATGAATTGTTTCCATTGTTGATGTAAACCGCATCAAAGGTTCAGAACACAATTTACCGTGACGATGCACGTGATGAGTTTTCGACTCAGTTGTTAGCTGTTTATTTTAAATCGAAAATATTCTGCACTGATGGTGCTTCATTGACATAAAATTAACCCTTTGATGTCTGTTATTTAATTTATTTAAGTGAGTATTACCGTACTGACTCGTGTCGAAGCCCAGGAGGTGCTTGCAGTGGATAAATTGCAAAGTGGTGGTGATGGGAAGGTGGGGGGGGGGGGGGGGGGGGGGGCTTAGTGCTTGCAAGTCGCGTTGGGATGCGTCGGAAATTGTCGATATAAGACAACTAAGTATCCACTGGGTATGTTACGTTTCTTTGGAAACCACCTACCAATTTTATAGAATTTGCTTTAAAAATTCTCATAATTATCTTGTACATACAGTTCAGATTTCGGGTTTTAATCCTCAATTTAATGAATAAAACAAGCAGAAAACCTTGTGGTGTTTTCATTTTTTTTTTACTCTCGAAGCCAGAAATGGACGTAAGTTGACAATCAACACTGCAAACCACCCCCTTGAAAACAGGCAAACATAGTCTGTTTAAAAATAGCTGTTTTTTTTAATATGTACATTTTATTATGCGTAAAACAAAATAAAGCTTCACACAAAATCAATAAAAAAATTCTTCATATGAAGACCAGATAAAATTTACACAGCGGAATATGAATAACAAAATAGTTGCCTCCCTTGGCAAATTTGAAAATTTGATTTTACACTGAAAGTCATAACTTCACATGTTGCAGAGCATGATGAAATGATAAATGAGCATGATTTATTGAACCAATATGTCATAAATCATATTCCTGGTTATATTGTTAAAAAATTCTCAAATACCAGAGTTGTAATTATTTTTTATTTTTAATTACCACTTTCTCATTAATTTCTGAATACCTGTTTTTCACAATGAGATGCACACGCTCGAACGTGGCAGTGTTCTTTTACAATGAGTTGTGCCCCGCTTGAAAGTGGCAGTGTTCAATCAGTATCTTTCTGATGATATTCGACCACTGTGAAAACTGTAAAAACTATATGTTGTGCGCGTGTTTCAGACAACTATTGACAGCAGCCTGCACTCTCATTTGAAACAAGTGACAGCTTCCAAAAACGAGGTCGACAAAAAAAATAAACAAGTCAATTTTGCTTGGGATAATATTTTAATGAAGACTTATTACACTGAACACAGACATAATGTATTACACAAAAGACGAATTTAACAACACAAAAATCTCAACTCCAAAAAATATACATAATACAGTATTGCAGTTCTATTTGGTAAGTACAGTGTTGCAACAAGTCAAGCTATTTTTCCATTTGATGCCTGTAAATTTGACGTCTTGTCTCAAACAACTTTCGTCCAATTTGAAACTTGGGGGGTGGACTGTGACTCGAGTAAGGCACCCTGGTTCACAAATCTGAAAAAGGGGGGGGTGGGCTTCGACACGAGTATGGGCTTCGACACGTGTCAGTATGGTAAAAGTGTGTTATCTTCCGGGTTGATGGGGATTCTGATTAAGGTAAATCACCCAGTTTCTGCAGTCAGCTTGAATAATAAAGAAACCATCTGACATCGGCATTCGGTATCGGCCGATTGTTGTCTAAAATAATCGGCATTCGTCTGATGGGGCATTTTACTAATCGGCTCATCTCTATCCAAAATTCAAGATGGCTGCCAGTGGCCATTTTGTACCGAAATTAGGTCCAATCAGTTTTTTGTCACAACTTCTATACAGCTCGTATTTATGAAGTGCTCTTCACGAAACTTCTTGGGTACCTTTGTTTTCACCTTGGGACAGGAATGAGTTTGTTTTGGGGTGCCTTTGTTATCACTGCTATGAGAACACATATTTTGGGGTTCAGTCAGACCCACTCTGGGACTCAAAGATTTATTTTCTATTTAGCATCTGACTGTCACCCACCTTTACAATACTTTACCTATACATTTGTTACAGGCTATGGCCAGTATTCATGTACAGACCGTTACAATACTTTATATGTACATTTGTTATCAGGTCATTACCTAGATGTTTGTCATTGCTGTGTCACATACTATACATGTACATGTCTTGACAAGTTGAGCTACAGTGTCATTGACACTTTCATTTAAATCACAGCTAGTCTAAACTCATAGTAATTTAAAACAGTTCACCCAGTGTACCCTCCCCCTCACTCCCAATTTCCTCTCTCCTGGTTAAAAATATGACATTGGCAAATAGGAAGGGTTTTTTTTTACCACCTATCCTGGAAACTGAAAAACTGAGATTTAGAATTTGAGGTCCCTTCAAATGACCCTTTTTAGCATAACTGAAAATCTGGGCATCATTTGGTAGCGTCTGAGTATTAGAAAAATCATCTGACATTGACAACAGAGCACTAAATAATAACATGATTTCATTCCTTTGAAGTGTTAACAAGATGCTGGATTAAATCCTTTAAACAACTTCAGGTGAGAGCCTCAGGACTCCTGGGGCCTCTTGTTTTTCTGCTGAGCAACCTTGTGTGGCACCTCATCATTATAAAGGGTTGGTTTGTTACATTTGCATTAAACTTTGTACATTACTTTTCCAGTTTTTAATGTTTTGTTTTGTGTTTTTCAGTTGATAAGGATGGTAATGTGTGCATTTCAATTTTACATGAACCTGGAGATGATAAGTGGGGTTATGAAAAGGCAGCAGAACGGTGGTTACCTGTACACACTGTTGAATCAATAATATTAAGTGTTATGTCAATGTTAGCTGATCCAAATGATGAGTCACCAGCAAATGTTGAAGCAGCAGTAAGTGTGTTTATTAGGCCAACCATATGGATTAACCAATGAATGGTCACAACTACAGTTAAAACTAGAAGTCCTGTCATGAATAGTGCGCTTATCTAGGCTTAATTGCTCGTTGGAATTGCGTGCAATTGCCATATCGAATGGCATCAAAAGCATGACAGGTTCTCCTGGTTACTCATAGCAAACACATGCAATGTTTCTGCCAATGGACCTCCGGGTTACCCGGAGGTCCATTGGCTGAAACATTGTTTGTGCACAGGCCATATGTACAGAATTTGATAGCTTTACTTGGGCCATAACGCGTACATTAACGCGCATATCAACGTGCTATTTGTGCGCATTTCATGACAGGACTTCTAGTTTTAACTGTAGTGACCGAGGACTGAAGAATACATTGAACAATAATCATCAACATAAATTCTGTATTAATTCAGTATACCGACCCTGACAGTATATTATTAGCTCAACTTTCGCGAAGCCAAATTTGAGCTTTTGCCATGGCCCTTCTGTTCGTACGTCAACAATTGGATACAGCTCGGGCTAGAGGCTGTATTTATGAACCGATCTTTACGAAACTTCTCGGGTACCTTTGTTATGACTGTGGGACGTGAACGAGTGTTTTTGTGTGCGGTCTGAAATTCAAGATGGCTGCCAGCCGCCATTTTGTACCGACAATGCAGAAATCTGTTTTTTGTACAGAACTTCCATATGAAAGCTCTGATTTGAATAATTTTTTGTATGAATGTTTAGTACCATGAAATGCATCACATATCATACAGTGTTTTTTCTCGTGCTTAAATTATGCAAATTAGACTAACTTTGATTTATTTAGTGTTACTTTCTGTGCAAATGCCAATACGGTTCGGGCTAGAGGCCGCATTTATGAACCGATCTTTACGAAACTTCTTGGGCACCTTTATTATCACCGTGGGACGAGAACGAGTGTTTTGGGGTACAGTCCGAAATTAAAGATGGCCACTGGCAGCCATTTTGTTCAAAATTAGGGGCAATCAGATTTTTGCGCAGAACTTCCACATGAAAGCTCTGATTTGAATAATTTTTTGTATGAATGTTTACTACCATGGGATACATCACATGTAATACAGGTTTTTTTCTTGTGCAGAAATTATACAAATTAGATGAACTTTGCTTTTTTCAATGCTACTTTCACACAGTAAGTACACATGTCGATACGGCTCGGGCTAGAGGCTGTATTTATCAACCGATCTTACGAAACTTCTTGGGTACCTCTGTTATCACCTTGGGACGAGAACGAGTGTTTCTGAGTGCGATCCAAAATTGAAGATGGCTGCCAGTGGCCATTTTGTACCGAGATTAGGTGTAATCAGTTTTTTGTACACTACTTCTATACGGCTCAGGCTAGAGGCCGTATTTATGAACCGATCTTTACGAAACGTCTTGGGTACCTTTGTTATCACCGTGGGATGAGAACGAGTGTTTTTGGGTGTGGTCCGAAATTCAAGATGGCCACCATCAGCCATTTTGTACCAAAATTAGTGCAATCAGTTTGTATGAAAGTTCTGGTTTGAATAAATTTTTGTATGAATGTTTAGTAAAATGGAATACATCACATACAGTACGGGTTTTTTCTCGTGCAGAAATTATGCAAATTAGATGAATTTTGATTTATTTAGTGCTACTTACATGTATACACTGTAAGTGCTCATGTCAATACGGCTCGGGCTAGAGGCTGTATTTATCAACCGATCTTCACGAAACTTCTTGGGTACATTTGTTATCACCTTGGGACGAGAACGAGTGTTTCTGAGTGCAGTCCAAAATTCAAGATGGCTGCCAGTGGCCATTTTGTACCGAAATTAGGTCCAATCAGTTTTTTGTCACAACTTCTATACAGCTCGTATTTATGAACTGATCTTCACAAAACTTCTTGGGTACCTTTGTTTTCACCTTGGGACAGGAAAGAGTGTGTTTTGGGGTGCCTTTGTTATCACTGTGCTATGAGAACAAATATTTTGGAGTTCAGTCAGACCCACTCTGGCACTCAAAGATTTTTTTTCTAGTTTAGCATCTGACTGTCACCCACCTTTACAATACTTTACCTATACATTTGTTACAGGCTACGGTCAGTATTTATGTACTGACCGTTACAATACTTTATATGTACCTTTGTTATCAGGTCATTACCTAGATGTTTGTCATTGCTGTGTCACTATACATGTACATGTCTTGACAAGTTGAGCTACAGTGTCATTGACACTTTCATTTTTCACTCTCTGCCATTTTGTTTTTAGCGCAAAAATCAAAATCTGAATTTGGGTGATTGGCACTTTGGAAAGTTTGTTTAAAGTTCAAAGCATCGGAAAGCAGACAGAATTATAAATGCTCCCAAAACTTAAAAATAAATCAGTAATATTTTTGACGACCAATCAGATTTTGATTTACTCCCCTTGAATTGCATTTCTAGTCTTCTGCTGTTGTAAACAAATGAATGCCGATAGGAAAATTTAATGAAAAGACCATTTTCATGTAGATTTATAGAAAGAAAATGTCAGGTTATACCTTAACAATGTGTTCTTATTTTCTGAACAGACTTTATTTTCCCAAATTTTAAGGTTAAATTTAAAGTTTAAATTTAAGTTTGAGCTTTTTTTCAGATAATTCAGATACTTTCCACTCTCGTTCCTGGAGAATTACTAATCCTGATGTACTTGAAGGTTACAATTTATATTTGTTCCAATACCTGAAGGGTTGGTATGACTTTTCACACATAAATGTGCCTTGTAAATATCTGGTAGATTTGTGTTTGTACTAGATTTGAGAGAATTTGGTTACTAATACCGCCTTTGATATTCAAGGTAAGAAGAACCTTGTTTATATAAAAATCACATTTAGTGTGATAACTTCTTCATATATACATGAGAAGTTAATCACAATTATAATTATGGTCTAAAAAATTAAAAATCTGTTTCTCAGGGCCAATCGCATGGTCCTTTTGGCTGCCACATACTCTCTTTTTATAACCAATGTATACAAGTTGAAAAAATTGATAAATTTGTCCCTTGAACGCAAGAAGGCTTTGCAGTGCTTTAGCATTGTAAAGCCTTCTTGCTCTCAGAGGACGAAAGTCACCACCACCCGTGCTATTCCGTAGATTATAAGGCCTAAAACATAAACCAAGAACATGAACTTTTGATGGCAAAGAAATAATTAGAGGAATAAAAAATAAAATTAAAAAATGCTTGCCCACATGAAATATTACAAATAATGGCCCGAGAAACAGAAGATCTACTTTATGTGGCCTATAGAGAATTTTGTTTAGTATTGGAAGTGTGTGGGAGCCGCTACTTACAATCACTTTTATGACTTTCAAAACTAGGTTAGGGAACATATGATTTCTCATTCTTTCTAAGATACAGGTTATATACCTTGTACTGTATATTTTTCAGAAAATGTGGCGAGAAGATCCAGAACAATTCAGGAAAAAAGTTTTACAATGTGTTCGAAAAAGTCAAGAAAATCTCTGAAGTAAGAACTGTAATCCCCAACCTTGTGTTCCTCACAAGTATTTAGTATACTTACACCAGCTGTTCACACACAACATTTTCATCACGATTAGTTACAACTTTTTATTAGCTCAGTGTGAGCAAAGCTCAAGGGGAGTTTTAGTGACCGTATTGTCTGTCTTGTGTCTCTCCGCCTGGCTTTAACTTTACATTATCGACTTTTCCTCAAAAACTACTGAAATAAATTGAACCAAATTTGATATGCATGTTCCTTACATGTCAATTCATGATTGTTCAGATAATGTTGCCACGCCCAAAAGGGACATAATATTGTTAGCACCCAGACCATTTTTTTTTTAATTAAAAAAAAAATCTCCAGAAGCACAAATCTGATTCTTGATATTTGTTATACAGCATCCTTAGGTCGGCCAGATTCAAGTTTGTTCAAATCAAGTCCCTGGGTACATATTTGGGCGCCTGATGGGACCGCAAATTTTAACTTACAATTTTAGGAAAGGTTATTAAAAATCATCAGATCCACCTTTCAAATTTTTTTGATATGATTGTGGTATATAGCGTCATTAACTCTGTCAACACAAGAGGCCTCTTTTCCGGTCCAGGAACACGATACGTCATAATTTCATTAGGTAGGATGGCTACTAAGTGGACGCGTGTGGTAGAACAATTGATATTTTCAACATGCAGCCTTCAGGCTGCACGTTGAAAATATTAATTGCTCTACCCCCAAATAATGGTTATGTCCAATTTCTGCCATTTAACTGGCATGGAAGATACCACCAGTGTTTAAAGGGTTTAGTTAGTTGGTTTCCAGTTTGTCCAAATCAAGTCCCTGGGTTTATATTTCTGCTCCCTATGGTAGCTCGAATTTTAACTTGGTGCAATATAAGGAAGAATTTAAACTTTGTGCAATATCAGGAATATTAACCAACAAATATTTTTCAACAAATGTTTAACAACATGATTTGTCAGTGTGGCATTTCATAATATGGTCTGTACCCTCGTGATCAAAGCTATAGGACAACAGTTTGCTTCTCCATGAATATTCATCGAGGAAGCAGCTGCCCCTAAAAACTATGTCCTCTGGGTGGAGTTTGTCAAGTTGAGTGGCCTTGTTTTTAGCTCGCCTTGACAAAGTCAAGTTGAGCTTATCTAATCGCTCTCTGTCGGCCTTCAATATCATGTTTTGGGCTTCTCCAAAACCACTGGGCCAATTCAAGTGAAAGTTTGTGTGAGTGATGGTGCTAAGGGGGCATTACATATTTGTTCAACTCAACTTGCCCAGCCTCATTGGGAGGGGGTGGGGGAAAATGCTCCAATTTTTTTTTTTTAAATCTCATGAACCAGTGGGTACAATGACTTGATATTTGGCATGGAGCTTCCTTTTGAGGTGTAGATTCAAGTTTGTTCAAAGGAAGTGCGTTAAGCAATAGTTTCCTTTGTAATGGGAGGGGCAAGTTTTTTGGCCCCACCCAAAATTTATATATTTTTATACTGTACCAATGACCCAGACATAGCTGGTGCTAACTCTTAAAATATAGGGCCAAACACAAATTTTGCCCCCCAATCCCCAAAATTTGCATCTAAAACTAAAGAAAACATGTCCTGAAAGGCCCTCCACACTTCGCCCCTACTGCGCATGCGCAGTGTCAAGGACGTTCCGAAATTGGCGCCATTTATCATTCTAAGTTTGGCCCTTCATCAGTTAACATCTGACTGATCTTTGTGCTTTTAAATCTCAGTTTAAATGATGCCAGACACATAAATATTAGTGAAATGGTGATTCTAAGGAGGATAGAGAAGGAGGAGAGGAAAAGAATGTGTGACAGAATTTTATCAGGGCTGTAACTTAAAATTTTTTAATGAAATTATGTTAAGTTACCTATTTTCAAGGCAGCAGCCATTTTGTTGTCATTCTGATTATTTAGTTACACTGTTTTTACAAGTGTTTTCCTCTCTCCCTGTCCTTTAAGTTCCCCCTTGCTATTCTCCCATGCTTTTGGCATAGTTTCTGTAATTATTATTACTAAAATTTCTTGGGAGTTTTAGCTGAATAACAGAATGAATTCTGTTCTTTCCCCATGTTTACGTCTTCACCTACGGGTGGTTAGGCGTTGTGTTCTGCATCTACCATCTGATGCTCTGCAGTTTCTTCCCTGGAAGTCTCTGTTTTGCATCAGATAGTGTATTTTTGGTAACTGATTTCGGGCCTGGGTGCCTGGAGTCTTATTTTAGTGTGTTTACACTCATTGTTTACATTTACAACAGCCCTCTGTGTGAGGGGGGGATTTCTAAAAAATAATATCTTTATGTTATTTTAATCATAACTAGATACATTATTATTGTTCGTAAGTGTTGAATAAATTGTTTAAAATATTTTTAAAATTTTTGTCCACACTTAGGCTTGGGATCCATTGGGGCTCAACGTTACTTTTCAGAAACTTGGGCTGTTCTGAAAAAATATTTTTTCAAAATATTTTGATTTCAATTATTTTTTCTATATTAATGGATCATATTATTATTATGTATTTTGATTGCCAGGGGTTAGTGCGAGTACCAGGACTTGTTTTCTTTTCACATTGAAAGGATATTGATCAATTGTTTTAAGAGGAAGTCTTCCTCTGACTTTATTATCATTCTATATGTGGTCAGTGTACTCGCATTAACTCCTGTTCTGTATCGTATGATTTCGATGACAATATGGGAAGCGTATGTCATGGTATGTTGTTGGGGATTTGGACACTCCGGTCCTTTCCCCGCAGGGTCACTCTACTTTATCAATTTCTATTTCAGACGATCAAGATTAGGGTGATGTATCTGTGATGTCTTCCAACAGTGTGCCTCCGTCGTCACTATTAATGAAGGGCTAGCGGAAAAGTGCTCATGTTATACGCCAATTGCCTAAGAGGACCCTAGTAGGTTCGACGGCCTCTGACGTCCGCTAGCTCGCCCGGTGTAGCGTCCATTCACCGAATGGTTCGGCAGCCGGGTTCGTCCGTTGTGGTCTAGAAGGAATTTTGGGGTGATGCGAGCACTATAAAATTAACTTAATGCACACCCAGTGACGGCGGATCGGAGGGAGAACGGAGGAAGCCTTTTAGTCCGGTTCATAGCTCGTTCCGGTCCATCCGGACGGCAAGCGAGAGAGGCCCCTCTCTCGTTCAACAACATCTGGCCCCAGATGTTGTGGTACAAAATGTGTCGCTAGCGGAGCATACGTCCGTCGCTCGGGACGCTCCGTTGTATAGGCAGTCCGCTGAGACTGCTAAGGCTTCCTCTTCTCGTCAGCGCACACGACCGCACCTTGGCTGCGTGACCGCCGATATATTACCAGCTTCGCCGATCAAGGATTCTTCGGCGACCAGGTCACACCATCCGGCAGCCAGGGATTCGAGACCGATGGACTCCGGACGTTCGCATAGGAAAAGTATGCGGGAGCCATCTGATGCGGAGCTGCCCTCGGCGAAGCAGCGATAGACTGCGCCTCCGCAGGTCTCGACGCCGGACATTCTTGTGCACATAGCACAGCTTATCGCAGCATCCCAGCAGCCGACAGAAACGGTGTCGGATCGAGAATTATCCGACAGCGCTGGGTCGGTAGCCGGGGACTTGAGGCCTGCAGACTCCGGACGTTCGCATAGGAAGTGTGCGGGAGTCAACGTACACGGAGCTTCCGGCGGCAATGCATCGTAAGTCCGCTACTGCACAGGCCTCGGGAACGGACGTGCTTTCCTTAATAGCACAGTTTATCGCAGCATCCCAGCATCAACTGAATCTGTCGCATATATTTTATCCGACGATGCTGGGTCGGGACGCTCCGCGGAAGCGGGTACGGACGTCCGAAAGTTTCATCCGGTCTGACGGGATACCGAAAGGGATTCGGAGGATTTCAAGCTTTCCCTTTCGGAACAACATATGCTGCGATGCTGGATAAGAAACTGATAGCGTCGGTGGACTTAGAAATTTTTGGTTCGGTTCAGGGACATCGTCCCTCAGTTCCGACATAGTCCAATAATGTCACACAAACTTTCGAATTATTGAACGACGCTATATATATTATTATTTTATGCTTGCTATCCAAGCATTTCTGGTTTCTTGTTCGAAGAGTTATGGAGATGTCTTTCAAAAGTGTGCCTCTGTCGTCATAGTTAATGAAGAGTTAGCGGCAATAAGTGCTCATGGAATATGTCTATCGCTTACGGAGTGACATTCGCTAGCTCACCCGGTGTAGCGTACATTCATCGAATGGTTCGGCTGCCGGGTTCGTCCGTTGCGGTCTAGGAAGGAGATTTGGGTGATGCGAGCACTTTAATTACTTTAGTACTCACCCAGTGACGGCAGATTGAGGACAGATCGGAGGAAGCCAACAACATAGGGGACCGCATGTTGTGGTTCAGATATTTTACATTCGGAGCATATGTCCGTTGCTCGGGACGCTCCGTTATATTGACAGTCCGAGAGACTGTCTTTAATGCTTCCTCATCCTCACAGCAGGGCACACGACCGCACATTGGCTACGTGACCTCGAGTATCCGATCAGTTTCGGCATTCAGTGATTCCACGGCGAATAGGTCGTGCCATCCGGTAGCCAAGGGACACGAGGCCTATACACTCCGGTCGCTCGCATATTGGAAGTATGCACGGGGGTAACGATCACGGAGCTTCCAGCGGCAATGCATCGTAAGACCGCTTCTCCTCAGGCCTCAGTGACGGACGTGCTATCCGAGTTAGCACAGTTGTTTCGCAGCATCCCAGCAATTGACAGTTTCTCGGTCGAATCAGGAATTATCCGACGGCGCTGGGTCGGTGCGGTCCGCGGTTGCATCAGCTACGGACGACCGAACGCTTTATAGGGTCCGACAGGATGGCGAAAGGGATTCGAAAGATTTCGAGTTTTCCTTTTAGTAGTATCGGAAGATGCCTTTCATATCTTCTGGCATTTCTTCCAGTGATTATTTTTCGGACTTCATTGCTGCGATCTTGGATAAGAGACTTATAGCGTCATTGGACTCGGATTTTTCGATCGGTACAGGGACATTGTCCCTGACTTACCGACGCAGTCCAATATTGTCATTACAACATGTGTTTTATTTTTTCGACGCTATATATATTATATATATATACAAGCCTGCTACTAAGCATGATAGTTTAGTTTCTTGTCCGCGTTGCTCATTTCTGCCATTTTATCATTTTTTACAAATAGTTTATTTTGGCAGAGCAGGGCATACCGAGAGTTCATATGCGTCTAGACGGTGTGATTAAAGACTGCATATATTCTTTTTCGCCGTTTATGTCTTTTCCAATTTCAATGTTGGGAACGACATTATGTATAGTAGACTTAACTTAGACGCTTTATTATACGTAATCCGCCTTACTGAGGCGTTATCATTACGTCTTCAAGAAAAGATTTACGGGATATTATTCTCAATGTAATTTCTTTTGAGGGCAGTAGTTTGTTCACGTATAACTCCGCCCTTCAGTGGCTGATTGGAGTTGGTTAGACGTGACGCAGCCCTAGCTACATCCACACGCGTGGATAGTAAGGTTAAGAACTCTCTCAGAGTCGCTTCGTTCTCGGAGGAGCTTCTCTTCGACGGCAACTTTCCGGCAATCCTTGAATTGCTCGATTTATACATTCTCTTGTCTATCTAGTGTTACAAGAGATTCAGACTGCGGCAAACATTCGGTGGTTGACTCAGAGAGTGCCGCCGCAGTTGCCGGACCCGAGTGTGGCTGTTATGACGGTTGCCAGTCAAACAGATTGGGATATATACTGATCCCTATGGATTCGAAGTGCCAGGGTCTTTGGGTTCCGCAGTCTTTTAGCTATCAGTTTAACTTCCGCGGAATAATGTTTTTTAGGCTTGCTTTATGTCATTGCATGAACATTATTCAGAAACGCATGCCCAAATTCCTGTCCTTTAATTCGACAGTAGTGGCGTATCTCCGGAACCAGGGAGGCACTCTTTCGTTTCCGTTATTCAATTTAATGGAAAGAATCCGTCTGTTGGTTATAGTACACCAAGTTCAGTTTTGGTCCGTCATATTCCGGGTCGTCTGATTGTTTTATCGGACTCCCGTTCTCTTACGGGTCGCTTGTTGCTGTCAGAATGGACTCTCAACAAACAAGTATTCAATCAGATTTGCTATCTATGGGAGCGCCCAATGATGATTTATTTATGACACAGCTTGCTAATCAGTTGCAGACGTATGTGTTGGCTTGTCCAGATCTCTGAGCTAATAGTGTTAACGCTCTATTGATCTATAGGACGGAATGATAGGATACGCGTATCCTCCGGCGCTGTTGTTTCAGCAGGTATTGCTAAGATAAACAACCACAATACATTTCTGTTGATAGCATCTCTATCTTCACAGAGATCATGAGTAATTTACTCTCTTGTCTACTGTGGGTCTTAACGTGAAATCTTCCTCTATGTGAGGATCTTTTTTCACTTGGTAAATCGTGTCATCTTTATCACAACCAGCAAGGTCGCAACCTTCATGTATTCCGTTGTGTGGTCCGTATTGCATTGTAAGCACTGTACTGGACGAGCTTTGGACGCGATTTCTTACTATAGGAGATCCTCTTCTTCGCTATTCTATGCGACTAAAGTGGAGGCTCTTCCGTCGTGGTATAGGGATCATTATGTTCATATTGTTGATCCCTCCATACTACTCATTGCTATTTTTTAGTATACTTGTTTCACAAGATCTACTGCAGCCTGTTATTATTTAGGTTATAGGTTTATGTTACCTCATACCTATGCACTCTACGATAGTTTACAATTGAGTCTTTTGTCTCTTTATCTAAGTCAGTTAGTAACTTTTTGATAAATAGACTTAGAATCTTTAGATTAAATTCCTATACGGATTTTAACTTCGGTTCTTATTTAGCTAAGTAATCATTTGAGCCTCTGGAAACAGTAGTTTTCAAATTCTGACCTTTTAGACAGTAATTCTGTTGGTTTCTCTTTTACTGTAGAGTCAGTGAGTTTCATGCACTATCGATGGATGATTTTCACTTTCATAGTTTCGGAATCAATACTTCCGTTACTATTTAGGTTGGATTGTTGCATAAGAGTTAGGCTCCTATTATCCGGAACCTATTATTTTAAGGTCCTTCCGTCTTCGTATGGGCATAGGCCTTTACTCTTTCCGGGTACAGTTTATGTATTTATAAACAGATATCTGTTTATTACAAGGGCGTAAGCTTCTTCTGTCTTTGATGTCTAGTAGAAGGACGTTACGCTCCATTTTATTGTTAATGGATTCTATTAACTATCGGTACTGCTTATGGTATATCATTGACTTAGCAGTTGTGCTTAAGATTTCGGCTCATGAAGTAAGAGTTCTTCTACTTCTTGGGCTTACTTTAATAGTGTCGCTATTATAGATTTTTGAAGGCCGCTCATTGCGCTCAGCCATCCACATTCATGAATTTTATCTTAGAAATATCGAGTCAATTTCTTGAGGCCTCTTTTGTTAGGTCTATTATCTACTGCTCAGAATGTCATTCTCTTAACAGTTGCTACTATAGCTAGGTAGGCTGTCTGTTTCGGCAGTGTCTCCGTTCGGCTGCCCTCTTCGCTCTGGGCTATTTGACCCAGGGCAAGAAAAGGGGGGGGGGGGGGGGGAGGGTGTTCCCTTGGGTCACCTGTTTTACTATGAAAACAAGGGGATACCTCCTCCGGAGTTAGTAATTCTGAGCTGTTATTGGGATGGTTGTTTAGTGAGAAGTTTAAGTTTATAAAATTCATTCAAGTCTTAGTTTTTAAAGTATAGCTTTTGAATATTGCATATGTCAACGGACATGATTATGCAATTCTCAGACACTTTTAGGAGTATAAGAGTCTCTATTCTCTAGACTTACTTTATTATTGGCTTACTTTAAAAATTATTAGTATAAGGATTATATTGGATATTAATAGAGTACATGGATGTATGAAGCTCAATTTTGGAAGGTGTTGTTTTTTTCTAATTTATCATAAATAAGAAAGATACATGTAAGGCCTATTACTTCTTTTCCCTACAGGGGATGACTCTATTTTATTTTATTGAGCGTATTCCATTTTGCTCTATGTCCTTGGCCCTCCAGCCTTTTTACTATTCAGCTATGTCTGGGTCATTGGTACAGTATAAAAATGTTAAAAAATTTATAGTAATTTATATATTTTTTATACTTACCAATGACCCAGACGGGGATGGCCCTCCCAGGAGTTGGGAACTCTTGCCTCCCCGCTGAGTACATAGCGCTTACCAGGCACTGGTTATTAGAATGATAAATGGCGCCAATTTCGGAACGTCCTTGACACTGCGCATGCGCAGTAGGGGCGAAGTGTGGAGGGCCTTTCAGGACATGTTTTCTTTAGTTTTAGATGCAAATTTTGGTGATTGGGGGGCAAAATTTGTGTTTGGCCCTATATTTTAAGAGTTAGCACCAGCTATGTCTGGGTCATTGGTAAGTATAAAAAATATATAAATTACTATAAATTTTTTAACTTTCTGGTCCGATTTGAACCAAATTTAGCTTGTAATATTTTTGGGTCATAAGTATTTGATTCATGCAAAAAAAAATTCTGGTGTCCCTGTGGGAACCCCAGGAGCTTAAAATAGAAATATTTTCTAACTCCAATATTTCCCAAACCTCACAGAACAGAGAACTGTCATTTGGTATGAAACATCCTTAGGACCCATAGAACTGAAACGTAACACAAAATTGCCATCAGCTATGTCAGAGTGTTCTGTAGAGAGGGGGAGTCAGCATATTTGCAAAAATTTAAAAAACATTTCTCCTGAACCAATGGTCAGAATCTTTTGACATTTGGTATAGAGCATCCATGGGAGCAGGGGTATTCTGGGTGTTCTGTAGGGGGGGGGGGGGGGGGGAGGGGGGGGCATCGAAAAAAATGCAGAGTCTGCATATTTGCAAAAAATTTAACAAAATTTTCTTCTTACCAATGATCAGAATCTATTGATATTTGGTATACAGCAACCATAGGGGGGTCAGATATAAATTTGTTAAAATGAAGTCAGATATAAGTTTGTTAAAATAGCCCAAATATTAAACTTCGGGCGATATGGGGAATAATCTTTAAAATCTTCTTCAGACCCACCATTCAGAATGCTTTCATATTTTGTATATAACATCTCTAGGGAGGGGGGGGGGGGGGGGGGGGGGGGGGGGCTTTGGCAGTCTCAAATTTGTTCAAATAAGGTCTCTGGATTCATATTTGGGCTCTCTATTGTAGCCCAAACTTTCAAATTAGTGCAGTATGATGAAATTTCTTTAAAAATATTCTTCAGATCCAACAGTCAGAATCCTTTCATATTTGGTCTACAACATCTATAGGGAGGTCGGCTTTAAGTTTGTACAAATCAGGTACCTGGATTGATATTTGGGCTCCCCATGGCACAGGGACCAGCCTTGGGGGGAATTTTAGGGAGACTTCATGTCTCCCTCCAGATAAAAAAACCAATGCTCCAAAAGCTTTCAAATTTCACATATAATATCTTTGGAAGATTGTTTCACATGTTTATTGAAACCAAATCCCTGGGGAGACTTCATGTCTCCCTCCAGATAAAAAAACCAATGCTCCAAAAGCTTTCAAATTTCACATATAATATCTTTGGAAGATTGTTTCACATGTTTATTGAAACCAAATCCCTGGGTCCATATTGTGCTCTCTATGGGAGCCCAAATGTTTAAATTTGTGCAGTATGAGGAATATTTTCTAAAAATCTTCTTCAGATCTACCAATCAGAATCTTTTGATATTTGGTATGCAGCATGCATAGAGGGGTGAGATTTGTTCAAGCCAAGTCCCTGGGTTCATATTTGGGCTCACTGTGGGAGCCCGAATTATAACTTAGTTCAAAATGAGGAATTTTCTTTAAAAATCTTCTTCTTCAGATCCAGCAGTCAGAATACTTTGATATTTGGTATGCAGCATCCTTAGGGGAGTAAGATTCAAGTTTGTTCAAGCCAAATCCCTGGGTTGATATTTGGGTTCCCTGTGGGAGTCCGAATTATAACTCAGTTCAATATGAGGAATATTCTTCAAAAATCTTCTTCACATCCACCAGTCAGATTCTTTTGATATTTGGTATACAGCATCCCACTGGAGGTGAGATTCAAGTTTGTTCAAGCCAAGTCCCTGGGTTCATATTTATTTGGGCTCCCCGTGGGAGCCCGAATTATTAGTTAGTTCAATATGAGAAATATTCTTTAAAAATCCCTTTTTTTTTTAGATCCTCTGGTCAGAATCTTTGGATATTTGGTATAAGCTTTTCGTAGGAGGGGCAGATGCAACTTGTTGAAATCAATTCCCTGGATTGATATTTAGGCTACCATGTCAGGTGAGCGCCCTCAGGCCTCCTGGGGCCTCTTGTTATACTAAAAAGCAATGGCCCAGACTAGCTGGTGCAAACTCGATATTATCAAGGGCCAAACACAAATTTTGAACCCCCCAATCCCCAAAAATTGCATGCAACACCGAAAATTAAAAGTCCTACCTGGCCCTCCATACTTTTACCATCTGCGCATGCACAGCAGTCAGGAAGAGACCAGATTTGTTGCCAACATCATTCTTTGTTTGGCCAAGTCTTGACGGATCGACATCAAACTTTCAGAAGTTGTTTGTAGCATTAAAATACATGTCAAGTTCGATATTGGTGTTTCTCAGGCCATCTGCTGCAGAGATATGGCCCTTTGAAAACTCAATTTTTCTAAAAAAAAATTGGTTTCCATTCATTTAAAGCTGAACGCTTTGACGGATTGACACCAAATTTTTCAGATGTTTTTAGCAATGAAATACAGGTCACGTTTGATATTGGTGTTTCTCAGACCATCCACTGCAGAGTTATGGCTCTTTGAAAACACAATCTTTTGAAAAAATTGGTTTCCCTTCATTTAAAGTCGAACGCCTTGACGGATCGACATCAAACTTTCAGATGTTGTTTGTAGCAATAAAATACAGGTCAAGTTCGACATTGGTGTTTCTCAGTCCATCCGCTATGGCCCTTTGAAACCACAATTTTTGAAAAAAAAATTGGTTTCTGTTCATTTAAAGCCGAACGCCTTGACACCAAATTTTTCAGATGTCATGGTTCGCACAGCTCTTGAAAAACCCTTGAAAACGGTTATTTTCTTGAAAAACCCTTGATTTTGAAAAAAAACGACCCTTGAAAACCCTTTATTTTCAGTTAATTCCTTGAAAAACCCTGGAATTTCTATCAATCTATGGGGTTTATATGAGAGACAATATTTAATATGTGTGTATTTGAGGTCGATACTATCTCGGGATTATTTAAATTGTAAAAAAATGCGTTTAAAACGTATTTTCTGCCTGGGTCGAGTTTGTTGGGCAAGTTTGTGGTGGGACGTAGTGTTTGTGCACTTTTCTTATGAATAGAGTGCTCTCCCTTTCAGTTTTATGGGTGCCGCCATTTTTTATCCTTTTGTTATCAACACAGTGGGAAAGTGTGTATTTAATCCCACATGTCTGAATAAACATGAATGGGTGAGAGAAGTGAAGCAGGATAGACATGCTGCATATTTTTGTGTGTGCAAAAAGACAATAAATTTATCAGAGATGGGCGAGTATGCACTGAATTCACACAAACGTAGCAAGAAACACATCAATTTGAGTGCTTCAGAAAATCAATCTACATTGAATTTTTCCGCAAGTTTCCAACAGAAAAATGGGTAAAGCTGAAGAATAGGGGACTTTTCCATTTACGTAAAAACAACGCACTTTTCTCGCCTTTTTTTTACATTTTCCTATTACTGGTCATGTTTTCGATAAAATGACCAAAAGATATTCACTTTTACTGGCAATTATAACCGCCCAACGTACGTTTTTTACCGGTGCGATTTGTGAAATTCGCATTCATCTTTCCTCCATGTTTTTTTGTGTTTTTCGGCGTCTGCTCTGTGTATTGGTTGTTTTTGGTACACTTGTTTGTTCTGTTCTCGACATGGTCTAGGGTCAGTATAGTGAGGGTTAGGGTTAGCTTACCGGTAAGCTAACCCTAACCCTCACTTCACTGACCCTAGACCTACAATCGCCAGCCAAAGAGAAAACGAAAGTTATGCAAACGTGCACTTCAAAATGGCGAGAATGCAGAAGAATCTCCGGCACCGTGACATTAAGAGAGTCCAAATTATCTCTAATCTTAGTCATAAGTGAATATCTTTTGGTCATTTTATCGAAAACATGACTAGTAACAGGAAAATGTAGAAAAAAGGTGAGAAATATGCGTTGTTTTTAAATAAAATGAAAAGTCCCCTGTTCTTCAGCTTCACCGAAAAATGCAGACGCAACTGTTACTGCAACAGAAGATGTGATTACAGTGAAACAAACGAAACAAACTTCTATTATGCCTTCCATAACAAAAAATGACACGCTAAAATCTGAGATTATTTGGACTTTATACACAATAACAAAGCATCATTCTTACAAAGGAAATGAGAACATTTCAGAGATTTTCATGACGATGTTTCCGGATAGTGAAATAGCAAAGCATTTCTCCTGTGCGGAAAGGAAATCTGCATATTTAACTGTGTTTGGGATTGCTCCTTATGTGACAAAACTTATAACAGACAGTGTTAATGGGCATTTTTCTGTGTTGTTTGACGAGTCAACAAGAAAGCACAGGAAAAACAAATGGATGTCCACATAAGGTAATTTTGCTGTTCAAAAAACCAAGAGGATTTTCACTCCACTGCAGGATTCTTCGATTCAAAGCCCTTGAAAATTCCTCTCTTGTGGTCTTGAAAAACCATTGAAAAGGTCTTGAATTTTTCAGATGAAATGTTGAATGAACCATGGATGTTGATTTTATACACCCGTTTGAAAACGGGACGTATTATGTGAATGGTCTCTCCACCCGTCTCTGCCTGTCCGTCCATGGACACATTTCATTTCCGGATGATAACTTTAGTTGTAATGGATAGAGCTGAGTTAAATTTGGCATGTGGATTTAGTATGACAAAATACAGGATGGGTTTGATTTCCGTTTCTAGTGGTAGGGTTATGGCCCTTTATTTATGGGAATTTAGCCCAACTTTTCGTTTCCGGATGATAACTTTAGTTTGCCTTGACCGATTTATTTCAAATTTTCAGTTTTTTTGTTTTTGACCACAAAATACAGCTCAAGTTCACTTTTGACCACAATCACATATACCTTTCCAGAGTTATTCCCCTTGAATGATTGCAAATTTGTGGATTTTGTGGTTTCCGGATGATAACTTCAGTTTGCCTTGACCGATGTTTTTCAAATTCTCAGATTTTGTTTTTGACCACAAAGCACAGCTCAAGTTTACCTTTGGCCATAATCGCATGTACCGTTCCATAGTTATTCCCCTTGAATGATTGCAAATTTGTGAATTATGTGGTTTCCGGATGATAACTTTAGTTTGCCTTGACTAATTTGTTTCAAATTCTCAGATTTTGTTTATGACCACAAAGCACAGCTCATGTTCACTTTCGGCCAAAATCACATGTACCTTTCCAGAGTTATTCCTCTTGAATTTGTGCATTTTGTGTTTTCCGGATTATAACTTTAGTATGGCCTAACTGTTGGACATAGAATGCATCAAATATTTGGTTTCCGGATGATAACTTTTATTATTTGTTTTACTATTGGTTCCAAACTTGGTATGTTGTTTAATCACAACAAAATACAGGTCAAGTTTGAATATGGGATTGGTCCAAACAATTTTCACCCTCACCCCCCATCCTTACCCCAACCCTTCAAAAATACAAAACGGGCGTATATTGTCCCGCTACACGGTGCTCTTGTTTGAGGATGCCAGACACAAATCAATGAAAGAATTGGTGGATTCAAGGCTATAAATGGATGATGGAAGTGAACAATGATGGTTTGAGATGTTCAGGGCTGTAACTTTATAATAATTATTTCATGTTTCCCATTTTTGACATCAAGATATTTAATGTCATTGTGGACGCCATAGTAGCCTTATGTACTGTTACAGCGATCTTTTCTTAGCGGCTAGTTTTGTAAGTCTCCATTTAGTTCGCTTTCAAGGCCGCAAGTGACCAGATATGTCTTCAAGTAGACAAAGACTCATAACTGCGCAGCTACCTTGGAATTACTGTCTCTTTGGGTCTTATTGTTTACACCATAGTAGAGTAGCTAGAATCACGAGCGAGACTTTTTCAGTAATTACCGGGTATGCAGTGACATAACTGAATTTATTATCTCTTGGGACTGCTGTCTTTTTGGGAATTTAGGGCTGTTAAAATGCCGGCTCTTCATTCCTTACCTTGTGCGACAATAGTTGTAAGTCTCCGTTCAGTGAGCCAATGTCTTGGCTTACACCGATATATCTGTCTTCCCAGAGATGAAAACTTATAAGCTACGGCTAGCGTTGTAAGTCTCCTTAGTGAGCTTCTAAGGCCACAGTTATCAGCCTTTTATTGTCTTCACGTATAGGAAGACCTTTAGCTGCTTCAGCTAGGCTGAGTTCGTTGTCCTATCGGACATGATACCGTATATTAGAGGAGGTTATTCTCTTCCAATTGGTTTGGTGTTAGTTATATGAGGCGATACGCTCTATTGATGACGCAATATTTACCAAGTGTGATTATGTCAATATGACGCATTTGTTCATCACGTGCCTCTTCGTCCTTAGAGGCATTATTGTGTCGATCAGACGTGAGGGAGCCCTGCGGTTCCTATTCTATTTGATGAATAACGCAGGAGCTATTCAAGTAATGCAGGTGAGGGGGAGTTCGATAAGCATATTTTGTCGGAATCTGTTTTATCTGGAGATTATATCTGATCCTAGATACAGCTTGTTTATTATTTATATATGGCATTTGTTTGTGGGATTAGTCTCTCACTCTCGAATACGCCATCCTGATTTATGGGGCTTAGTCCGGATTAGCCTTAAAATTGGGGGCTATTTACACCCGATTAGCATGATCATTCATGCTAAGAATATGGAATTATTTGGTTATGGCTCCTTATCTATGATATGTCTTCTCTGTTATTGTATAGTAAGACATACATGTAATTCCTTTTAAATTTAATTTCCTTTCACCTTGGAATGCGGGCTTAGGAGCTAAATTTTGCCTGCTAATTCTTAAGTCCCAGGCCCTCTACCTTTTTACGATTCAGCTAGTCTGGGCCATTGGTTATTAATATAAAAATATGATAAATTTAAAGTAATTTGTATATTTTTTATACTTACCAATGGCCCAGATGGGTATGTATGGCCCTTCCAATAGTGGGCTCTCATACCTCCCGCTGAGTTATTATTTAGTACCCTCATCTACAAAGAATGATGTTGGTGCCAATTCCCGTCTCTTCCTGACTGCTGTGCATGCGCAGATGGTAAAAGTATGGAGGGCCAGATAGGACTTTTAATTTTCAGTGTTGCATGCAAATTTTGGGGATGGGGGGGGAGGGTCAAAATTTGTGTTTGACTCTTGATAATATCCAGTTTGCCCCAGCTAGCCTGGGCCATTGGTAAGTATAAAAAAATATACAAATTACTTTAAATTTATTTATTCAACTCGAGTGCCTAGGTTAAGATTTGGGTTCCCCATGGGAGTCCGAATTTTAACTTAGTGCAATCCTGGGGATAATCTTTAAAAATCTTCTTCAGATGCACTGGTCAGAATGCTTTCATATTTGGTATACACCACCTCTAGGGGAGGGGGGTCAGATTCAAGTTCAAATTTGGGGAGGGGGGGGCAGATTCAAGTTCAAATTTGGTCACTTGGTTCATATATGGGCTCCCTATGATAGCCCAAATTTTAACTCCGTGTAATATAAGGAAATTTCTTTAGAAATCTTATTCTTCAGACCCACCAGTCAGAAGAATCCTTTCATATTTGGTATACAACATCTCTAGTTCAATACTCAGAACTCTTAGTCCAATTTCAACAAAATTTAATATGCAGTGTACGTTGGAAACCGATTTTTGATTTAAATGAAAAAAATTAGCCCTAGCTGTCGTGGGACTTCATGTGTACTAAAAATAGAAACATAATTCCAAGTTAATTTTATAAGGAGCCATGTTAAGTACCTTCTAGAGTTGTGTAACTAAGATTAATCCACATAGATTATATATCAAAGGGCTCCATTGGGGAGCTCCACTTTTTACATAATGATTAATTGAAGAAAAGGCATGATGCTTGGACTATTTTAGTCACTACTGAGGGGCTCACGGATTGACAATGGATCCTATGGTAATTGATTGCTAAAAGTAGATTCCTTCTAGGGCTGTCACAATTTTTCATTTTAGGAATCGATTAATCGTCGCAAATAATCGATAATAATCAATTAATCGTACCTAGATGACCCCTCTCCCTCTCTTTGAAGTCGATAAAAATGAAGTTCAAGTCAGCTGACCTACCTCAAGTAAACAACGAAGACGATCAACTTTTAGGTACATTCAAAGCTTTGATGTTCTGAAATTTTGAACCGTCAGTGTAATAATCAAGACCAGTCGGCAGTTGCGATCTTCGCAACTGCCGACCGGTCTTGATTATTACACTCACGGTTCAAAGATTCAGAACATCAAAGCTTCGATGAATGTACCTGGAAGACAAATGCTTCCAACGGCTTCTTGGGGTTTAACATCGATGTTCTTAACTCAGTACCTTTAGAAACAATAGTTTTTTCATCAAATTTTTTTTTAATTATTAAACATCTAAAACGGGATACAATTTAACGATTATTCGACAACGAAAAATACTAATCGATTTCGCCGTGACCGATCAATTAATCGATTGATCGTGACAGCCCTAATTCCTTCATGGCCTCGGTTTATATCAGGTTCTGTTCAAGGTGAGCGCTTGTGGGGCCTCTTGATTGTATTGTTTTAGAAGGATATCCTAAGGCCACACAAAGTAGATCTTCTGTTTCTCAGGCCATTATTTGTGAAATTGCATGCGTGCAAGCGGTTTTTTATTTTATTTTTTATTTCAGTAATTACTTCTTTGCCATCAAAAGTTCATGTTCTTGGTTCAAGTTTTAGGCCTCATAATCTACAGAATAGCATGGGTGGTGGTGTATTTCATCCCTTGAGTGCAAGGAGGCTTTGCAGTGCTAAAGCATTGCAAAGCCTTCTTGCACTCAATGGACAAATTTATCAATTTTTTTTTAACTTCGGTAAAATATCAGACAGAAACCATTTAATTTTTATTTTTTTTAAGTTTAAATTGGTTATAAAAAGAGAGCATGCGGCAGCCAAAAGGACCATGCGGGAGGGCCTGAGAAACAGATTTTTTATTTTTTTAGGCCTAATTGTCATCAGAGATGAGCCTGAGGTCGGTCATCAACTTTATTGAAATTTTTATGGAACAAATTTTTCATTTTTTGTAGATCACCTATGGAAGAATTATGTTATCATGTCCACAAGAAGAGGATCATTAATTTTCAGTCTTCAGGTCCTGAAATATGCACAACTCAACGATTTAACAGGATTCTCAACAGTGCTTTTCAAATCTTTGTTTAAGTTTTGGGGGTTTTTTGGAAGAGCATTTTCCATTTCAGCAGTAAAAGGAATGTTGCATTTTGTTAAAATAAATGCAGTGGTTCAAGGAAAAACTAACTTGTTGAAATAATGGCGAAACAAGAAAAATTTATGAATTGACAATATATTTTTTCAAGATCATATTTCTGTTCATTTAGTAATTAATAGGAATTATACAACAATTTATGTCTTACCACCATGTTTGACTTTTCTTGTTGCCCTTATTAACCCTTTACCCAATGAATCTGCCATATCCGCCTGCGTAATATACAAATTCAGCAGCAGAAAAAACATTTTTCAAAAAATTTCAACAAAACCTTATCATGTGACCCCTCTTTGGAACAAGCTCATTCCAATGAGGGGTCACATGATATGGTGTGGTTGGAACTTTTTGAAAAATTAAAAAAAAATGGTATTTAAAATAATAAATTTTGATATCGTCTGCATTCGGTAAAGGGTTAACCTTTTACCTAACGAATCGCCTGCATCCGCCCACATAATATGCAAATTGAGCAGTTGGAAAAATTAAATTTTTCAAAATATTTCAACAAAACCATATCATGTGACCCCTCATTGGAACGAGCTCATTGAGCTCGTTCCAATGTGGGGGTCACATGATATGGTTTTGTTGGAATTTTTTGAAAAATTTAAAAAAATTATATTTAAAATAATAAATTTTGATATCGTCTGTGTTGGGTAGGCATTCGGTAAAGGGTTAAACACAAGGTTGAAGGCATTATCTTTCCTTTCCTTCTGTAGGTTGATATTTCATTACATCTTTCGGCAAATTTAACAAGAATTGAAATGGGAAGATGAAAAAAAATGAAATTTATTTTGTGATTTTATGATGTTCAAAATTTTTATGGGTTATGGCTCAAAAAGTACATGAAGATAATACTTCTCCATTATCTGACACACCTTAAACTTGGATGTTTCCTCAGAATTGCTTTGGACAACAGCATTTCTCAGGCCTCGATTTGTTCGGTTTTGTATCGCAAAATGCGAAACAAAAATAGTGAGCTGCGATGCAATAGCTAGAATTGATTAGCAGTTTTTTTTTTTTACTTCGGGGTAAAATGTTCGAACAAAAGTATTCTCACAATCACTGAATTGGTTGGTATGATGTATAATGGTGCAAAGGGTGTAATATTTTTTTTATCAATGACCGTATGTAGCTTGTAGAGCCCATATAGCTTCTGATTGGTGCCTCGGGGAATCCCAATTGTGCCAAACCGGAATGTCTTGGACACACATTTACACATTTTTAGGAAGTATAAACGCATGTCTCGTGAAACTGAAAGTACAATATGTCACTTTTCATGTGTTCTGGAGGAAATTCACAATGATAATGTAAGATATAATTAAATGAATTTGTAGGTATATTAAAGATTGGATCGACCTAAATCATAGCAATAGATTTTTTACCTGGTCTCCTCAAGCACTTGAATACTAGTGGGTAACAGAATAAAATAATTTCTCTTCATTCACTTGGAAAATTGAGTTCCAAAGTAAGACTAAGTTACAATCCCAGTAGGGGGCGAGGTGGCTCAGTAGGTAGAGGTGCAGGCTGCAAGCCGAGAGGTCCTCGGTTCGAATCCCACCTGCAACAACCGCTTTGTGTCCTTGGGCAAGACACTTCACCCCCATTGCCCATGTGGGGGTGCAGTGACGTTGTGTACTAAGGTGTACTGCACGTCGATGGTGCACTTGTCTTCAACCATTGCTAACCCTGCTTGTGTGGAGTTAGTATATTGGGGAGCTGACAGTTGCTCGCCGTTGCTTGGTGGTTCTCTCCGGGTACTCCGGTTTCCTCCACCCGTAAAACTGTCATGGTCATGATTAGCCACTGTGCAAAAATATGTGACCTTAAACCCCAATAAATAAATAAATACAATTCCAGTATAACAAACTTGACATGAAGGCCATAATTTAATTTTTTACGTTGGTACATCCTTGAAGGACGTACCAACTTGAAGAAATAAATTACAATCTTCAAGACCAAGTTTGGACTACAATCCCAGATGCCAGGAAATTGTTTTACAGGTCAAGTTTTATAAATTTTCGCACTCTGGATTAAACCATGGTTGGCCTGGAGGGTCCATGGACCCTCAACCTGAGCTACAAGAAAGTTGCTAAGCAATTTTCAGATAACAAATCAAGGCCTGTTTCTGGTGTTGAAAAAGTTCAGGGAAGTTTCCGAGTGATTTTTATTTCAAAAGCATTCTCTGAATAGTACAGTGGATCCCACTTACTTGGATATCTCTCAATTAAATAACCCTGTTAATTGTATACAATGTTCAAACACTAAATTATTCTGCATTTGGTACAAATTTGACCTGTTAACCCTTTACTAACACAACTGATGGAAGACACAAAAAGATTCTTGAATAACTAAAAATTTCCATTTTTTGCTTCAAAAGGAAAAATTCACTGTTTTGTTAATAATGCTGACCAGGTACAACCATTACATTGAGTAACTATTTAATTGTATATAAGTTATTGAGCAAACCCCTGTTAAGTGAATAAAAAAAAAAATGTGTGATCTATCAAGGAATTTCATTTGACAATCGCTTAACTAGATGAGTTCTTTAGCTAGAAGCCTGTATTTGGTCTTTATTCTGAAGTGCCGGTACTGCAACTAAGCTGTGGATGTGATCATTTTATCTTTGAAGTGGAATTATTTCATAGTCACTTTCCCATAAATTGTAACAAGGCAAAGACATGTGAACAAATTTTGATGACCTAAAACAATTTAGCACTCTACCAGGTAATTATTTCCCAATTTGGCCTCAGTACATACACTAGAGGAACTTAACCCATTACCTGACGAATCGCCCGCATTTGCCCACGTAATATGCAAATTGAGCAGTTGAAAAAATTAAATTTTTCAAAATATTTCAACAAAACCATATCATGTGACCCCTCATTGGAACGAGCTTATTGAGCTCGTTCCATTGCGGGGTCACATGATATGGTTTTGTTGAAATTTTTTGGAAAAATTTAAAAAAATGATATTTAAAATAATAAATTTGGATATCGTCTGCTTTGAGTAAGGGGTTAGCCTGTTACCTAACAAATTGGCTGCCTTCATCTGTATAATATACAAACTCAACAGTTGGGAAGAAACCCTGATTTTTTTTATAAAATTTCAGCAAAACCATATGTGAACCCTCTTTGGAACAAGCTTGATGAGCCATTCCAATGAGAGGTCACATACGTTTTTGTTGAAATTTTGTGAAATATTTGTAAAAATAATATTAACCCTTTGAACCCGGGTGGTATATTCCAAATCAATTCAATGACGGCAATCTCAAGAGTCCATATTCATTATATTGAGGTAGACCAATTAATATTTTCAACATGCAGCCTTCGGTCTGCATGTTGAAAATATTGGTTTGTCAACCACACACATTCACTTAGCAGCCATACTACTTAATGAAATTATGAAATGCCATGTTCCTGGGCTGGAAAAACGGTCTCTTTAAAAGGTTAAAAATAATGATTTTTTATATCTACTACATTGGGTAAAGGGTTAATCTATATTTTGTTTAGCAGAGCTCTATGGAGAATTAACACATTACTGTTCAATACACTGTTGAATGTTAATTAAATATATTTCACTGGTAAGGCCTAAAAAAATTAAAAATCTGTTTCTCAGGCCCTCCCGCATGGTCCTTTTGGCTACCGCATGCTCCCTTTTTATAACCAAATTAAATGGTTTATGTCTGATATTTTACACAAGTTAAAAAAAATCGATACATTTGTCCCTTGAGCACAAGAAGGCTTTGCAATGCTTCAGCATTGCAAAGCCTTCTTGCTCTCAAGGGACGAAATACACCACCACCCATGCTATTCCGTAGATTATGAGACCTAAAATATAAACCAAGAAAATGAACTTTTGATGACAAAGAAATGATCACAGAAATAAACAATAAAATAAAAAAACGCTTGCCCGCATGCAATTTTACAAATAATGGCCTGAGAAACAGAAGATCTACTTTGTGTGGCCTAAAGTAGTTACATGTATTCAATTCACCCTTTATCTAATGCAACAGCCATAACAAGCCAGCACAGTTTACAAAAATTGCCTTTCAAATTTCATTTATGTTTCAATTTTTCCTAAAAATATAGCTTACATCTCCTCCTTTGAATGTGCTTGTTGAAGTATATTTTTGAGGCAAAAATGAATTTTTTTTCTAGTTTTTCACAAAATTGTTTTGCAAGTGTCTATTCTATTCATGTTGAGTAAAGAGCTGAAGGTTTCACCACACTTCAGAATGTTGAAAATTTGAGTTTTGAGAATCTGCTTGAACCGTGTATTGATGACAGGGTGTAATAATTGTTATGTGCTTTAGGCCTTGTGGCTTGAAAGTTTTCTGATGTGTCGACTGACAATTCTTGTAATTAAAGTTAAATATTTGTGCAAGCAGTCACTTTTGCCTTAAATTTCAACTACACAATTGAAGTGCTAGCTGTTTTAAACTTTGTTTGGTCATCTCTTAATGACTGGGATTGTTTACATTTTTCCTGATTGTAATAAATTGTTTATGTTAAAATTGTTTCAGACTTCCTTTAATATACATCATCAGTGCTTATATTCCATTATACCACGATTGCTGTGTGTATTTAATGTTATGTGATACATTACAGACATTGGGATTTGTGGAGATACACCATGCGTTGAATCCTGATTACACGTACAGTATGTGGAGAGTGGATTATAACAAAATCACCATGGAGTGGAGTTATCACCCAAAGTGGGAGCGCGGTGGCTCAGTAGGTAGAGGTGCAGGCTGCAAGCCGAAAGGTCCTCGGTTCGAATCCCACCTGCGGCAACCGTGTTGTGTCCTTGGCCAAGACACTTCATCTCCATTGCCCGCGTGAGGGCACGATGACGCCGTGTACTAAGGCGTACTGCACGTCGATGGTACGCATGTCTTCAACCAGTCTAACCCTGCCTGTGCTGCAGTGCGGAGTTACGATGTTGGGGAGCTGGCAGCTGCTCGTCGTTGCTCGGTGGTTCTCTCCGGGTACTCCGGCTTCCTCCACCCGTAAAATTGTCACGGCCATGATTAGCCCTTGTGCATAAATATGTGACCTTAAACATCAATAAATAAATAAATAAATCACCCAAAGTATCACTTTCAAATTCTGTACATATGGACAAAAAACACAAGCAATGTCTTAGCCTATGGACCTCCAGGTTCAACCCGGAGGTCCATTGGCTAGAACTTTGCTTGTGCTTATTATGCTTTGAAACAAACTTGCAGTTATTGCATGGGTGGAATCTCCACTCTATGGGTGATTTAGTGACAATACACTCTCCATGTACTGTAAGAACATCATGGGTATTATGCCATCGAGTGGCATGGCATGAATGAAATGCTTCAGCACAAAATAGTCATACAAGAAAGTTACAAGACCACCAAAGATGATATTTTTCTTTTAAAATATCAGCTTCATTCGCTTAATTTAAGTGTAATCATGGTATAAATACAGAACACAGCTTGGGTAGTGTACGGGGGACAGTAATCAAAGATCCTTGGTGGAGTTTTTCCCGTATTTCATACGTGTCTTCGATACTCGTGAAATACAGGAAAAATTCCACCTTGGGCCATTGATTACAGTCCCCATACTTCACCTTTGTTCTGTTCTGTTTTATTATATTACAAGTTTTCTACTGTCTCCAATATTTCTGGGGTGTTTCTAGATATTGTGTTATTTTGTAAAATTCAATTTCACGATGTTTGAAATATAAATGAGAATTCAAAATTTTATGCAGGATCCAGATTCTTCATTGAAGATGATTTTGTGAAGACTTTGTGCCTGTTTCATGATTTAAGGTCTAAAAAAGTTCATCTGTTTCTCAGGCCCTCCCACATGGTCCTTTTTGGCTGCCACATTCTCTCTTTTTATGACTAATGCAAACTCAAAAAAATAAAAATTAAATCGTATGTCTGATATCTTAACCCATGTCAATAAAATTGATAAATTTCTCCCTTGCATGCAAGAAGGCTTTGCAATGCCTTAGCATTGCAAAGCCTTCTTGCACTCAAGGGATGAAATTCGCCACCACCCATGCTATTCTTTAGATTATGAGGCTTAAAACATAAAACACACCAAGAACATGAACTTTTGATGGCAAAGAAATAATTACAAAAATAAAAAATAAAATAAAAAACCGCCCGCCCACATGCAATATTTTTATACTGTACCAATGACCCAGACATAGCTGGTGCTAACTCTTAAAATATAGGGCCAAACACAAATTTTGCCCCCCAATCCCCAAAATTTGCATCTAAAACTAAAGAAAACATGTCCTGAAAGGCCCTCCACACTTCGCCCCTACTGCGCATGCGCAGTGTCAAGGACGTTCCGAAATTGGCGCCATTAATCATTCTAAGTTTGGCCCTTCATCAGTTAACATCTGACTGATCTTTGTGCTTATAAATCTCAGTTTAAATGATGCCAGACACATAAATATTAGTGAAATGGTGATTCTAAGGAGGATAGAGAAGGAGGAGAGGAAAAGAATGTGTGACAGAATATTATCAGGGCTGTAACTTAAAATTTTTTAATGAAATTATGTTAAGTTACCTATTTTCAAGGCAGCAGCCATTTTGTTGTCATTCTGATTATGTAGTTACACTGTTTTTTAAGTGTTTTCCTCTCTCCCTGTCCTTTAAGTTCCCCCTTGCTATTCTCCCATGCTTTTGGCATAGTTTTTGTAATTATTATTACTAAATTTTCTTGGGAGTTTTAGCTGAATAACAGAATGAATTCTGTTCTTTCCCCATGTTTACGTCTTCACCTACGGGTGGTTAGGCGTTGTGTTCTGCATCTACCATCTGATGTTCTGCAGTTTCTTCCCTGGAAGTCTCTGTTTTGCATCAGATAGTGTATTTTTGGTAACTGATTTCGGGCCTGGGTGCCTGGAGTCTTATTTAGTGTTTCTACACTCATTGTTTACATTTACAACAGCCCTCTGTGTGAGGGGGGGATTTCTAAAAAATAATATCTTGATGTTATTTTAATCATAACTAGATACATTATTATTGTTCGTAAGTGTTGAATAAATTGTTTAAAATATTTTAAAAATTTTTGTCCACACTTAGGCTTGGGATCCATTGGGGCTCAACGTTACTTTTCAGAAACTTGGGCTGTTCTGAAAAAATATTTTTTCAAAATATTTTGATTTCAATTATTTTTTCTATATTAATGGATCATATTATTATTATGTATTTTGATTGCCAGGGGTTAGTGCGAGTACCAGGACTTGTTTTCTTTTCACATTGAAAGGATATTGATCAATTGTTTTAAGAGGAAGTCTTCCTCTGACTTTATTATCATTCTATATGTGGTCAGTGTACTCGCATTAACTCCTGTTCTGTATCGTATGATTTCGATGACAATATGGGAAGCGTATGTCACGGTATGTTGTTGGGGATTTGGACACTCCGGTCCTTTCCCCGCAGGGTCACTCTACTTTATCAATTTCTATTTCAGACGATCAAGATTAGGGTGATGTATCTGTGATGTCTTCCAACAGTGTGCCTCCGTCGTCACAATTAATGAAGGGCTAGCGGAAAAGTGCTCATGTAAATACGCCAATTGCCTAAGAGGACCCTAGTAGGTTCGACGGCCTTTGACGTCCGCTAGCTCGCCCGGTGTAGCGTCCATTCACCGAATGGTTCGGCAGCCGGGTTCGTCCGTTGCGGTCTAGAAGGAATTTTGGGGTGATGCGAGCACTATAAATTAACCTAATGCACACCCAGTGACGGCGGATCGGAGGGAGAACGCAGGAAGCCTTTTAGTCCGGTTCATAGCTCGTTCGGTCCATCCGGACGGCAAGCGAGAGAGGCCCCTCTCTCGTTCAACAACATCTGGCCCCAGATGTTGTGGTACAAAATGTGTCGCAAGCGGAGCATACGTCCGTCGCTCGGGACGCTCCGTTGTATAGGCAGTCCGCTGAGACTGCTAAGGCTTCCTCTTCTCGTCAGCGCACACGACCGCACCTTGGCTGCGTGACCGCCGATATATTACCAGCTTCGCCGATCAAGGATTCTTCGGCGACCAGGTCACACCATCCGGTAGCCAGGGACACGAGGCCTGCAGACTCCGGACGTTCGCATAGGAAGTGTGCGGGAGTCAACGTACACGGAGCTTCCGGCGGCAATGCATCGTAAGACCGCTACTGCACAGGCCTCGGGAACGGACGTGCTTTCCTTAATAGCACAGTTTATCGCAGCATCCCAGCATCAACTGAATCTGTCGCATATATTTTATCCGACGATGCTGGGTCGGGACGCTCCGCGGAAGCGGGTACGGACGTCCGAAAGTTTCATCCGGTCCGACGGGATACCGAAAGGGATTCGGAGGATTTCGAGCTTTCCCTTTCGGAACAACATATGCTGTTGTGTATGTCATCTGACTTGGTCTTCTACAGCTTCTTTCGTCGGACCAGAATGCTGCGATGCCGGATAAGAAACTGATAGCGTCGGTGGACTTAGAAATTTTTGGTTCGGTTCAGGGACATCGTCCCTCAGTTCCGACATAGTCCAATAATGTCACACAAACTTTCGAATTATTGAACGACGCTATATATATTATTATTTTATGCTTGCTAACCAAGCATTTCTGGTTTCTTGTTCGAAGAGTTATGGAGATGTCTTTCAAAAGTGTGCCTCTGTCGTCATAGTTAATGAAGAGTTAGCGGCAATAAGTGCTCATGGAATATGTCTATCGCCTACGGAGTGACATTCGCTAGCTCACCCGGTGTAGCGTACATTCATCGAATGGTTCGGCTGCCGGGTTTGTCCGTTGCGGTCTAGGAAGGAGATTTGGGTGATGCGAGCACTTTAATTACTTTAGTACTCACCCAGTGACGGCAGATTGAGGACAGATCGGAGGAAGCCTGTTAGTCCGGTTCCTGGCTTGTCCAGGTCCATCCGGGCTGTGATCGAGAGAGGTCCCTCTCTCGCCCAACAACATAGGGGACCACATGTTGTGGTTCAGATATTTTACATTCGGAGCATATGTCCGTTGGTCGGGACGCTCCGTTATATTGACAGTCCGAGAGACTGTCTTTAATGCTTCCTCATCCTCACAGCAGGGCACACGACCGCACATTGGCTACGTGACCTCGAGTATCCGATCAGTTTCGGCATTCAGTGATTCCACGGCGAATAGGTCGCGCCATCCGGTAGCCAAGGGACACGAGGCCTATACACTCCGTTCGCTCGCATATTGGTGGTATGCACGGGGTAACGATCACGGAGCTTCCAGCGGCAATGCATCGTAAGACCGCTTCTCCTCAGGCCTCAGTGACGGACGTGCTATCCGAGTTAGCACAGTTGTTTCGCAGCATCCCAGCAATTGACAGTTTCTCGGTCGAATCAGGAATTATCCGACGGCGCTGGGTCGGTGCGGTCCGCAGTTGCATCAGGTACGGACGACCGAACGCTTTATAGGGTCCGACAGGATGGCGAAAGGGATTCGAAAGATTTCGAGTTTTCCCTTTAGTAGTATCGGAAGATGCCTTTCATATCTTCTGGCATTATCTTCCAGTGATTATTATTTCGGACTTCATTGCTGCGATCTTGGATAAGAGACTTATAGCGTCATTGGACTCGGATTTTTCGATCGGTTCAGGGACATTGTCCCTGACTTACCGACGCAGTCCAATATTGTCATTACAACATGTGTTTTATTTTTCGACGCTATATATATATATATACAAGCCTGCTACTAAGCATGATAGTTTAGTTTCTTGTCCGCGTTGCTCATTTCTGCCATTTTATCATTTATACAAATAGTTTATTTTGGCAGAGCAGGGCATACCGAGAGTTCATATGCGTCTAGACGGTGTGATTAAAGACTGCATATATTCTTTTTTGCCGTTTATGTCTTTTTCAATTTCAATGTTGGGAACGACATTATGTATAGTAGACTTAACTTAGACGCTTTATTATACGTAATCCGCCTTACTGAGGCGTTATCATTACGTCTTCAAGAAAAGATTTACGGGATATTATTCTCAATGTAATTTCTTTTGAGGGCAGTAGTTTGTTCACGTATAACTCCGCCCTTCAGTGGCTGATTGGAGTTAGTTAGACGTGACGCAGCCCTAGCTACATCCACACGCGTGGATAGTAAGGTTAAGAACTCTCTCAGAGTCGCTTCGTTCTCGGAGGAGCTTCTCTTCGACGGCAACTTTTCGGCAATCCATGAATTGCTCGATTTACACGTTCTCTTGTCTATCTAGTGTTACAAGAGATTCAAACTGGGGCAAACATTCGGTGGTTGACTCAGAGAGTGCCGCCGCAGTTGCCGGACCCGAGTGTGGCTGTTATGACGGTTGCCAGTCAAACAGATTGGGATATATTACTGATCCCTACGGATTCGAAGTGCCAGGGTCTTTGGGTTCCGCAGTCTTTTAGCAATCAGTTTTCTTCCGCGGAATAATGTTTTTTAGGCTTGCTTTATGTCATTGCATGAACATTATTCAGAAACGCATGCCCAAATTCCTGTCCTTTAATTCGACAGTAGTGGCGTATCTCCGGAACCAGGGAGGCACTCTTTCGTTTCCGTTATTCAATTTAATGGAAAGAATCCGTCTGTTGGTTATAGTACACCAAGTTCAGTTTTGGTCCGTCATATTCCGGGTCGTCTGATTGTTTTATCGGACTCCCGTTCTCTTACGGGTCGCTTGTTGCTGTCAGAATGGACTCTCAACAAACAAGTATTCAATCAGATTTGCTATCTATGGGAGCGCCCAATGATGATTTATTTATGACACAGCTTGCTAATCAATTGCAGACGTATGTGTTGGCTTGTCCAGATCTCTGAGCTAATATTGTTAACGCTCTATTGATCTATAGGACGGAATGATAGGATACGCGTATCCTCCGGCGCTGTTGTTTTAGCAGGTATTGCTAGGATAAACAACCACAATACATTTCGGTTGATAGCATCTCTATCTTCACAGAGATCATGAGTAATTTACTCTCTTGTCTACTGTGGGTCTTAACGTGAAATCTTCCTCTATGTGAGGATCTTTTTCACTGGGTAAATCGTGTCATCTTTATCACAACCTGCAAGGTCGCAACCTTCATGTATTCCGTTGTGTGGTCCGTATTGCATTGTAAGCACTGTACTGGACGAGCTTTGGACGCGATTTCTTACTATAGGAGATCCTCTTCTTCGCTATTCTATGCGGCTAAAGTGGAGGCTCTTCCGTCGTGGTGAAGGGATCATTATGTTCATATTGTTGATCCCTCCATACTACTCATTGCTATTTTTTAGTATACTTGTTTCACAAGATCTACTGCAGCCTGTTATTATTTAGGTTATAGGTTTATGTTACCTCATACCTATGCACTCTACGATAGTTTACAATTGAGTCTTTTGTCTCTTTATCTAAGTCAGTTAGTAACTTTTTGATAAATAGACTTAGAATCTTTAGATTAAATTCCTATACGGATTTTAACTTCGGTTCTTATTTAGCTAAGTAATCATTTGAGCCTCTGGAAACAGTAGTTTTCAAATTCTGACCTTTTAGACAGTAATTCTGTTGGTTTCTCTTTTACTGTAGAGTCATTGAGTTTCATGCACTATCGATGGATGATTTTCACTTTCATAGTTTCGGAATCAATACTTCCGTTACTATTTAGGTTGGATTGTTGCATAAGAGTTAGGCTCCTATTATCCGGAACCTATTATTTTAAGGTCCTTCCGTCTTCGTATGGGCATAGGCCTTTACTCTTTCCGGGTACAGTTTATGTATTTATAAACAGATATCTGTTTATTACAAAGGGCGTAAGCTTCTTCTGTCTTTGATGTCTAGTAGAAGGACGTTACGCTCCATTTTATTGTTAATGGATTCTATTAACTATCGGTACTGCTTATGGTATATCATTGACTTAGCAGTTGTGCTTAAGATTTCGGCTCATGAAGTAAGAGTTCTTCTACTTCTTGGGCTTACATTAATAGTGTCGCTATTATAGAATTTTGAAGGCCGCTCATTGCGCTCAGCCATCCACATTCATGAATTTTATCTCAGAAATATCGAGTCCATTTCTGGAGGCCTCTATTGTTAGGTCTATTATCTACTGCTCAGAATGTCATTCACTTAACAGTTGCTACTATAGCTAGGTAGGCTGTCTGTTTCGGCAGTGTCTCCGTTCGGCTGCCCTCTTCGCTCTGGGCTATTTGACCCAGGGCAAGAAAAAGGGGGGGGGGGGGGGGGAGGGTGTTCCCTTGGGTCACCTGTTTTACTATGAAAACAAGGGGATACCTCCTCCGGAGTTAGTAATTCTGAGCTGTTATTGGGATGGTTGTTTAGTGAGAAGTTTAGGTTTTTAAAATTCATTCAAGTCTTAGTTTTTAAAGTATAGCTTTTGAATATTGCATATGTCAACGGACATGATTATGCAATCCTCAGACTCTTTTAGGAGTATAAGAGTCTCTATTCTCTAGACTTACTTTATTTATTGGCTTACTTTAAAAATTATTAGTATAAGGATTATATTGGATATTAATAGAGTACATGCATGTATGAAGCTCAATTTTGGAAGGTGTTGTATCTTTCTAATTTATCATATATAAGAAAGATACATGTAAGGCCTATTACTTCTTTTTCCCTACAGGGGATGACTCTATTTTATTTTATTGAGCGTATTCCATTTTGCTCTATGTCCTTGGCCCTCCAGCCTTTTTACTATTCAGCTATGTCTGGGTCATTGGTACAGTATAAAAATGTTAAAAAATTTATAGTAATTTATATATTTTTTATACTTACCAATGACCCAGACGGGGATGGCCCTCCCAGGAGTTGGGAACTCTTGCCTCCCCGCTGAGTACATAGCGCTTACCAGGCACTGGTTATTAGAATGATTAATGGCGCCAATTTCGGAACGTCCTTGACACTGCGCATGCGCAGTAGGGGCGAAGTGTGGAGGGCCTTTCAGGACATGTTTTCTTTAGTTTTAGATGCAAATTTTGGGGATTGGGGGGCAAAATTTGTGTTTGGCCCTATATTTTAAGAGTTAGCACCAGCTATGTCTGGGTCATTGGTAAGTATAAAAAATATATAAATTACTATAAATTTTTTAACTTTATTTAAAAAATGCCATGAGAAACAAAAGATCTACTTTGTGGGGGGGCCAAATGAAAAATTTCTAAATTTCTGATGGGGTAATTGTTGGAAGAATATGCTTTGAATTTCTTTTTCTTGGTGATAATAAGTTCATTCTTCCTTGAATTGGTCCAAGCAACAACCTTCCAGTCACAGGTCTGGAAATAAAGAACTTGCATCATAACCCATTAACAGGTTAATATAGTACTAAAAAATGTGTTTTGATGCTTTCCCGCCTCTGTTTTTACTATGCCAGCAATGCTGTTCTCTTCTCAACAGAGTTTCTGTCAATATAAATTCTAACAACTAATGTTCAATTTAACTCTGGTGAGATCATACTTTAGTAGTTGCTGTTTATTTTGGCATAAATTCCGTCAAGATGTGAGTGGTATGTATACCACTCTATTCAAATGTGGATACACAGGCCTGGCATTTTCAGGATAGCGATTTATTCGCTTGCCTACTGCTCGCCTTAAAAAATTTGAGGGCGAAAACTAGCCTCCTGGCCTTAGAAAATAATGATTACCATAACAGCCTATTCCTAAAACCTACCTCTTTTCAGATCTCTGCTATGTTAGTGGTCTTTGTGAGGTGGCCACACTGCCCCTCCCACACTCCGGGACCAGGAGGTGTGGGAGGAGCAGTGTACCCGTCTCACAGAGACTACCTTGTTAGCAGCACCAATTGAAATGTACAAAGCCCACAAGGGAGAATTCATTAATAGTAAAACTTCATTTTGCCATTTTTAGCTTTTGTAAGCTTGGAGAGAGCTAATAGCTTCCCTAGGTCAAGTGAGGGGAGCGATTTTTAGCCTTCCTGCATTTTTAAGAAGGCCAGGCCTGGATACAATGTATAACCTTTAAATCGAGTTAGTCCCAAAAGGTTGTCAGGTCTGACTGGCAAAACATGTTTTATTAGGAATTTAATTTAGTATTTACTCTATTATATCTTGTTTGACAGAGCTCTATGAGCTCTGTCAAACAAGATATAATAGATTAAATGCCTGTACTGGATGTGCTGCAGCCAAATAGTTCTATAAACAAAGGAAAACTGGGGAGAGTCCGGGTAATTTCTCGACAGGTTACAAGATTTTTTATTCAATTAACAGGAGTTTACTCTCTAACCTATATTCAATTAACAGGTCAAATTTGTACTGGACGTATGGTAAATGATTTTGTGTTGGAAAATTATATTCAATTAACAGGGTTATTCAGTTAAAAGATATCCAATTAAGTGGACTCCAATGTATTATTTTGTATTTTGTCGCAATCTGCAGATCACACAATGGAAGTAACCCCAGCATAACCAAAACGATCATTTGAGTTGTTTCCATGTCTGCTTTAGGCACTCTCTTTCTCTCATCTGATCTGATTAACAACGAGAAGATCGTGATTAGAACTAATGATTTATCCAGTTGTTTGCAGTGAGGTGTTGATGCAAGTGTATCTTATTGATGTCCAGCCCCATGCTCAGTACAGGTATTATTTGGATTATTGCCCCTTTTATCCTCAGCAGGGTTTTCATTATGAAAAATGGTCGGGCCTGAAATCAGTCAATGAGATTTGAGGGTCAGGGTCAACTCAGGGCTGATTTTTAAACATGCCTTAATAGTTTAGTTTTGTTGTAATTTTTTGTTGGGGCTGGAAAAACACTGGAAACACTCTCAGGGCTGATCTCGGGGCCTTGGCTGATCAGCCCTGATAAAATGCAAACCCTGCCTCAGTGGGAACCCAGGGGAGTGGAGCAGTGCTAATTTATTGTGATAAATATATTCTGCTTCACTAGCAAAATAGGAACCAGTAACCAGTGCCTGGGGTGGAACGCCTCTATAATGAACAGTACAGATTGGCTAAATCCATAGATGCTGAAAATAACCTTAAAAAAACATAAGTAAATCCTGTTTTATTTACCGAAAGTCCTTTGAATTTTTTGAACAATGGTTTGAAAACATTGAGTTAACCCCGCAAAGGTTGTGAAAACAGCTTCAGGGATGTGAGAGTTAGCCGAATTCACTTTTTTCTCGCTGAATTTTTATTATGCCCCCGACCACCGAGGAGGAATGGGGGATATCTAGTGGAAACCTCCATCCGTCAGTCAGTCTGTCTGTCTCTACAAACGTTTTGGATTGTAATTTCAAAGCCATCAGTCGGATTGGGATCTCCTTTGGTATGCTGATAAATCTGCATGGGGGAATGGATATGCACTAGGAACGGGTTCCGTCCAATAATTTTTCTCAAGAGTTATGGAACTTTTTCACTATTTCGAGTTTGAAAATTTCACGCCGTGGCATTATGACACCGTCGGGGCTTATGCCATGCTTTGCGCTGCTCTTGCTTTGTATGAAGTTGCAGGGAAATGGCCTGTAAATCTTCTTCTTTTTTTTTTGGCTACTTTATAGAAATAAAAGTTTTATCAACCAATTTACAAATTAAGCAGTTGAAAAAAAAAACATTTTCCAAAAATTTCAACAAAACCATATCATGTGAGCCCTCATTGGAACGGGCTCATCCAGCTCGCTTCAATGAAGGGGTCAGATGATATGATTTTGTTTTAATTTTCGAAAAAACTTAGAAAAGCAATAATTAAAATAAACTTTGATATCATGTGCATTGGGTAAATGGTAAATTCTTCATAAAATTATCTGAATTCCAGTCGATTTTGAGCTTTCTTGGCTGAATAATGCTCTCATACCTGTCTTTGATTGAGTTCCAAAAAGTGTGGGGGTGGGGGGGGGGGGGGATGCCAGATTGTTGAGTCTTCTAAAACTATTCTCATCTGCTGAATAATAATGCTAACCTGCATTTTGGGCTGAAATTAATAATAATGATAGCATTTTTACCCTACAGTTGAGCCCACTTAACTGGATATCTCTTAACTGAATAACCCTGTTAATTGAATATAATTTTCCAACACAAAACCATACCTCCAGTACAAATTTGTCCTCTTAATTGAATATAAGCTATAGAGTTAACTCCTGTTAATTGAATGCAAAATCTTGTAACCTGTCGAGAAATTACCCTGACTCCCCAGTTTTCCTTTCTTTATAGACCTATTTGGCCTCAGTGCATCAAATACAGGCATTTCATCTATTATATCTTGTTTGACAGAGCTCATAAATGCTAAGTTTATCTCTAGAATACAAGAAAGTGACACAATCCCTGTTAATTGAATAATTTTCATTGACAAAGTAGCTATTCAGTTAACAGGATTCCACCGTATTACCAAATAATAGTGATGGTGAATATTTTTCTCCAAAATTAGTGGCTCCAAAATTAGTGGTGTCATCATTATTATGCGGAAGGTTAGAATAAGTCAACTTGTGTCATTCAAATAAGGAAAATATATCCAATGAAATTGTCAGTTACAAGTTGTGAGGTTATATGTCATTCATCATTCACCTGCCATCCATGCAGTTACTTGGGGTCCTTATCTCCCTGCGCACTGATGTTGAAATATCTAAAGTTCAGGGTGCAAATATTTCCCATAATGCAACTAGAAATTTAACCAATTCAGTCTTGTTTGACAGAGCTCAATGAGCTCTGTCAAACAAGATTGAATTGGTTAAATTCCCAGTTGCATTATGGGAAAAATGGCTACTTCAAATCTGGATATTTCAAGATCAGTGTGAAGTGGTTATGGTTTAAAAATTTTAGGCATAACGTAATTGTTGGAAAAGAGCACTAGAATTATGTCATATGAAGCAACAGATATATGAAGGAATATTGGCACACCCTTCCTATTATTTTTTAGCGGCGACTAGCAGCTCTATAAGTGGCAATGTCGGTCTGTCTGTCGGTCAGTCGGTCGGTCTGTCTGTGACCAACGAGTTTCAAAACTCAATAACTTTTGAAATACTTGATGGAATGACTTTATATTTGGCATGAAAGTGTATCTTATTGATGTCTAGCCACTGTTCAATGCATGTGTTGTTCCAAATATTTTTCTTGGAGTTATGGCCCGTCGGTCTGTCGGTCGGTCTGTCTGTGACCAACGAGTTTCAAAACTCAATAACTTTTGAAATACTTGATGGAATGACTTTATATTTGGCATGTAAGTGTATCTTATTGATGTCTAGCCACTGTTTAATGCATGTGTTGTTCCAAATATTTTTCTCGGAGTTATGGCCCTTGATGAACTTAGAATTTTTTGAGATTGCACCACCCGTCGCAGCTACGGCGTCGATGTCGCGATTTTTTTTACAGCATTAGTAAAGTCTTATCATGAGAGAAAACAATGCTCCATATTTAGGAGTACATCCTTTCTAACAAAGCATACAGTATGTGGAGAGTGGATTGTAAACAAATCACCCATGGAGTGGAGTGGAGTTATCACCCAAGCTATAACTTTAAAATTTTGTACAGATCAACAAAAAACAAGCAATGTTTCAGCCAATGGACATCCGGGTTTGACCCGGAGGTCCATTGGTTGAAACTTTCCAGGTGCTGGTTGTTTTGCAACAAATTTGCAATTATGGCTTGGGTGGAATTTCCACTCTGCGGGTGATTTAGTGATAATAATCTCTCCATGTACTGTACGGAGGAATATTGGCACACCCTTTCATGCTTGTAAGTAGCTAACTTGTAATACTATAATACAGTTGAAAAGCAACTCATATTTATAATTGAATTGTTTTGCCAGTGCTGATAAATAACTTATGAATTTTTCAGGATATATTATGTATATAAAACAATGTTTAATACAGTTTTCAAAATAACAATATATTTTACAATTTAAGTTATGTTGGTGTTTTGGAAGCAGTTTGTTTTCTCATGTATTCATTATGTACATAATGCATTGTAAGACTTAAATATTCATAATGGAGATCCCTGTCTTAACTCCTACAGAGTTTAATTTATTTTATTTTATCAGTAGAATACATTGGACTGATTGGTAGTTTTTGATGGTAAAAAAGAATATATTTGCCTTGAATTCCTTGGGAGCTGATTTGGGCAGCAATATAACACGATTTTTGACCATAGGTCTTTGGACAGACCTGGCATTTTCAGGAGAGCGATTTATTCGCTCGCCTACTGCTCGCCTAAAAAAAATTGAGGAGAACGAAAAATCGCCCTCCTAGCCTTAGAAAATAATGATTACCACAACAGCCTATTCCTAAAACACACAAGCTTTCAGATCCTGCAATGTTTGCGGTCTCTGCAATATGGCCACGCTGCCCTCCCACACCTCCGAGCCTTAAGAAGGCCCGGAGGTGTGGGAGGGTCAGTGTAGCCATCTCACTGATTTGGGCAGCAATATAACACGATTTTTGACCATAGGTCTTTGGACAGACCTGGCATTTTCAGGAGAGCGATTTATTCGCTCGCCTACTGCTCGCCTAAAAAAAATTGAGGAGAACGAAAAATCGCCCTCCTAGCCTTAGAAAATAATGATTACCACAACAGCCTATTCCTAAAACACACAAGCTTTCAGATCCTGCAATGTTTGCGGTCTCTGCAATATGGCCACGCTGCCCTCCCACACCTCCGAGCCTTAAGAAGGCCCGGAGGTGTGGGAGGGTCAGTGTAGCCATCTCACAGAGACTACCTGGTTAGCAGCATCAAATAAAATGTACAAGGCCCACTAGGCAGAATTCATTAATAGTACAACTTCATTTTGCCACTTTTAGCTTTTGTCGGCTTGAGGAGAGCTAATTGCTCACCTAGGCCATGTGAAGAGAGCGATTTTTAGCCCTCCTGTATTTTTAAGAATGCCAGGCCTGTTTGGATGCTGCATGCAACAACAATCAATTTGAATTTCTATGTGTAAGCTTTTGTGACTAGTTCACAGGTAGAGTTCTGAATTATTTGTTAAAGGTGATTTATAACATAATAAATAAAAAATAACATGTTTATGTGAAAAGTCCACAGCAAATGTTTTTTTACTTAACTGATAGAGTGCTGCAAGCCCCTATAGTGGTTAGAGTGCTGCAAGCCCCTATAGTGGTTTTACACTATGCATTAGCTTTGTTTGTTCAGCAGTAGAACAAAAAATGTTTAAAATTGTTTTGGTATAATTTATTGGATAGTGTCAACAGGCACTCTCCAATAAATTGTAACAAATCAATTATTTATGAACAAAATTGCTGGCAGCAATAGAATCTTTTTAAAAAAAATAGTCATGTTACAAATCACTGTTGGAAAATAATTCAGCACTCTACCAGTTAATCCCAGACTAATGTTGGAAGGAGGTACTCAACTGTTTTAGTGTGTGCGGCAGTAGAGATCAACACTCGCCATGCTGGGTCACCTGGGGGGTGAGGGTGGGGGGCATATGGCACGTTTGTTTCTAAAACAAATCTCATGGATTAACCCTTTACCTAACCCAAAAATGCAGACGACACTTGAAAATATAATTCTTGAATAACTAATTTTTTTTACTTTTTGGATCATAACCATAGCTTATGACCCCTCATTGGAACAAGCTCATTCCAGTGAGGTGTCATAAGCTATAGTTTTGAGGCAAAAATGAAAAAAATAATGAAAATTGAATGGTGATTTTTGTGAATAGCATTGACGGTTTTTGCCATTATGTTGGGTAAAGGGTTAAATTGCAGTCAGAAAATGGCAGGATTGAACTTGGTTTCAGCATCAAATAAATCAATATTGGAATATTATGTGCTTGATCATTTATGTTAAAATTAACTTTTATAGTAACTGTCAATTGTAATATTATTAATAATATGGTTAATCCAAGTTGGAAACAAAACTTTAGGTTAAGAACACATTGAAATGTGATCGCATACTGTCGCAATCAAGTTGTGTATATTGGTTGCTTTGTGAAGAGAAACTGAGCTACTTTTCAAAAGTTCAACATTCGAAATGCACAATGCATTGATATAAATGAAGTGTAGTGGAGCCCACTTAATTGGATATCTCTTAACTGAATAACCCTGTTGAATATAATTTCCCAACACAAAACCATTTACCATACCTCCAGTACAAGTTTGACCTATTAATTGAATATAGGCTATAGAGTAAACTCCTGTTAATTGAGTAAAAAATCTTGTAACCTGTTAAGAAATTACCCTGACTTGCCACAGGTTTCCTTTGTTTACAGACCAATTTGGCCCCAGTATATCCAGTACAGGCATTTAATCTATTATATCTTGTTTGACAGAGCTCAGGGAGTTACAAGTTATGTTCTAGAGGCAAATTCAGAGTGTCTCAGATGTTGACTTAAAGTTTTCTCTTTCAGTTGTGAATTTAGACTAATTTTCCTCATGGGAAGTTAGGCTAAATTCACAACTGAAAAGCTGATTCGGGGGGTACCAAGTGAAGACCTCCATCTGTCTGTGTGTTTGTCCATTTGTCCATACAAAATGTTTTGGATTGTGATTTCAAAGTCATCAGTCGGATTTTGATCTTCTTTGGTATGCTGATAGACCCACATGGGGAATGGATGTGCACAAGGAATGGGTTACGTACAATAATTTTTCCCTTAGTTATGGCTCTTTTTTACTCTTTCAAATTAGAAAATTTTTCTCAACCTCTCTTCCGTTCAGTGCATGTTAGATTTGAATACCAATCAAATCATAATTTTAAGAGTTACTTAGGGATGACTAGACAATGCTTCCTTTCAACTTTGGTCCAGCTAGTCAGTTCAATATTGGCCACCATGGCATTATGACACCATAAGGGGCAAATGCTACGCTTCGCGTTCCTCTTGTTACTATAGTCGACAAGTTATACTTTGATGGTTAAGCAGATAACTAACACCTAGGGTGTGAGTCCTCTAAAGTGGTAACATAATTGACAAATTTCATCTTTATTTTTCGTATAGTTACATGTCCATGGATAGTCCTCAGGGTCATTGCGAAGATGACCAATTGAGGAGGCAGAAATCCAATTTGTTTAAACTGTCAAGACTCAAGTTCTAACTGTTAAAATATTCCAACTAATCACCAAGGCATGCCTTCTTTGAAGGTATGCCTTGATGAGGTAGTTCAAATACTTTGTCAGTCGGTATTACAGATCGGAAACTCCAGAAATCCAAGTTGTTGTGATGCAGGGGCTTCCCAAATTCTTGTTTTAACCCTTTACCCAACGAATCGCCCCTGCAATATGCAAATTCAGCAGTTGAAAAAATATTATTTTTCAAATAATTCCAACAAAACCATATCATGTGACCCCTCGGTGGAACATTTCCAAGGGGAGATAATCTAACTTATACCATCTGTCCATCCTTGTAAGCGCAACTCCTCCTATACCGTTTGAAGAATTTTCATGAAACTTTACACAATGGAAGAACTCCATATGAAGATATGCATGAAACAATATAATTCCGTTCTGACATTTCCAAGGGGAGGTAATCTAACTTATACCGTCTGTCCATCCTTGTAAGCGCAACTCCTCCTAAACCGTGTGAAGAATTTTCATGAAACTTTACACAATGGAAGAACTCCATATGAAGATGTGCATGAAGCAATATAATTCCATTCTGACATTTCCAAGGGGAGATAATCTAACTTATACATTTCAGGCGTGGGGGGTTTCACTTTGTGAGTTTGCTCACAGTACTTATAGTTTAAAATAATAAATTTTGATACTGTCTGCATTGGGTAAAGGGTTAATAGCATGTTGTACAGTAAAAATTGGTCAAGCTGGGATTGAATCGGTCACTTATCTCAATTGCAAATCTAGTCTTGTATGAAAGTATATATTTATGAGTGAGAGCTAATTAATATTTTAGACTGCAATCTAGACGGAAATGCCCAGACTGGAAAATTGCAGAAAGTGCCCTCAAACAATCTACCTAATTCAGTTTCAGGGAACTGAAGCAGTTTACATATATTCAAGTTCTCTAAAAATATTAACCCTTTACCTAACATGAAAAGCAGACGACACTTGCAAAAAAATTTCTTGAATAACTAATTTTTTTCATTTTTTGTCTCAAAAACAAAGGTTATGACCCCTCGTCGAGCTCGTTCCAACGAGGGGTCATAACCTATGTTTTTGAGACAAAAAATGAAAAAATAATGAAAATTAATTGGCGATTTTTGAGAATAGCGCTGGCCGGTTTTGGCCGTTACGTTGGGTAAAGGGTTAAAATAGTTTCCTAGAAGGTGTTTTTGGGGTTTTGTTGGGTTTTTTTTTTTTTTCAGAATGCTTTATATCACAAAATATTTTATGTTAAGATCCCCGCGGGAACCCCGGGAAGTGAAGCAGTGCGTGTTCACTGCGGTAAACATGCTCTGTTTTACTGGTAAAATAGGACCCAGTCACCAATGCTTGGGAGGTGCAAACCCTCTCTAAAATGGGCAACATGGCTTATTAACACTCACCCCTGGTCTTGAGTTGATACTCATGTTGTGGTCATGATTAGCCATTTTGCAAAATAGGTGACCTTAAACACCAATAAATAAATAAATAAATTTATGTTAAGAGAGACCATCAGGGTTTCAATGAAAAATTCTCAAATTCTGTGAGCCACTTTTGCGGCTGTAAACACTTTACATGTATATTAATGTTTACTCAAGAGTAAATGACATTTTGGTTATATGAAATAGTTTGTTTGTCTTATTTGTGAAGCTCTTTGGATCCTCAGCTGAATATTGTGAAAGAAACCCAACAATTTGGTGAACATCTGCCCAACCAAACAGAATACCAATGTTGAGAGCAAACTGTATAAATTCTTTTAACCTGTTACCCATCTCAAATCACAGATGACACATGCAAAAGAAAATTCTTGAATAACTGGAAAAAAATTTCTTTTTTGTCTCAAAAACATAGCTTATGACCTCTGGTTAGAACGAGTTTGACAGATTGTTCCAATGAAGGATCATTAGCTATGGTTTTGAGAGAAAAAGTGAAACCTGATTAAGTTTTTTTTTTTTGTGAAGAGAGCTGACCATTTTTTTTTTTTTTTTTTTTAACTGTTAATTAGGTAAAGATTTAACCATCATATCTGCCAATTCTTCTGAGTGACATACTTCAAAATTGCTCTTCAGATTTTATTTTTTGAGTTTTGCTTCCAGAAGATAATAAACTGTATTTTGGTTGAAAAAATCTAAAATTTCTGTTATTTAAGAAAAATATTGTATCACAAGTTGTGTTCAGTAAAGGGTTTAACCCCTACAACTGATGTCAAAGTACAAAAATTTCAATCATTTCCCATAATGCAACTAGGAATTTAACAATTCAATCTTGCTTGACAGAACTCAACAAGTTCAGTCAAAAATGGTTGAATTGGTTCAGTTCCTCATTGCTTTTACAGGTGGAAATTTTGCTATTTCTTTATAATTGAACAGAGGTTATATTAACCCTTTACCCAGCATAATGACCAAAAATCATCCAGTGCTATTCACAAAATTCAATTTTCATTATTTTTTTCATTTTGTTGTCTCATCACAATCATAACTTATGACCCCTCATTGGAATGACCAATGAGGGGGTGATAAGCTATGTTTTTGACGCAGAAAAAATGAAAAAAATTAGTCATTCAAGAATTTTATTTTCAAGTGTCATCTGCTTTTCGTGTTAGGTAAAGGGTTAACAGAGTAGTTAGTTCAACACTATAATAACAGTTGAACAGTCCAGGATGACCCGCGTTGTGTCTATGGGCAAGGCACTTTATCCCGGTTGCCTACAAGGGGGCACGATGACGGACGCCGTGTACTAAAACGTACTGCACACCAATGGTCTTCAACCACTTTAACCTGGCTTGAGCGAAGCTTGAACAGAGTTAGAATGTTGAAGAGCTGACAGATGCTCGTGGATGCTTGGTGGTTCTCTCCGGGTACTCCAGCTTCCTCCACCTGTAAAACTGTCACTGTCATGATTAGCCATTGTGCATAAGTATGTGACTTGAAACACCAATAAATAAATAAATGTAACATTTGAACAAAGATCCAGATTATTGTTAAAAAGCTCAAGTGTCATATTTATTGTCAGCACATGCGTTGGATATGGTATACTCTCAGTTATGATGTGCTCACTTCCCTCAGATTTTGTTGCAAGGTTTCGAGGAGTTCTCATATTTTTTAAGCTGGGTACATAGTGTAGAACATGTAACACAAACTAAGCATGTTATTGAATATTTCAGGGTGTATTAGTTTCATTGGAATGTTTAAGTCTTTCTATTACATTAAATTTGCTGCAGGGTTTTCAGCATTTACCTGTAATGATTGTTTTCAGTTATTTTTATACCCCCCGCAAACAAAGTTTGGGGGGGGGGGGGGGGGGAGGGGGGAGGGGGTATATAGGAATCACCCTGTCCGTCTGTCCATCCTTGTAAGCGCAACTCCTCCTAAACCGTTTGAAGAATTTTCATGAAACTTTACACAATGGAAGAACTCCATATGGAGATGTGCATGAAGCAATATAATTCCGTTCTGACATTTCCAAGGGGAGATAATCTGTCCACCTGACCATCCTTGTAAGCGCAACTCCTCCTAAACCGTTTGAAGAATTTTCATGAAACTTTACACAATGGAAGAACTCCATATGAAGATATGCATGAAGCAATATAATTCTGTTCTGACATTTCCAAGGGGAGGTAATCTAACTTACACCGTCTGTCCATCCTTGTAAGCGCAACTCCTCCTAAACTGTTTGAAGAATTTTCATGAAACTTTACACAATGGAAGAACTCCATATGAAGATGTGTATGAAGCAATATAATTCCGTTCTGACATTTCCAAGGGGAGATAATCTAACTTATACATTTCATGCGCGGGGGGTATCACTTTGTGAGTTTGCTCACAGTACCTCTAGTTTTCTGAAAATATACCCTCTCTTACTTTTTAGCTCACCTGAGCAAAGCTCAAGGGAAGCTTTAGTGGTCACTCTCCATCTGTTATCTGTCCATCATCTGACAAACTTTATGCATTATCCACTTCTTTTCAGACACTTCACTACTGAATTAAACCAAATTTGATAGGCTGGTTCCTTTTCATATGTCAATTCAAGTTTCTTCAAGTAAAGTTGACATGCCCACTTGGTGCACCACTCGGGGCTTAAATCTGTTGCCACCCGCTAAAGTTGACAACAAAAATTAAACTATCTTCAGAACCACTGATTAAAATATATTGATACCTGGTGTGCAACATTCCTAGAGGAGTCAGATTCAGGTTTGTTTGATCAAAGTCAATGGGTTCATATTTGGGCTTCCAATGGGACCAGAGGCAGTGGAGACGGGGGACATGCCACGCCACTTTTTTCCACAGATATTTTAACCCTTTACCCAACGTAACGGCCAAAACCGGCCAGCGCTATTCTCAAAAATCGCCAATTAATTATCAAAATATTTTCATTTTTTTGTCTCAAAAACATAGGTTATGACCCCTCGTTGGAACGAGCTCGTTCCAACAAGGGGTCATAACCTATGTTTTTGAGACAAAAAATGAAAAAAATTAGTTATTCAAGAATTTTTTTTGCAAGTGTCGTCTGCTTTTCATGTTAGGTAAAGAGTTAAGCAGTTACACAATGTGTTAAAATGGGTGCATGAAATGTGTCAATATACAGGCACTCCTGTAACATTATTTGCAAATCCAAACAATATTTAGCCAAAGAATCCCACTTTCCATTGCTTTGGTCCATTTCTTCTGCTTGAACTATCTTCCAACCCGAAGGTCAGCCTTCGGGTTGGAAGATGGTTGATGTTGCAGAAATGGACAGGACAGTGACCACACAGTGGCATATTCATCTAAACGAGAGACGAATTACCGATGTATGATTGTAACTTTTCTCACACTGGAGCAAACCATGGTACCATTGTAAATTTGTGCCACTTCACTTTTATCGAGCTTCGGTCGCCCCTGAATGGGACCTTGAATTTTAACTAGGTGCAGTATGAGGAAAATTCTTTAAAAAGCCTTTTTAGTCGAGTTGTGACGAAGTCAAACTCGACTTATAGTTTGGTGAATGGCGGGCGGGCGTAAACAATTGGTTTCCGGATGATAACTTGATAGTGGTTCAACTCACATTCATTAAACTTCATACGTAGGTTGGTCTTGGTGGGAGGAAGAACCCTATTGATTTTGGACATGCTACGTCGAAGGTCAAGGTCACAGTGACCTTGAACGTAGTAAATCTTAAACAATTGGTTTCCCGATGATAACTTGATAATGGTTCAACCCATGTTCATGAAGCTTCATAGGAAGGTTGGTATCGGTGAGAGGAAGAACCCTATTAATTTTGGACTTGCTTAGTCGAAAGTCAAGGTCACAGTGACCTTGAACATTGTAAATTGTAAACAATTGGTTTCCGGATGATAACTTGACTACGGTTCAACCCACATTCATGAAACTTCATATGTAGGTTGGCCTTCGTGAGAGGAAGAACCCTATTTATTTTGGACTCACTAGGTCAAAGGTCAAGGTCACAGTGACCCTGAACAAAGTAAATCAAAACAATTGGTTTCCAGATGATAACTTGATGATGGTTCGACCCATGTTCATGAAACTTCATAGTTAGGTTGACATTAGTGAGAGGAAGAACCCTATTTATTTTGGACTCGCTAGATGAAAGGTCAAGGTCACAGTGACCTTCAACATAGTAAATCGTAGACAATTGGTTTCCGGATGACAACTTGATGATGTTTCGACCCATGTTCATGAAACTTAATAGGTAGGTTGGCATCAGTGAGAGGAAGAACCTATTTATTTTGGACTTGCTAGGTGAAAGGTCAAGGTCACAGTGACCTGCAGCATAGTAAATCGTAAACAATTGGTTTCCGGACAATAACTTGATAATGGTTTGACCCACATTCATGAAACTTCATAGGTAGGTTGGCCTAGGTGAGTGGAAGACCCCTATTTATTTTGGACTCACTAGGTCAAAGGCCAAGGTCACAGTGACCTTGAACATTAAATATCGTAAACAATTAGTTTCCAGATAATAATTTGACAATGGTTCCACCTACGTTCATGAAACTTCATAGGTAGGTTGGCATTAGTGCAAGAAAGAGCCCTATTTATTTTGGAATCACTAGGTCAAAGGTCAAGGTCACACTGACCCTTCACATAGTAAATTGTAAACAATTGGCTTCCGGACGATAAGTTGATAATGATTAAACCCACTTTTGTGCCGTCACAACTCGACATTGGATCGGTGATCCTATCGGCATTTTTCTTTTGACTCGTCTTCACATTTGGTACACTCAATCCTAAGGGGAGTCCTGTGGGCGCCCAAATTTAACTTTGAATTTTCCGATCCTCCAGTCCCCCCAGTCGTTTGATATGTAGCATCCTCAGTGGGGGCATATTCAAGTTTCATCAAATCAAATCCCATGGGGTTCATATTTGGATCACCTTTGGGAACCAGAGTTCTAACTTTGTCCGATAGGAGAAAAAAATACTTCAAAAGACCTTCTTCACCTCCATTAGAGTCTTTTCATATTAGGTATTTGTCATCTAAGTTGGGTGAAATTCAAGTTTGTCCAAATCAAATCCCAGTGTTCATATTTAATCTTCTAAATGGGAGCCCCAATTTTAACTTATTGTAGTATTATTCAAAGATCATGAACCACCAGACAGAATCTTTTATTTTTCTGGTGTGTAGCATTACAATGACTCCTAGATTAAAGTTTGAAGTCTAAAGCTTGACTGATTTTGATGGGCATCAGCGGGGTTTGAAATTTAACACAGAACCCAATGGGGAATTTACTATTTTTAGCTCAACTTTGGCAAGGCCAAATTTGAGCTTTTGTCATGGCCCGTCGTCCGTCTGTCTGTCCGTAGATCAACAATTGGATACGGCTCGGGCTAGAGGCCGTATTTATGAACCGATCTTTACGAAACTTCTTGGCTACCTTTGTTATGACCGTGGGACGAGAACGAGTGTTTTTGGGTGCTGTCCGAAATTCAAGATGGCTGCCAGCCGCCATTTTGTACCGATGATGCAGAAATCTGTTTTTTGTACAGAACTTCCATATGAAAGCTCTGATTTGAATAATTTTTTGTATGAATGTTTAATACCATGGGATACATCACATATAATACGGGTTTTTTTCTCGTGCGTAAATTGTGCAAATTAGACTAATTTTGATGTTTTTTGGTGTTACTTTCAGCACTTTAAGTGCAAATGCCAATACGGCTCGGGCTAGAGGCCGTATTTATGAACCGATCTTTACTTCTCGTGCAGAAATTATGCAAATTAGATGAACTTTGATTTTTTCAGTGCGACTTACACACAGTAAGTACACATGTCAATACGGCTCAGACTAGAGTCTGTATTTATGAACTGATCTTCACGAAATGTCTTGGGTACCTTTGTTATCACCTTGGGACGAGAACGAGTGTTTCTGGGTGCAGTCTAAAATTCAAGATGACTGCCAGTGGCCATTTTGTACCGAAATTAGGTCTAATCAGTTTTTTGTACACAACTTCTATACGGCTCAGACTAGAGGCCGTATTTATGAACCACTCTTTACGAAACTTCTTGGGTACCTTTGTTATCACCGTGGGATGAGAGCGAGTGTTTTTGGGTGTGGTCCGAAATTCAAGATGGCCACCAGCAGCCATTTTTACCAAAATTAGTGCAATCAGTCTTTTGTACTGAACTTCTGTATGAAAGTTCTGATTTGAATAAATTTTTGTATGAATGTTTAGTAACATGGAATACATCACATATTGTAAGGGTTTTTTTTTTTTGTGCAGAAATTATGCAAATTAGATGAACTTTGATTTATTCAGTGCTACTTACACAATGTGAGCAAACATGTCAATACGGCTCAGGGTAGAGGCTGTATTTATGAACCGATCTTCACAAAACTTCTTGGGTACCTTTGTTATTACCTTGGGACGAGAATGAGTGTTTCTGGGTACGGTCCAAAATTCAAGATGGCTGCCAGTGGCCATTTTGTACCAAAATTAGGTCCAATCAATTTTTTGTCACAAGTTCTATACAGCTCGTATTTATGAACTGATCTTCACAAAACTTCTTGGGTACCTTTGTTTTGACCTTGGGACAGGAATGAGTGTGTTTTGGGGTGCCTTTGTTATCACTGTGCTATGAGAACAAATATTTTGGGGTTCAGTCAGACCCACTCTGGGACTCAAAGTTTTCTTTTCTAGTTTAGCATCTGACTGTCACCCACCTTTACAATACTTTACCTATACATTTGTTACAGGCAACGGTCAGTATTTATGTACAGACCGTTACAATACTTTATATGTACCTTTGTTATCAGGTCATTACCTAGATGTTTGTCATTGCTGTGTCACATACTATACATGTGCATGTCTTTGTCTTGACAAGTTGAGCTACAGCGTCATTGACACTTTCATTTTAAATGAATCCTGTCCATTCGTCACAGCTAAATTGTGGTCAGCTTTAGTTAGATGTAAATGTGGGTGGATAAGATTAACATTTGTTCAAATGGAGCCAACCGGGGTAACATTGGATCCTGGGGTGGGGTTTGAGGGCCGTCCATGGGGCCAAAAAATATTTCTTTACTTTAAAACAAGTTTCAGAGGATTTTTAGTGATGCAAAAAAGACCTGTTCACCCAGCCGATCCCCTGTGTGAGTTTGTAGGTACTCGTCCTTTGGGTAAATTTTTTAGGGTTTTGAGTGGGTTTTTTTTTTTTATTTCGTGCGCACGGATTATTAATTCGTGTGCTCGAATTATTATTTTGTGCGCATGGATTAAAACATAAGGTGTCAGTCCCCCCACCCCCGCTGTCCCAAAAGTCAGACCTGCTATATATACTTAACACGCCATGCATGGGAATCCTGTTCAGTAACGGAACCAGAATCCTTTATAGGGGGAGAATTCCAATGGAGGGTGGGAGCGATATGACGTGGGTATATCTCAAAGGCTGCAGACAGGGAGGGATGGGTGTAGGCAGGTGAATCACCCTCTCCCATTTGGGTGACCTGGCAGTGGTAGAGCCAGAAAACATATCTGCAGGGGGGGGGGGTGCAAGTTGGGGACATGCTTCGTATGGGGGGGGGGGGGGTATCCTGAGTGGAGAAACCGACATGCCCTCTCCAGGAGAGGGGGGGGGGGGGAGGTCCCCTCCCAGACATAAAACAAATCATAATGCATTTAAATCAAGTTTTCTGGTGGCTTTTAGGGTAAATCGCCACATTTTTGGATGACTCACACTTTAGAGACAAGGTTTATGAACGTACATGGCTCATAAGTATCTGTATCCGAACTTGCATAATTCCAGTGGATTTATGTTTGTCAGCTGAGTTTGTATGTAAATAAAGAAAAGGTGCCGCCATTTTGTGTTGTCATGTTAACGTGCGTGGCCAGCCATGTTGTGACGTCATCCCCCATGGTGAAACATTGTGTCACTTCGCATGCGCAGCGCGTGTTGTTATGGTAATACGCGTTTCCGCCGTCCATTTTGTGTACAGGGCGCCGCCATCTCGGTCTCTATGGTAGCACGCGGTTGCTACGTGACCCAACAGCATCTTATAAGACGGGGGTATGTTTGGAGGGTACATTCGATGCAAAGGAAGTACAACGAGTTACCCAGATGATCCAGAGAACGACTTATTTTCACCGGAAATCACCAAAATGGACCAGAATTATTTTAGAATATTGACCCTACAAGCACCGCGTAGTGTTATAAGATCCATAAAAGGTGTGTTCCTTAGCTAGCTCGAATTCCATAAGAATCCTCGTTTAGTACTACATACTTTATACCCTATCTGTTCTACCTGACTTCTGTCTACTCTAGTATACTGATTATCCCTGACTGTCCCTGTCGATTCTTATGCCTGTTCTACCCATGATATGATGGCATTGTCCGTGTAATCATGGCTGTCTCTTACCTTAGTAGATTATTTGGCTTGTTCTTCCCGTGATATGACTATTATCTACACTAGTCTACCATTTGTTGGGCTTATCAGTAGACCCAGACATAGCTACAGGTGACACTTTCCCGACGGGCCATCGGTGCCCCGTTTTCTTCGTATGAGGCCATGGGGGCTATGAGGGCCATAAGGAAATGCCATTACTCTCATCCTCATCTCCACATTTGTCCCCACAGTCCACAGAATTTTGGAATCCCTTTCTAGTGTCTGGATGGGCTTCAAAATCCCCTTTTCACCGAATGAGGTCATAAGTGCTATGAGGGCCACAAGGACATGCCATTGCTCTCATCCTCATCTCGGTATTTGGACGCCACGGTCCGCAGAATTCCAATTTTGGAAACCTTTTCTAGTATATGGATGGCTTTCAGAATCAGAATCCCCGTTTCATCGTATGAGGCCCTGGGGGTTATGAGTGCCATAAGGAAATGCCATTACTCTCATCCTCATCGCGGTATTTGGGTACCGCCTTTTCGTCGTAAGAGGCCATGGTGGCTACGAGAACCTCGTAGCCATCATGGCCCTATGGCCTCATCTCGGTATTTGGGGACCCCCATCCCATCCCATGGGCAAACCATTACTGGTATCCCATTATGGAATAGGACTGGTCTTTGGCGCCTCCTTTTCGTCCTATGAGCGCTATGAGGCCCTCATAGCCTTCATGGCCTCACACGTGGAGAAAACGGGGCGCAGATAGCCCGTCGGAAAAGTGTCAACTGCAGCTATGTCTAGGTCTACTGGTAAGCCAGATAATGGTAGACTAGTGCAAATAATAGTCATATCACGGGTAGAACAAGCCAAATAATCTACTAAGGTAAGAGACAGCCATGAATACACGGACAATGCCATCATATTATGGGTAGAACAGGCATAAGAATCGACAGGGACAGTCAGGGATAATCAGTATACTAGAGTAGATAGAAGTCAGGTAGAACAGATAGGGTATAAAACATGTAGTACTAAACGAGGATTCTTATGGAATTCGAGCTAACTAAGGAACACACCTTTTATAGACAACGTGGTGCTTGTAGGGTCAATATTCTAAAATAATTCTGGTCCATTTTGGTGATTTCCGGTGAAAATAAGTCGTTCTCTGGATCATCTGGGTAACTCGTTGTACTCCCATTACATCGAACATACCCTCCAAACATACCCCCGTCTTATTAGATGCCTTTGGGTCACCTAGCAACCGCGTGATACCATAGAAACCAAGATGGCGGCGCCCTGTATACAAAATGACGACGGAAACGCGTATTACCATAACAACACGCGCTGCGCATGCGCAGTGACACAACGTTTCACCATGGGGATGACGTCACAAAATGGCCGGCCACGCGCGTTACCATGACAACACAAAATGGAGGCACCAAGTCACGTGACTATGACGTCACTTCCGGGGTCCACCGCGGGGGTTCACCAGATCTTGCTCGACGGGAACGAGCACTACTACTTTGATCCATGCACATGAAATAATAATCCGTGCGCATGAAATGAAAGATATAAAAACTATGCTATAGGTTATTAAGTCAAAATGGCCCCCAACCTGTGACCTTGGCATACTGGTATCCTATCATCTTAACGCTGAAAACAATTCTTAGGTCTACTTGTTCTTGTTTGGACCTAAGTTATCTAGGACCCTTCGGCCCTCGGTCGATACCGCCTCCTCTTCTCTTCAAGAAGGAAAGTCAGGAGGGATAACCTCACGACCCGAGGTCCGTCCTTGTTATACCTGCTTCCCCTTTTTTAACGTGCGATAGGCCAGCTAGGACGAAGTGACGTCTGCGTAAGACCTCACATCGCTACACTCTGGGTCTGTGGCCTGTGCCTGTGGCAGTAAGTAGGTGTATGTATGCGTGGCGGGAGAGGGGGATCTCTTGTTGAGACGTGGGGGCGCAAAAATGTATCAGCGAATATATAGAATTCAGATGTCTAAAAGGGCTTATAAAGCAGCCATCGAAAAGTACTTCACAATGTGAATTTGGGATGGGACGTCACCTGAAGTTGGCTGGGATGGCAACATATGCCCATGCTTGTCCGCTACGTGTCTAATCTTGGCGGTATTATATATATTTTTGGTAGGCCCTGGGAAGGTCGGGATCAGTGGCATGGGAAAACGCACACAGCTCGCCCCAAAATAGACTTACACCCCCCCCCCCCCCTCCCCCCTCAAAATAAATACAAACAACCACATATGATTTCGATCCCCCTCCCCCTCCACCCATTAGGAGACTTCAAAACTGTTGATATAGCTTCGAAATTTGAGAATATTTCAGAGAGACTCAGGCCTTTACCGATGACCTCGCCTTCCTCCATTAGGCTCCAGAAACGCTCTCAAAGCTTCACAGTTAAAATTGAAAAATTGACCGAGGTAGGATAACCGGCCGCCACCAATGGCCTCACCTCCTCTAAGGAGGCTTTAGAGTCGCTCACAGAGCACCAAAAATGTATAATTCGGGGAGAGGTCCCGAATCCGGTGGCGGCGCCACAGTAGGTCATGAAAGGGCATTTGCCCCCGAACACAGTCTTTGCCCCCCCCCCCCACCCTTCTCTCTCTCTCTCTCTCTCTCTCTCTCTCTCTCTCTCTCTCTCTCTCTCTCTCTCTCTCATTTGCCCCTCTCCAAACTGTTACATCCAGCCACCCTCTCTTACACACACAGCGACTCTCTTTTCTTTATTTACATACAAACTCAGCTGATAAACATAAATCCACTGGAATTTTGCAAGTTCAGATGCAGATACTTATGAGCCATGTACGTTCATAAACCTTGTCTCTAAAATGTGGGTCATCCAAAAATGTGCCGATTTACCCTAAAAGCCACCAGAAAACTTGATTTAAATGCACAGCGATTTTTTTTTGTCTGGGAGGAGACCCTCCCCCTCTCCCTGCCGGAGAGGACACGTCGGCTTCTCCACTCAGGATACCCCTCCATACGAAGCATGTCCCCTACTTGCAGCCTCCACCCCCCCCCCCCCCCGAGGATATTTTTCTGACTCCTGACTCTACCACTGCCAGGTCACCCAAATGGGAGAGGGTGATTCACCTGCCTACACCCTTCCCTCCCTTTCTGCGGCCTTTGAGATATACCCGCGTCATATCACTCCCACCCTCCATTGGAATTCTCCACCTATAAAGGATTCTGGTTCCGTCACTGAACAGGATTCCCATGCATGGCGTGGTAAGTATATATTGCAGGTCTGACTTTTTGGACAGCGCGGGTTGGAGTCATGCCACCTTATGTTTTAATCCGTGCGCACAAAATAGTAATCCGAGCACACTAATTAATAATCCATGCGCACGAAATAATAATCGGTGCACACGAAATAATAATCCGCGTAGGCGAATTAATAATCTGTACATACAAAATAATAATCCGGGCACAAGGATTATTATTTCGCGTGCACGGATTATTATTTTGTGTGCGCGTATTATCATTTCGCCGCACGTTATATTTATTCTGAGCAGTATGAAATATGCCAAATGGGGCCCCATCTGGGAGACTTCGTGGGGGGGGGGGGGGGGGGTAGCATATCGCAGAAGTGACAGCATACCGCGGTGTATTGTGGGTGTCACGTGGGTTGTCATAGAAGCGCAGGAGAATGGACATATGACCTCATCCCGATAGTTCTACGTGGTTTTAGTGAGCATGCACAGCGTGTGTAGTTATGGTGACACGTGTTTCCGTTGTTCGTTTTCTATAGAGAGAGACTATATTGGAGACTACCATCTTGGTTTCTATGTTAGCTTGTTGTTGCCATGTGACCCAATGAAGTCTAAACGAACGGGATCTGTTCTGAGGGTGTGTTCAATTCAATGGGAGTCGTGCGAATTACCAAAATAAGCTCGACACTTACCCCCAAATCGCCGACATCGACTTTATGTTACCGAAACAGAGTCGCGCGAAGTGTTATGTGACCCCTAAGGAGTATTTTCGATTGATGAAGGATGTACTCCGGTAGAACAAAAGAGCCCCATACTTGGAGTAAGATCGGTGTTTTGTTACTACAATTAACTTTTGTGGCGTGTTCTGACTACTCTCTGACCCAAGTATTCAACTGCAGGAGTTAGTATGCATGGCATAGCAGACGTTCATCGGGCAGGTCCTTTGGCAAGTTATGGCTACAGGAAGATTAAGCAAGTGGAAGGGAATGGGTGGTGTTAGCGTGCATAGTAAGTAGACACCAGAATGGGGAAGTGGGAGGGAATGGTAGTGTTAGTAATGAATGGCGTAGCAAGCATACATCAGGTAGGCCCTCGGGCATGGCAGGGCTTAGGAAGAACAGGGAAGTTGGAGGGAATGGGTAGTGCTGGTATGCAAGACGTAGCAAGCAGACACCAACAGGCCCGTTGGTATGCCAGAGCTTAGAAAGAATAGGAAAGTGGAAGGGAAGTGGGTGGTATTGGAATGCTTGGAGAAGCAAGCAAACATCAGGCAGGGCCTTGGGCATGCCAATACTTAGAGATAGGAAGGAAAGGAAGTAAGGGTAAGATGAGTAAATTGTGAAGTGGAAGTCGGGCCCCGGTTTGGGATATTTACGGACCATGTTGCATAGAGATACACTTGTGGAATCTCTTTCTATTACTTGGCTGGCCTTCAGGATGCCCTTTTCATTATATGAAAACCCGAGGGCAATGAGGCACAACTTGCCATTCCACATATCCTCATGATCATAAGGGCCACGAGAAAATTCTTAGTGAGCCACAATTTGTCATTCCTCATATTTGGGGACGGCATTCCATAGAATCTTCTTTATTCTTCTCGTGTCGCACACCAACATCAAAATATCTGGCGATGTTTGTCTCCTTATGTAATATTTCGTAACTGGCCCTTTTGGGGGCCCTAAATGGGGTCCGATTGGGGCAGTTTAGGTGTCAATCTTCTTTATTCATCGGGGGCTACCCATCAACACCAAAATATCCCGTGGTTTTTACCAACTTTGGTGATATTTTATAACTGGCCCTTTTCGAAGCCTTAGTAGGGCCCCTAAATGTGGTCCGATTGAGGCGGTTGAGTCGTCAATCTTCTTTATTCCTCGAGGGTCACCCATCAACACCAAAAACATCCCATGATTTTAACCTGCATTAGTGATATTTTGTAACTGGCCCTTTTTGGGGCCTTGGTAGGGCCCCTAAATGTGGTCCGATTGGGGCGGTTGAGGTGTCAATCTTCTTTATTCCTCGGGGGCCACCCACCAACACCAAAATGTCCCGTGATTTTAACCTGCTTTGGTGATATTTTGTAACTGGCCCGTTTTGGGGCCTTGGTAGGGCCCCTAAACGTGGTCCAATTGGAGCAGTTGAGGTGTCAATATTCTTTATTCCTCGGGGGCCACCCATCAACACCAAAATATCCCGTGATTTTAACCTGTTTTGGTGAGATATTGTAACTGGCCCTTTTTGGGGCCTTAGTAGGGCCCCTAAATGTGGTCCGATTGGGGCGGTTGAAGTGTAAATCTTTATTCTTCGGGGGCAACCCATCAACACCAAAATATCCCGTGTTTTTTTCGAATTTTGAATGTCGAATAAGGCAACGGGAATAAGTAACTAAATTCACAATATTTTTTTCCAAATTAACACAATCTCGTCTCAAGTTTTTTATGAAACCCTGGATGAAATGGTTTTTGCGCGCCTTTGGCGCGCAAGGACGCTGTGAGCCAAGCCCCTTTCGACCCTCTTTAACTGTATGTGATTTGGTTTTGTCTGGCCGTTGTAAAGGAGGTGGTGCAGGCTGCAAGCTGAGAGGTCCTCGGTTCGAATCTCACCTGCGGCAACCGCGTTGTGTCCTTGGGCAAGACACTTCATCTCCATTGCCCGTGTGGGGGCACGGTGGCGTTGTGTACTAAGGCGTACTGCACGTCGATGGTGCACTTGTCTTCAACCAATGCTAACCCTACTTGTGTGGAGTTAGTATGTTGGGGAGCTGACAGTTGCTCGCCGTTGCTCGGTAGTTCTCTCGGGGTACTCCGGCTTCCACCACCCGTAAAACTGTCGTGGTCATGATTAGCCATTGTGCAGAAATATGTGACCTTAAACACCAATAAATAAATAAATAATGTAAAGGAGGAAATATGTGACCTTAAACACCAATAAATAAATAAATATATAAATAAAGGAGGAAGGTGTCAAGGTACTTTGCTGCGTCTGTGTTTTCGTCTGTTTATCTTAGGACGATGTGGCTGCGTTGGTGATACATCCTTCAAATGGTGGTGTTGAAGGCGGAGTGGTGGAGGGCTGACTTGGTTCGTTAGGTTTAGCCCTCGCAGCTGCAGGTGGTGAAGAGCTCTTTGGCGTCGTGCGTAGGTAGTGGCTGCTAACACTCCATATTGCTACTCTGAACGACTTCTCGTTGAGCCCGCGGTTTTCCAAGTTTTTGATCGTGGCTAGTAGGAATGTACGGTGGTCGTCATCTCTGACCTTTTCTCCTAGGATGCTTTCCTCGGACTCCGCGGTGTTTGCTTCCTGGATGGTGTCCCGGTTGGAAAAGTCAGGAAGAGCAAGAGCGGGTTTAGCGACATGTGCGATGTCCGACTCAACTTCCTGCTCCACAAACAGACCTTCCTCCTCCATCATCTTCCGAGGAATAGTGTGATGGGCTGGAAATAGGACTGTTACCTGGCGAACCAGCGTCCTCCGGACCTTCCACCAGAGTGGAAGGAACCGAGCTGAACGTGGAACGGCCGGGGGTAGCAGGCATTGAGCTTTCAACGCCATGGTTAGTCTCCCTCCCTTCCTTTTCCGTCCTTTTCTTTTCCATGAACTCCGTCAGTCGGCGGGCATCGCGTCGTCTGGCGGGAGGTCCCTTCTTTCTCTTTCTTTTCTTCCTGATCTCGGCGGTTTCTGTCTTTTTTGGCATCATCCAGAAAGTCCGTGTCACTTGGAGGGTGACCAGTGCGAGGGGAAATCCCCTCACGAAAGTTGCTACAACTCTCCGAGGACGTCGGTTCGGTTTCATTCTCAAAATCCACTGTCAGGTGAATTTTACCCTTGAGCACCTGGATACTCCATGTGGTAGTAATGGTAGCCTTCACTTTGACCAGTGTTTCTTGGATTACAGTTGGGAGCTCCATTGTCAAGTTGTTAGCACCTCGGAATCCAAGGTGCGAATGACAGGTGACATGATATGAAACCCTAAAGAAAGAAATTGTTTCGCGCGCCAAAGGCGCCCAGGAACGCTGTTTGAAAAACATCCCTTTCGACCCTCTGTGATTGTATAAGATCTGGTAGCTACATGTCAAGGCGTGTTGAAGGAGGAAAAGGTTGGAGTATTCAGCAGATGTCCCCGATCAGTAGTGTTGGGTTGACTTTGTGTAGGTCGTTGACTGAACCCTCGGGTGAGCACCAGAGCGAGAGGGGCGTAAAGCAGTGCTTGTTTCTCGAGGTAAACAAGCTCTATTTTACTTACTGGAAAAAATAGGACCGGTAAACGATGCCGCCTTGGGTGGACGTTCTCTATGATGGGCAAGTGGGTATAAACGATTGGCTGAATTTTACTTTAATTCCATGTTGCGGTCATGATTAGTCGTTGTGCAGAAATGTGTGAGCTAAAACTCCAATAAATTAATAAGGATATATAGATTGTGCACTTGTGTTGGGTGGCACTGCTTTGCCTTGGGTGTAATGGGGACTTCATTGTTTTTTTAACCCTTTACCAAACATGAAAAGCAGACGACACTTGCAAAATAAATTCTTGAATAACTAATTTTTTTCATTTTTTGTCTCAAAAACATAGGTTATGACCCCTCATTGGAACGAGCTCGACGAGCTCGTTCCAATGAGGGGTCATAACCTATGTTTTAGAGACAAAAAATGAATATATAATGAAAATTAATTGGCGATTTTTGAGAATAGCGCTGGCCGGTTTTGGCCGTTACGTTGGGTAAAGGGTTAAAATGCTCACATAATTTCAGTTACGACTCTTGACTCGATAAGAATATTAAAATACTAAGCAGACCCCAACGTACGGTGTCTTTCTTTCTTTTTTTTAAACATAATTTTATTTATCAAAATAGAAATAGGGTTTTACGAACAGGCATAGCCTATATCAACGTCTCTCCCAATACATTTAACAAATTACAAAAAAAATAATAAATGGGTCCAAGTGCGTGTGCAATAGAGAGAAACATATAATTCTGATTTCATTAATCACATTTTACGAAACCATTACTTACGTTCTATGCGTGTTGCCTCCAAAAAAGGGAAATCCATTCTTCAACAAATGTTGGGTGATTTTTCGCATGACAGTCATTTTCGAACATTGAAATACGTATTGGTCTGTTAGATTTATGACAGCTACAGTACAGTTGTGGCCACTGAAATAGGCTGATACTCCCTCTACCCAGCACCCCCCCTCTCTCTCTCTCTCTCTCTCTCTCTCTCTCTCTCTCTCTCGATTTATCATAGTTTACCCACTCCATTGAAAACGTCCCCAAAAAGAATACTATCTAAATTCTTGAAGAATGACACCCCAAGGGCGGCGGAACGGGGGGGGGGGGGGGGGGGGGGCTTGGGGGCTTCAGCCCCTCCACCTTTTTTGCCGGGCCATGTTTTTTTGTATGCATATATTTTAACACAACCAATGACTGGCGAAACAAGGGACGGATCCACATTTTCGCCAGCTATATATGTTTCTCTCGTACTGGTTAAGTTTCGATGGATTTCGGATAATTTTTTGCAATAAGTGGCAGCAAACGCTAAAATGTATACAGTCTGTTAAAAATCGGTTAACTGAAGTAGATCGTAATCTTACAGGCGTATCTTACAGACATACAAGTACCAAATCCACCCCCAGACAAGATAATCCACAGGCAGTATCATTGCTGTTAACGTCTGGTGAAGCATACAGGTGATGACTGTTTATCAGCTTTGGTCGTTACGACCAAATCTGATAAATAGACCTCACCTGTATGCTTTACCGACGTTTTTTAACGGCTCTCAAAGTGTGAAACTTGTCAAATACATCTCCTGAAAAATCTCGAAATATCCACTCAGATGCATGGAAATGGGGGTTTTGGGACCCTGGAAATTAAAATTTTCATACCGACGACCATCCATCGCCCGATCCAGCCCGAAAGACAACCACATGTCTTATTTAACTTATTCGCATCTTTCTCCAGTTATTGGCGCTCAGATCAGATACAGTGGTTCTATTTCCTTTAAACGGGGCGCGGGATGGGGCGGGGGATTCGTATAGTTGGTCTCTTGAATTACTAGAGCAAAAATAAAAAAAAAAAATTGCTGAGGCCAATGTCTCTCAAAAAAGCTCATCAGTCTTCGTGTATCTGGCCACATTTGGGAAACCTGAGCAGCTGATCTGGGCTTATTATTGTAGTTAAAGTAGCGTCAGAATTTAGAAGAGTCGACTTGCACGTCTTGTCAGCTGAGATGGGTGAGAATGGGAGTGGGTATCGCCCTCTAAAGTGAAGTGGGTTAACACCGTAGTGAAATGGTGTTCCGTGGTAGCATTTCGTGTGTGATTTACTGTCATATTTTTGTAACCCCCCACCTCACGGCCTCACCCCTGAAAATATCCTAGGTCTTTCCTTCTAATGGGCCTACTGTTCTATATATACACCTATAGTGTCATGACAAACGTTTAGTAGGCCTAGGCCTATATAATATGATGCAACTGTATCATTTCTCCCTACCCTTCCTTAATGCCACTTGGATCATGCCTACCACCGATGTAACATATTGAAATGGGTGAAGCCTATGTAGGGTGGTGTTCCTTGCTCGGGGCCGGGGAGAGGATGGGACCGGGGTAGTAACCCCGGAACATTGGGGGCCCGGGCTTGGCCCAGAAGTCCAGGATTCTTGAGTCAGATCTGACCCCCCACCCAACACCCGTCGTACGTATTGGAATGCATGTACTAGTTGCCACTCGTGTAAAGAAGGAATGAGAGAGCTCCTTGAAGATGCTCAATCTGTTAACAGGCTGTTATGTATATACATATGCACCAGACTTGGTGTTATGCGGGTTTCCAAAGCACCTGTAGACAATATCAGTCGTGCAGCCTCAGGCTATTCAATTGGGAAACCCAAAACAAAATTGCTGCTAAAACGTCATTTTGATGGCCAAAACATAACGTGATTTTTCATCCCAACAACTGCCAGAAGTCTCCATTTAATAAATGATTTCAAAATGGACTTGGAGGAGGACCCCACTCCCTTCACCCCTACCCCCACCCCCCCCCCCCCACCCCATATCGTTCGTGCCTTCGGTATCTGAATCAGTATCCCGACACTTTCGAATGGGGGCCATCACAGAATTAACCCTGGGGCACAAATTTCCTCTCCCCGGCCCTGCCCTTGCGCATTCAGAGGGTAGGTGTGGTCATTCCCGGGATTTTTTAAAATTATATTTTGTGTTGCCTTAAATGGAGCTTTCTTGCAGCAGTTTTTGCTTTGTTGCCACCGCGATCACAACTCCCACCCCCACCCCTCCACCCAAAAGGCACTAATTCCAAAGGTGGAGGCTCGATGGAACGAACATACCCCCTTCCCTGGGGTTCGTCGTAGAATTTCTGCTGTGTTTTGATACAGATCATTCTATAAATATTTTTAATTTTTTGGAGGGTTTTCCTGGTGTGGTTAATCATTCCCGAACCAGTCTGTACACAACGTTCAATTCCGCTTTTTATCAATGAAGTACGTGTTGACGTACACGAATTTAGGCGACCTTTGGACGCTTATACACCAGTCTACCTGGGATTGTTTGACGCTATAAAACAGTTTTATGAATGAGAAGTTCTCCCAAGTGAAAAACGCACAAAGAAACACCCAAATCAACACCCGTTGAATCTATGAAAAGTAGTGAATTTGAAGACTTTCGAACAGTCCCGAGTCAGAGACGAGCTCCTGAACTTGTGCCTGCAATTGCAAGTACCAGCTCGAACTTGGACAGTGAGGGCGTCACTGTTTTCACAAGCAAGACATTAGAAATGGAAAAGGAAGAAGATATTTACAAGATTCAACTGTTACAAGATTTTCCACCAGGACCACTGGATGAATATCGAAAGAAGGCATCCTTTGACTGGAAGAAAATGCGAATATTTCTTGATGGAGAAGATGTTCTGAGGTTCAAGGTACGGTACCGTGTGTTGCATGGCTGTTGCCTCAGTCACTGTCTGGTGTCGTTGGTGTCTCTCTCCTGCATAATAATAGTGTTGACACCATTAAGGCATTATTAATTTTGAAGAAAAAATCCCAGCAATCACTATTATTTGACTGGGGAATAGAGGGAAAATGCCATCACTACATGTATTATTATTTCCAATCAAATACCCTGACATCACAATTATTCAGCCATCACTATTATTTGGCAGGTAAGAGTGCATGTGAGTGGTGCCACAACCAGTCATTGTTGAAACCAACTGTATTTCTCTTTTCACTCAGTCATGACTATGTTACCTCAAATTTCAACCACATATCACAGTGGCCAAGCAAAAAAATGAAACACAGTTACACTTCTGTTGTTGGCATTGCATACCAGTAATAAGACCATTGATGCAATGGGACAAATGCCTCAATGATAGATGAAGAGATGAAGAGTCAAAAAAGAAATTTTTAAGTAAAAAAAATGACCTTTAACTGGTCGAGAGCTAAATTATTTTTCAAGGGAGATTTGCACCCTGAGTATTTTTTTTTAAAAAAGATACCATATGCAACTAGCAAGGAGAGATTGAGTTTAGCAAAATTTTGTTAAACGATAAGTGTTTTTGTTAAAATTTATTGGAGAGTATGATTGCACTCGCCATTAAATTTTAACAAAAGAATTTAATGTGAACATTTTTTTCTATTGCTGACCAAAGGACAGGCTAAATTTATACACTGTAAAGCCACTAAAGTGGCTTTTGGCACTTTTCAGCAGAGCCATGATAGTCATGTGTTACGGATTTCTGTTACGGTATGGAAATATTATTGATATTGGTAACAGAAAGAAATCTGAGAATCAGCAACAATAACTATGAATTTAACTATTCTGAAATTTAATTTAAAAAAATCAAATTTAAAAAAAGCGATACAGAGACCTTTTACACTAACTACTGTACAGAAAATAAAAACAGTGGTACTTATCAATCATTGAATTAGTCCAAAGTACAGTTTGACAGAATCCAGTAATCAGTGGTGAAGAATCTTGTGAAGAAAGTTACCAGCTGGTAGTATTAAATCCAAGAATGTCTCTTCAGAAACAGTATCCCATAGATTTGTAATAAAATTTTCACTTAGAAATTTCAGCAGTCTCCAATAAAATATAATAAAATGCTCCACAAAATTCAAATGAAGTAAAAATCCAAGAAGTATTGGCACCACAGGTAATTTCCAAATAATCCAGTAGAATCCTGGCGAATGATTCTCTTCAAAATTCTCTTTTGGAATCAATCTCCCAAATTCACAAAGAAGCACTGCTTCTATATTAAATGCACTGTCTTAGAACAATAATAATTTCCAATGGAAACAACTGCTGTGAAAATAATTTCTTCTGAAATGGCTTTCTAAAAATGAGTTTCTGAATTCTGTTGACAAACCTTTACATATATAGTACCAGATAGAATGCCCTAGAAGATGAAATGTCTACAAAGTTCTATCAGTTTCTAATTGATTCCGTCATAATTCAAGTAAACAAGGTCCTTGACCTACTTAAACAATCAACAGCTATATGTACAATAAATTAGTGTAACAAAGATGTAAACAAAGGTCACTCAGTGCAACTGAGTCAGACCAGTCAGAAAATGCCACCCCCCCCCCCCCCCCCAAAAAAAAATATCAGTCTTGTAGAATTATCAACTAAGGATATATCAATCTCAATATAATAGGGGGCTATAACATCATGTACCCGAAAATAAGTTGTCAGACAAGGATAGTGTCGGGTACAAAAAGGCCAATGTCTGACTGAGGTTTAAAATCATCAGTAAAAATGCCTGATGCCAAAATTATCAATGAAGTTCAGTGATCAGAATATCATGCATGCTGGAAATCATGTACATAACTAGCAAGCCAAAAATTAATGATTATTGTGATTTCTGGTCCTGGCAAGTTGGGAAGTGTGAAGAAAGTGACTGTACAGCTCATCAGTTTTAACAGCATGTGAAGGAATACGATTTGATATAGCAATACATGTATCTAAATTATGTCTGAAGGGTAATTCAGTTCCAATTCAGAACGAAACCAATCATACCTTGTTTGGCAGGGCTCATCGACATGCAGTACGCCTTAGTACACAGCGTCACTGTGCCCCCACGTGGGCAATGGGGGTGAAGTGTCTTGCCCAAGGACACAACGCGGTTGCCGTAGGTGGAATTCGAACAGAGGACCTCTCGGCTTGCAGCCTGCACATCTACCAACTGAGCCACCATGCCCCCAGTGGAGGGACTTGCAAACAATTTTCGAATAACTATTTATTCCATTTTTTTCATCAATAACATATGACCCCTCATCGAAATAAGCTTGTTCCAATGAGGAGTCATCTGCTATGATTTTGAGACCCCCAAAAATTACGGAAAATTGAATGGTGATTTTCAGGGTTGGCTGATTTAAATCGATTGGTTTAAATTATTGTCTTAAATCATGATTTAAATCAATAAATTTTTTTTTTTTCTATTGATTTAACCCTTTACCCAACGGATTGCCCGCATCCACCCGCGTAATATGCAAATTCAGCAGCTGAAAAAATATTATTTTTCGAAAAATGAAAGCAAAACCATATCATGTGACCCCTCTTTGGGACGAGCTCATTGAGCTCGTTCCAATGAGGGGTCACTTGACATGGTTTTGTTGACATTTTCTGAAAAAAATAAAAAATTATATTTAAAATAATAAATTTTGATATCGTCTGCGTTGGGAAAAGGGTTAAATCAAAAAGTTACATATTGTCAATAATATTTTTCAAACAACTTGGAAATGAGCTCAAACAAGATGGAAAACATATTAACTGTTGAAATTCAGTAATTGGACAGTGTTTATGACTCAAAAGACTAATTTGTAGAGTGGGAATATACATCTCACTGTGTCTTGACTACTGGAATGTTCTGTAGGTTAGTTAAATGTTCCTGAATAAGTTTATATAATTCTCAGTGTTTTGGAATAGACTCATACTAAAGTGAACATAGATTTTAAACCATATATATGATAATTTTTCAATGAACCAATCAGAATACTAAAACCTGAGAACAAGGTTCAGTGATTTACATGTAAGAATGTTGTAAGTAGCAAAAATGATTTTCAAGAAGTCATCTTTCTTCAAGCAATGCTGTGACAATGAGACAGTGATTACTCTCTACTTCCATCTATGCTGTCCATTCTATACCAAACGTAATCTGAACTTCTTCCCCTCGTGGCACCCCCAAAGACTGAAATGGCCCAATGGGTAACACAGATCAATATTTTAGTATCAGTTATTTGTTTCCATTCTTTGGGTAGCTTTTGACACAATCTGCTACCAATACAGCCCGAGCCCCAAAACCGAAAATCTTTAGCACAGACTACAGGTCATATTTTTGAAGGGATTTCATTGAAACTTGAAGGATGACTCATTATAATGTCTAGTTTGGTTACGATGGGTCAACCGTCATGGCAACACAGGCCCAAAGCCCAAAAACCATTAGCAAAGTATTGAAGCCGTATTTATGAAGGGATTTCGTTGTAACTTGATAGGATGACTCGTTTTGGAATAATTTCACCGTAACTTGGTAACGTTGGTTGACATACATTAACTGTGTGGGCCACATTAACCCTTCCCTCAATTCTTTATTACAGTTGATGCCTAAAATTATTTTTATTGAAAACATAGCATATGGGGAACAGAAATGAACATATTCTCAATTATCACAATTCTTGTCGTATTTCATAATCCTTTCACAAAAATTTAACATTATCCTTTTCATGAAACACAACACACATTCAAGTTAAGCTACAGTGTCATTGACACTTTCATTTATAAATTGCTGTTCCACTTGGGAGAGGTGATTCCCCAAAAGCCTAAAATTCTTCAAAATTCTTCTCTTGAACTACCAATAAGAGTGCTTTGTTATTTGTCATTGTCACTTCCATTACTGTATGATTCTTTAATGCAAATAATTCAGTAAAATAATCAAAAATAACCGTAACACATCATATACCATGTTTGGTTTTAGGAGGTGGTCCCAAAATATCCTGTCCATTCCTATTCTTTTCAAGTGGGGCACCAGCATTGATGGAAATCAAAGGAGCCCATTGTTTCTGGATGCACAGAACACATCCCTTGCAAAATATTCCAACCACCCATGCCCAAAGTATCTTTGCTGCACTTTTCTTTCCCTATTCCTACTTCCTAAATGTCCATCCCCTATTCCCCTGTTCCCAAGTGAAATTAGCATAGTATCTGGTTTCGTTTTGATTTTGATTCTGGGACAGTTATTTGAAGTTTTTTCTCATCATTTTCTAACGATTTGCAATGCAAAATTCTCCCATTTATCACCAAATTGTTCCATTGTCCTAACTTTTGTTTCGGTGAACCTGATAACCCTTACGAAATAATCTGCCGGTTGAGTGCTGGAAGACACTATCAGGGCTCTACTGAAAAGTGGCCTTAGTCTCTTTGCACTAATTTGTTATTGGCTCAGCACTGGAAGAAAAAAATTAATAGAAAATTGTTTTGTTACAATCTATTGGAGAGTGCCAAATGGCACTCTCCAATAAATTGCAACAAAATAATTACTCATGAACAACACCTTGCTAAATTACATGTAAGGCTCCTTTTGTAGCTGTGTGATATCTTTGGAAAAAAATACTCGCGTTATAAATGACCATTGAAAAGTAACTTAGTACTCTAACAATTAATAAATGTCATTAACGACAGTACTTCTTTCTTTGTGGCGGAACAGTTTTTCATGCTGTTAGTAATAGACCTACTTCCATAAGCAAATACTCTCAGTCTTACCATTTTGCTCCTGAGATTGTATTGCTCCTGTTGACAAGTTACAAGCATCAGTACCCAGCAGAAATGTACTCTCACTTGATGGGTAATCCAGTGAACTAGTTAATGCTAACTTTAGTGTCTCAGACTTATCTTCACATTGGGGAGACCAAGTAAATGTTTGCTTCCCAATAACTTATTGAGGGGTGTCCAGGGCTTAAAATTACACGCGAATCCGCGAATCGATTCTCGTAATGATTCTGGCAAACTACACTGGCGCGAATCCAAGTGGATTCGCGTCAATTTACTGCTTGGATTCACTTTATGTATGATGTTGTTGATTCATGATGAAGTTCCGACCTGGGTTATCATGAAATATATAATTTTGAAAAACTGTCCATTGATATTTCTTGAGTTTGGTATCAAATCAAGTCATGGCTGCTGTAGCAGCCATGACTTGATTTGATACCAAACTCAAGAAAATGTGAAGCATGTGGTAAATCATGGGTGGAAATTTTGACAACTTATTTCGTGATCTCACCAGCAACATTCAGCCAGTTTTTGCAGAATTTCATATCATTATTTATTTAAGGGTGTTTAAGGTCACATAATTATGCACAATGGCTAATCATGACCGCAACATGGATATAAAGTCAAGGGTTTTCAATCATTTATACCCCATGTAGCACATTTTAGAGGATTTCCACCTCAATCATTGGCTTTATTCCCCGGGTTCCCACGGGGGATTTCATATCATGGTTTAAATGGATTCGCGTGAAAATATTTCGCGAGAATTATGTTAGATTCGCGTGATTCCAGACGAATTTTAAGCCCTGGAGTGTCTGCAAAATGATGGATGAAATAATGAGAATAACTAGTGAGACCAACAAAAGATCTTGTCCCTATATCCTGATAAGTTCTGTCTTTTGATTGGTCAGAATGTCTTGGACAAATAGCCATGGCAAAGGATGCACCAACATCCAAGGTATACTAAAGCATGCAACATCCAGGGTATAAGCGCATGCGAAACATCAGGGGGCTATATGGTTTAAAAGAAAGCTTTCCGCTTTTGCTCGGCTCGAAATTAAAATCGAAACAAAAAATAGTCACAAATATCATCCGATTTCCGACAATTCAATCATAAAAATAAAATAAGAGCAAATAATTTGTCCTCTGTGTACCAATGTGTTCTATGAGCCAGAAGGCACATAGAACACACTGGAACTCAGGGGATCATATGTCAACAAAATACTGTTTACTCGTTTCCTTAATGACCCAAGGGATGTAACTCTTGTCTGTTGTCTTCTGCGATTATAAAAACAAAATAGTTATTACGAATTTGGTCCAAGTGATTATGGAGCTGAAAAATGCATCCACAAATTTATTTCCACTATGTTTGTATTGTGTTTCAAATGGGACAAAAACGTTATCTCCGCCAACATGGATGGTATATGGAGATTTAATACCTGGACGTCTCATTTAAAAACCTTGCCTGCTGCTCGGTGTTTAAAAACCGACATCCAGGTATTAAATCTCCATATACCAGACATGTAGGGGAAGATAACTTACAGTTAAAACTAGAAGTCCTGTCATGAAATGAAATGTGCACAAATAGCACGTTGATATGCACGTTGATGTACGCGTTATGACCCAAGTAAAGCAATCAAATTCTGTACATATGGCCTGTGCACAAGCAATGTTTCAGCCAATGGACCTCCGGGTGACCCAGAGGTCCATTGGCAGAAACATTGCATGTGTTTGCTATGAGTAACCAGGAGAACCTGCCGTGCTTTGGATGCCATTCGATGTGGCAATTGCGTGCAATTCCAACATGCAATTAAGCCTAGATAAGCGCACTATTCGTGACAGGACTTCTAGTTTTAACTGTATATTAACTCATCAGTATTTTTAGGTCATGAATTGCTTTTATCTTATAGGGGTCTGTCTGCTGCATAAAGTTGAACTGACAAATTGTGTTTATGTGGCTAAAAAGTGACAAAAAGTGGGTATTGTATTTTCAGGGATTTTATGTTAGGGAAAGGCGACCATAAGATTTAGGGTTAGTAAGGGTCAGTAAGCTGAAAGTGTTAGGGTTTGCTACCACCCAGAAATTAGACTTGAAAAAAGAGTTTTTAATGGTTGTCGATGCATTTTAAATTCCTCAAATATTTTAGCTCAATAAACCCTGATTTTAGGATCATCTGTCCATCCATCAGGCATCTGTCTATCCATCTGGTTGTCTGCACTATAATACTGGAGTTACGTGGGTTTTTTGTGTCCGGACTGGCATTATGAGCTTATTTTGAGCTTATTTGATATATAACGAGCTTAATTACTAAGATATGGGACTTATGAGGCAAACTGCAAATTTTCGGGTTCTATACCCCACTAAAATTTTTCCCCAAGAAACAAGGTTTTAATCGTTGTCCGAACGAATTGAAATGATCAATTTTTTGTAATTTTTTAAGCCCACAACTCCCATTTTTAGCTCAACTTTGGCAAAGCCAAATTTGAGCTTATGCCATGGCCAATTCAATACGGTTCAGGCTAGAGGCTGTATTTATGAACCAATCTTTACGAAACTTCTTGGGTATCTTTGTTATGACCGTGGGACGAGAACGAGTGTTTTTGGATCTGATCCGAAATTCAAGTTGGCCGCTGGCAGCCATTCGTACAAAATTAGGTGCAATCAGATTTTTTGCGTAGAACTTCCATATGAAAGTGCTGATTTGAATAATTTTTTGTATGAATGTTTAGTACCATGGGATACATCACATATAATACAGGTTTTTTTCTCGTGCGTAAATTATGCAAATTAGACTACCTTTGATGTTTTTTTGTGTTACTTTCAGCATTGTAAGTGCAAATGCCAATACAGCTTGGGCTGGAGGCCGTATTTATAAACCGATCTTTACGAAACTTCTTGGGTACCTTTGGTATCACCATGGGATGAGAACGAGTGTTTTTGGGTCCGGTCCGTAATTCAAGATGCTCGATGGCAGCCATTTTTACAAAATTAGGTGCACTCAGATTTTTGCACAAAACTTCCATAGGAAAGCGCTGATTTGAATAATTTTTTGTGTGAATGTTTAGTACCATGGGATACATCACATATAATACGTGTTTTTTTCTCGTGCAGAAATTATGCAAATTAGATGAACTTTGATTTTTTCAGTGCTACTTACACACAGTAAGTACACATGTCAATACGGCTCGGGCTAGAGTCTGTATTTATGAACTGATTTTCACGAAACGTCTTGGGTACCTTTGATATCACCTTGGGACGAAAATGATTGTTTCTGGGTGCAGTCTAAAATTCAAGATGGCTGCCAGTGGCCATTTTGTACCGAAATTAGGTCTAATCAGTTTTTTGTACATAACTTCTATACAGCTCAGGCTAGAGGCCGTATTTATGAACCAATCTTTACGAAACTTCTTGGGTACCTTTGTTATCACCGTGGGATGAGAACGAGTGTTTTGGGGTGTGGTCCGAAATTCAAGCTGGCCACCAGCAGCCATTTTGTACCAAAATTAGTGCAATCAGTCTTTTGTACAGAACTTCTGTAAGAATATTCTGATTTGAATAAATTTTTATATGAATGTTTAGTAACATGGAATACATCACATATAGTACGGGTTTTTTTTTCATCCAGAAATTATGCAAATTAGATGAACTTTGATTTATTCAGTGCTACTTGTACACTGTAAGTGCACATGTCAATACGGCTCAGGCTAGAGGCTGTATTTATGAACCGATCTTCACAAAACTTCTTGGGTACCTTTGTTATCACCTTGGAACAAGAACAAGTGTTTCTGGGTGTGGTCCAAATTCAAGATGGCGGCCAGTGGCCATTTTGTACCGAAATTAGGTCCAATCAGTTTTTTGTCACAACTTCTATACAGCTCGTATTTATGAACTGATCTTCACGAAACTTCTTGGGTACCTTTGTTTTCACCTTGGGACAGGAACGAGTGTGTTTTGGGGTGCCTTTGTTATCACTGTGCCATGAGAACAAATATTTTGGGGTTCAGTCAGACCCACTCTGGGACTCAAAGATTTCTTTTCTAGTTTAGCATCTGACTGTCACCCATCTTTACAATACTTTACCTATACATTTGTTACAGGCTACGGTCAGTATTTATGTACAGACCGTTACAATACTTTGTATGTACCTTTGTTATCAGGTCATTACCTAGATGTTTGTCATTGCTGTGTCACATACTATACATGTACATGTCTTAACAAGTTGAGCTACAGTGTCATTGACACTTTCATTAAGAACATCCATCCACCTGTCCATCCATCTGCCCATTTGTCCATCCATATATCCATCCATCTGTACATCACTGCAAACATTTTACAATGTTATTCCCAAACCATCAGATGAATATGAATCTCCTTTGGTATGATGATTCAACAGCATAGGTGAAAGCATATTCACCTGGGTTTCGGCCTCTCATTTTTTAGCTCACCTGACTGAAAGTCAGGGTGAGCTTTTCTGATCACTTTTCGTCCGTCGTCCATTGTCCGTCGTCTGTCGTCCGTCATGAAGGTGGTGTTTGGGCCTTTTTCTCCTAAACCACTGGCCACATTTTAATTAAATTTCATGTAAGTAGTGGTTATATAGGGGCATTTTGATTTTTATCCAAATTAGGTTTCGGCTCATATTGAGCAGAGGTGTGGGGAAAAAATGGCCAAATTGTTTGAAAATCTTCTTCTAGTAATGAACCACCAGCAGCAGAGACTTGATATGTGGTATACAGAGTCCTTTTGAGGTTTAGAATCACGTTTGTTCAAGAGAAGTTTGTCAGGCATTATTTGCCTTCGTTATGGGAGGGGCAAAAATTTTGGCCATGCTAAAATTTGTATTTTCAGAACCGTGAGATCGTTTTGAACCAAATTTGATATGAGATGATAATGGGTCATAAGTAGTTGATTGATGCAAAAAAAAATTTTCTCATTGCCCCGTGGGAACTTCGGGAGCTAAAAATAGGAAAAACCTTAAAACTGCCATATCTCCAAAACTACACGGCACAGAGAATTCTTATTTTGTATAAAGCTTACTTTTATACAGTAGAATAGAATGGTTAAAAAAAATCCCTATCGGTTTGATCACAAGGTTCTTTTTTCAGGACTCTGAAAAAGTGCTGAGTCAGCACTTTTTAACACTGTATGCAATGGGAAAAAGATTAAAAAATCTTCTTCTCCAGATCCAGCAGGCAGAATCTTTTTATATTTGGTATGCAGCATTGTAGGGTGGATCTGATTCAAGTGTGTTCAAATCGGCCCCCTGGGTTCATTTTTGGGCTCAGTATAGGAGCCCGATTTCGAACTTAGTGCATTTCAGGCAAATTTCTTAAAAAATCTTCTTCTCCAGATCCAGCAGGCAGAATCTTTTGATATTTGGTATGCAACATTGTGGGGTGGATCTGATTCAAGTTTGTTCAAATCGGGTCCCTAGATTCATATTTGGGCTCACTATAGAAGCTTGAATTCGAACTTAGTGCATTTCAGGCAAATTTCTTAAAAAATCTTCTTCTCCAGATCCAGCAGGCAGAATCTTGTGATATTTGGTATGCAACATTGTGGGGTGGATCTGATTCAAGTTTGTTCAAATCAGCTCCCTAGATTCATATTTGGGCTCACTGTAGAAGCTCGAATTCGAACTTAGTGCATTTCAGGCAAATTTCTTTGAAAATCTTCTTCTCAAGATCCAGCAGGCAGAATCTTTTGATATTGGGAATGCACCATGCTTAGGGGGGTGAGATTCAAGTTTGTTCAAGCCAAATTCCTGGGTTCATATTTGGGCTCACTGTGGTAGCCCGAATTACAACTTAGTTCAAAATGAGGAATTTTCTTTAAAAATCTTCTTCAGATCCAGCAGTCGGAATGTTTTAATATTTGGTATGCAGCATCCTTAGGGGGGTGGTATTCAAGTTCGTTCAAGCCATGTCCCTAGGTCCATATTTGGACTCACTGTGGGAGCCCGAATGATAACTTAGTTCAAAATGAGGAATTTTCTTTAAAAATCTTCTTCTTCAGATCCAGTAGTCGGAATGTTTTGATATTTGGTATGCAGCATCCTTAGGGGGGTGAGATTCCTGTTCAAGCCATGTCCCTAGGTCCTTTTTTGAACTCACTGTGGGAGCTTGAATTGTAACTTAGTTCAAAATGAGGAATTTTCTTTAAAAATCTTCTTCAGATCCAGCAGTCGGAATGTTTTGATATTTGGTGTGCAGCATTCTTAGGGGGGTGAGATTCAAGTTATTAAAGCCAAGTCCCTGGGTTCATATATGGGCTCCCTGTGGGAGCCCGAATTATAACTTAGTTCAATATGTGGAATATTCTTTAAAAATCTTTTTTTTTTCAGATCCATTGGTCAGAATCTTTGGATATTTGGTATAAGCTTTTCTTAGGAGGAGCAGATGCAACTTGTTGAAATCAATTCTCTGGGTTGATATTTAGGCTACCATGTCAGGTGAGCGCCCTCAGGCCCCCTGGACCTCTTGTTTCTGCCACCTTCTCTTGTAGATGAGGGTGTTCTTCTACTTTCTGTATCTGTTGAGTTCACCTTTTTCTTCTACTGCTCTCACCTCTGTTTTTTCTGGTTTCTGGTTCGGTTCCTTTAGGGCAATTCCTTTTGCCCTCACCTTGGTGTGTTCTCATGGCTGTTTCTTCCACACCCGCGGGTGGTGTGGAACGCTGTCGTTTCGGGCCCTCCTGACTCGACCACGTCTGGTGTGAATTATACCCCCTCTGTGTCTAATTTTTTGGTGGTTGGAGTAGACTGAAACAATGAACTTAATTTAACATAATTTACCGGAATGGTTGTTTTGATTTTTAGCTCAACTTGACCAAGTCAAAATAAGCTATTGCCATCACGTGTGCAGAAGTCTGTGAGTCTGTTTACATTTTCTTAAGCACAGGCTACACCGCGTACTTCATGTTCGATCATCACAAAATTTCATATGCAGGTTTGAGGTCATGTCTAGATGAGAATCCCCCATTTTGGTTGTGATCAGTCAACGGTGCTGGCTACCCGAACCTGAAACCCCAAAACCTTTATTTAGCACAGTCTGCAGGTCATATTTATGAAGAGATTTCATTGTAATTTGGTGGGACGACTCTGTATAAGGTCGAGATGAGAACATCCCCTTTTGATCACGATCGGTCAGCCATGATGGATGCATAGGCCTGAAACCCCAAAACCTTTAACACAGTCTACAGGTTGTATTTATGAAGGGATTTTTTTATAACTTTGTAGAATGACTGACTAATGTCTAGATGAAAATGTCCTATTTTGGTCAGGTTCAGTAAAACGTATTGGCCACAGAGGCATGTTACCTAGATACTTTTAGCACAGTCTATAGCTTGCATTTACGAAAGGATTTCATTGCAATTTTGTAGGATGACTCAGTATAATATCTAGATGAGAACATCCTATTTAGGCCACGATCTGTCAACTGTGATGGCCGCAAATGCACCTGGATTTGTTTTGCACAGTCTAAAGTTCATATTTAGGAAGTTACTTCATTGTAACTTGGAAGGATAACTCGGTATGTTGTCTAGATGAGACTGTCATATTTTGGTCACGATCGGTTAGTCATTACTGCTGCCTGGTCACATGACCTAGATTCCTTTACCACTGTCTATAGGTTGTTTTTATGAAGGGATTTCATTGTAACTTGGTAGGATAATCTGGTATGATATCTAGATGAGACTCAATTATTTTGGTCATGATCGGTCAACCGTGACTGCCAACCTATCACATGACCTAGATTCCTTTAGCAAAGTCTATGGATGACTCGTTTTGGAATGATTTTACTGTAACTTGGTAACTTTGGTTGACATACATCAACTGTTAGGGCCACATTAACCCAGGCCACAATTCTTTAGTACAGTCTACACCTCAAATTATTCTTATTAAAAACATAGCATATAGGGAACAGAAATTAACATCGTATTCTCAATTATCACAATTCTTGTCTTATTTCAGAATCCTTTCATAAACATTGAACATTATCCTTTCTTTTCAACCTACTCACAATTGTTTACAATAGGCTGTAACATAAGTGCAAGCCCTACTTCGGAACTAACTCAAGCTTGCGTTTACTGAGCGCATGCGCAACAACCGTGACATCAATTCCTTTTATTTCCGCCATTTGTACATGGTCGGAAATTTTTGTGACTCGTGCTACTTTGCTGTTTTCTTCGATGAACAACTTCTTATATGTGCTATCTGCATTTATTGTGTGCAAGTGGATCATATCCTTTTGTCAAGCCATCCAAATTGTTATTGATTAATGTTATTTTTGATCATTATTGCTGGTTTCTTCACACTTAATCTTGTTTTTCCCCCACGTGTGAACACGACCTTTGTGCTGTTTTCTGTCGGCGGGTAGCTTGATTCCATTATTTTCATTCATATAATGCCAAAGACTATTCCTTGTACCTCTTGCTTGCAAGTGAAGCATGTGGACGATTCTCATTCCACATGTGTCACTTGCAACAATTGCACTCAGGCCCAATCATGTGGTATTTGTGAGGTTTGGTCCTCAAAATTCTGGGCTTCTGTTAACAAGGTGGTTCTGTCCAGAGCTAGGACCCCTCGTTCTCGGGTAAGGGTAGCCGTGCCGTAGCAGACATTTCTGCTGGTGCACGTGGTGACTCTGTCACACAGGATTCTGATCTGTCTTCTGTGGCGAGTTCCTCTGCAACTGTTGACGGTGCTAGTTCAGTGATACCTGACGTGGAGACCGTGGTCTCTTTGTCTTCTGATGTCACTCTTGAGGCATCTGTTTTCGTAGAGAGCTTCTCTAACGTCAGCTCGGTGACCCTCTCCGATCTGCCTCCTACACCATTGACAGTTGCTGAGGAAGTTGTTACTACAGATCCTATTCTGTATGATGGTGGCTCTTCCATCTCTTCTGGGGGTGGTCTACAGTCTCGGGTGACCAAGGCTGTATCTGCTGGTGTGTCTGTGAGCTCTCAGCCTCCCCTAGCTTCGTGGCAAAGCTGTGCAGGTTTACTGTCTGCTCCACCTCATCTGGCGAGGTTTGCTCCCAGTCGGTTGAGCCGGTCGGTCGCTTCGGCAGCGATTCCTCGCCCCTCGAGTGAATCGTTTATTGTTCCTCCTTCCCCTGCTAGTGTGCCGACTAGCAGGATGGGGTTGGGACATTGGCATCCAGGGCCTGCTGTTCGGCAGAGGTCAGTGACAGCCCCGGTTAGCTGTCACTCTCAGAACCTTCCACCGGTGATTCCTCACTGTGTTCCGATTCTGGATGTCGATCGATGCTTGCCGTCGGTCTCAGAGGATGGGCAGTTGGGGCCATCTGCCGCACAGAGGCCAATGACAGGTTCCTGTCATTCTTGGGACAATCCTCCGGTGTCTTCTCACCGTATCCCAGGTCCAGCTACCGATCGACGTGCGTCATCGGTCTCTTTAAAGGATTTGCAGACAGGACCTTCTGTTCCGCAGAGGTCAGTGATGGCCCCTGTGCTTCACAATCGGGACTATCCTCCGGTGTCTTCTCACCGTCTCCCTATTCTGTCTGCCGATCGACGTTCGACGTCGGTCTCTTCTGAGGATTTGGGTTCTTCTACTAGAAGAGTCCATTGGGAGGACACTCCGTCGGGCGATGCTGCTGCGACGGATTCTCAGGGTGACCTGTGTCAGGCCGTTTTGGCGCTCACCCGGTTGCTTTCTAGCAACCCTCAAGTTGGCCTCCCTGTGCCTCATGAGGCACAACCTCCTTTGGTCAGTCGCCGAGATGTCTCGCCTGGCCTCTTGGATACTGCACAGTATTCACAGGAGGTTTCTGCTGGTCAGCCTGAGTTGGGCTACGTCTGCTCTGCAACGGAGGATGACGAGTATCTTGAAGGTGATGGGCCCCCCTTGTCAGTCTTGGGGCAGGCTTTGGATTTCGTAAACAATTGTGGTAGGTATGTTAAGAAACAAAATTTACTAAAAAATTTTAATTTTTATCAAACACAACACACAGTCAAGTTAAGCTGCAGTGTCATTGACACTTTCATTATAAGACATATGGGTCTTGATCACCATTTTGTATTCCCATTCCAATACCATCAATCACATTTCAATCTTTTTTTGTTACATCTTCGTGAATTTATATGTGGATTTTTAGAAAGACACACCTTCCCAAACATATATTGAGTTATGCTGTCCACACCTAGTTGACCACGTGGAGTGGGTGGGATGGGTGTCCAATGCAAGGATGTAACTAGGGGGGAATGGGGGTGGGGGGGCCCCAATTTTTCTAAACATTTTTTTAAATTTATGAAGTTCGGATGTACTGGTACTGTATTAAGTTAACTACTGTCATTCGAGTTTATTATGTTAATGCCAATGAATTTATGTCACTGATAGCATTACTTAATCCAGCTGGCCCAGAGGGATAAAGTTATGCATACAATTATGTACTCTTGTTGTCGATATAGCATGCGGTTAATTAAGGTAATTTATAACAAATTTAATCCAGCTGGCCGTTGGGGATAGGTTACACCTATTATGCTTGGGTATCTGGGTGAGGTCCATTGGGTGAGAGATATTTGTCTATACAGACATAAGCCCATTCTTCAACTTGGTGTCAATGGGGGTATGTCAGCATTTCTAGTGCAATCTCTTGTTTATTGATTATTGGGATTTGTTATGGCCTATAGGGCATCTGTTGATTTGGCTGTCTTGTCTGTTTGTATTTATTATAGGACATCTGTTGATTTGGGTGTCTTGTCTGTTTGTATTTATTATAGGACATCTGTTGATTTGGGTGTCTTGTCTGTTTGTATTTATTATAGGACATCTGTTGATTTGGGTGTCTTGTCTGTTTGTATTTATTATAGAACATCTGTTGATTTGGGTGTCTTGTCTGTTTGTATTTATTATAGGACATCTGTTGATTTGGTTGTCTTGTCTGTTTGTATTTATTATAGGACATCTGTTGATCTGGGTGTCTTGTCTGTTTGTATTTATTATAAGGACATCTGTTGATTTGGGTGTCTTGTCTGTTTGTATTTATTATAGGACATCTGTTGATTTGGGTGTCTTGTCTGTTTGTATTTATTATAGGACATCTGTTGATTTGGTTGTCTTGTCTGTTTGTATTTATTATAGGACATCTGTTGATCTGGGTGTCTTGTCTGTTTGTATTTATTATAGGACATCTATTGATTTGGGTGTCTTGTCTGTTTGTATTTATTATAGGACATCTGTTGATTTGGGTGTCTTGTCTGTTTGTATTTATTATAGGACATCTGTTGATCTGGGTGTCTTGTCTGTTTGTATTTATTATAGGACATCTGTTGATCTGGGTGTCTTGTCTGTATTTATTATAGGACATCTGTTGATTTGGGTGTCTTGTCTGTTTGTATTTTTTATTGGGCATCTGTTGATTTGGGTGTCTCATCTGTTTGTATTTATTATAGGACATCTGTTGATTTGGGTGTCTTGTCTGTTTGTATTTATTATTGGGCATCTGTTGATTTGGGTGTCTCGTCTGTTTGTATTTATTATAGGACATCTGTTGATTTGGGTGTCTTGTCTGTTTGTTTTTTTTATAGGGCATCTGTTGATTTGGGTGTCTTGTCTGTTTGTACAGTTTATAGGACATCTGTTGATTTGGGTGTCTTGTCTGTTTGTATTCATTATAGGGCATCTGTAATATTGGATTATGCCACTTAGGTAAGTATCTGCAAGGCGTACTGCACGTCGATGGTGCACCAGTCTTCAACCAATGCTAACCCTGCTTGTGTGGAGTTGGTATGTTGGGGAGCTGACAGTTGCTCGCCATTGCTCAGTGGTTCTCTCCGGGTACTCCGGCTTCCTCCACCCGTAAAACTGTCATGGTCATGGTTAGCCATTGTGCAGAAATATGTGAACTTTAACACCAATAAATAAATAAATATAAATAGGTAAGTATCTCAAACCTCTTGGGGGCTTCTAATTTTCTTGTTATCCTCATATTTTAAATTTCTTCATTCTTAATATGTAACTTTCAGAATAAAATATGGACAACAATGGAAAAAGATCCAATATTTGACCATGCAATTGAAACGCCATCTTTAGAACAGTGCAGGAAGATAGCTTTTCAAAGAATGAAACGATTGGAAGAATACGAGTTTCTTACAGATGATAAATTGTTTGAAAATCCATTGAAACACAAGATTCTTACTGACTCCTTTGGAATGTATGACTGGAGTACGGGTACAAAATTTCAACTTAATCATGAGGTGAGCATTGTATTATCAATTTCCTGGTGTAGAGCATTAACTCTTTGCCTAACATAATGGCCAAAAACGGACAGAAAATTAACCAGAATAAGCCTACCACAGCCTAAAATGTCTCGGTAGTTTCTCAGTAAAACCTTACAAATCTGGATGTCATTAGAACCAGCTTGTGTGTATGGTTTTATTGAAAAATTGTGAAATTTGTATTCGAAAAATGTGAAAATTAATTTATTTTTAAAAAATACTGTAACAAGATTAGCCTTTTAATCTACTCTATCTTGTTTGACAGTGCTTCATCAGCTATGTCAACAAGATATAATAGCATAAATACTTACTTTAGTTCTAAAATACAGAAAAGTAACAAGATTTTTGTTAACCCTTCACTCAACGTAATGGCCAAAACCGGCCAGCGTTATTCACAAAAGTCGTCAATTGATTTTCATTATTTTTTCATTTTTTGTCTCACAAACATTGGTCATGACCCCCTCTTTGGAATGAGATAGTTGTGTTCGTTCCAGTGAGGGATCATAACTTGTGTTTTTGAGACAAGAAATGAAAAAAAATTATTTATTCAAAAATTTGTTGCAAGTGTCGTCTGCTTTTCATGTTAAGTAAAGGGTTAATTGAGAACTCCTGTTGACTGAATTAAATTTATTGGTAAAATTAACAGGGCTCCACTGTATATGGAGAGTGCATTATCACTAACACACCAGTGGAGAGATGTTTCCAACAAGTGAATAAACATTCTATAGAATAAACATTCTGTGAAAAATGTATAAGAAGCACAAGTAGAGTTTCAGCTGATGGACCTGCAGGTTGAACCATGAACTCTGTTAGTTGAAACATGACTTAACCCTTTACCTAACATGAAAAGCAGACGACAATTGCAAATAAAATTCTTGAAGCACTAATTTTTTTAGCTCACCTAATCGAAGCTCAAGGGGAGCTTTACTAATCACTTTGCGTCCGTCGTCGTCCGGCATTAACTTTACATTATCGACTTCTTCTCTCAAACTACTCAACCAAATTGAACCAAATCTGGTGTGCATATTCCCTGTCATATGTCAATTCAAGTTTATTCAAATCGAGTTGACATTTCTCCTCGTAGGGCCACGGCAAAAAAGTGAGCCTAAATCTTAAAAAATCTTCTTCTCATGAACCAGCAGTAGCAGAGACTTGATATTTGGTGTGCAGTTTCCTTTTGAGGTGCAGACTCAGATTTGTTCAAGAGAAGTTCAAGGGGCTATATGTGCCATAATTATAGTCCATAGAATAGTCTATAGGTCGTATTTATGGAAGGATTTTATTGCAACTTGTTAGGTTGACTCCATATAATGTCTAGATGATGACTCCTTGGAGTTGAATTTAACGGTGTCATGGGGCCTCAGATTTTAATATTATGGTTAATAAAGAAAGCAAAAAAATCTTCTTCCTAATGACTTTTCCAAATGACTCCATGTTTGATATATAACATTTTTGTTGGGATGATTGACCATTTCATTCAAATTAAGCCCCTGCAGTCATATATAGGGGTGTGCCCAGGGTCCCTCAGATTTTTTTAACATTGTGGGGTAATGAGGAAGACAGTATAAAAATCTTCTCCAGATCTACAGTCCCAAATGTTTCCATAGTCGATATATAAAATCTTTGTAAGTATAATTAACAATTTTGTTCCCTTTGAGCCCCAGCCCCTTGAAATCATATTTTTGGGGTGTCATGGGATCCAAGTTTTAACACCTTGCATGCTGCTGGTATTCCCTCCCAGGACAGGATTTCTCTTGCCATTTATACAAGTATCGTTTGGGCACATTTAACCCAAATTTCTTTCTGTAAATTGAATTGATTTTCCACCAATGATTTCTAAAGTTACATTTATATGAATTTTTCAACACATCCAGCCATGGCTGCTGTACAGCAGCCATGACTGGATGTGATGAAAAATATCTTGAAAATACACAGCAGGCTAAGAGTTAACACTGAGTAATGGAGAAAATATTTTAAAGGTTGTGTCCTCCCATATGATTGCTCTAAATGCTTCCATAAAATAGAAGAAACTGACTACAAGAGTCTGAGAGGACCTGAGTATCCGTTATCCTGGAAATCGCCTAAACGGTTTCGTACAGGTGTGTACTTCATCAGAGGTGGAGTAAGAATGTTGATGTCATCCTTTTATAATAAACAATTTGGCAAATGACTTGGCGGGTGACTAGACAAATGACCTGGCAAATGACCCGGCGAAAGACTACTTTGTGAACAGTGTGTTGAATGCCGGCGAGTGACTTGGCGAATGACCAGTTGGTTTTGGCGAATGACTGGGCTGAATCACTCGAAGTTTGTTCGATCTTTATAAAGAACTTGTATGTGGGATTCTGAATCTGATGTAAATCGATTGTGTTGGTATATCAGGTCCGGTCAACAATAGTTGTCTATTTGTTGATATTGACAGTGTGAGAGATTTTATAAAAGGACTAAGGTGTAATATTGTCCGTAAATAATATATTCCCCAGGAAGTGGTTGGAGGGGGGGGGGGGGGTGGGGGGGGGGGTGGGGAGTATATAGGAGGTAACAGTGTTGTGACGTCCATTGAGCTTTTGGATGATAGTGTGCCCAGTTGGGCATCAACCATTATGTATAGATGGCATGCTGATGGTGAAGAGAATTGAAGAAGAGTGAATGCAGAGAAGTTGCCAATTGAATTTCAATTATATGTTGCAGTCCTGGGTATGCCTAGTCTATGTGCAGCATTCAGTTGTGGTCTCCAGCCATTCCAGAGGTTATATAACCTCCTTCATTGCTAAGCTGCAGATGTCTCTGTGAGCTGAGCTGGATGGGTTATCAATGTTTTTGTTGTTATCATTCTTTTGATGACACTTTGTGCGCAAGTGTTTTGTGAGGTATTCTCTCCTTTTCAAATTTGCTGACAACTAGAAAACTCTACAAATCCTTTTCTCTTGGTGTAAGCCTTTTTTATGTGTACCCATACTATGTATGGTACACATAATGCCAGCATCCGGGGTGGCCATCCGTCGTTTGTCCATCCTTTGTCCGCCCGTCTGTCCGTCCGTCCGTCTGTCCGTCCGGCATCCGTATCCATTTCTTTGGCATTCGATAACTTGAAAAATATTGCTTGGATTGTCAAGTTACTTTATATTTGTGTTCAGGTTACTGATGTGCCGAGCTGTATAGTTTTTGGTGTAAATCTGTTATTTTGATCCTGAGATATTAACCCTTTATCCTTCAAATTGAAAATTCCTCCAATCCCTTTGGCATTCGATAACTTGAAAAATATTGCTTGGATTGTCAAGTTTCTTTATATTTGTGTTCAGGTTACTGATGTGCCGAGCTGTATAGTTTTGGGTGTAAATCTGATGATTTGATCCTGAGATATTAACCCTTTATCCTTCAAATTGAAAATTCCTCCAATCCCTTTGGCATTCGACAACTTGAAAAATATTGCTTGGATTGTCAAGTTACTTTATATTTGTGTTCAGGTTACTGATGTGCCGAGCTGTACAGTTTTGGGTGTAAATCTGTTATTTTGATCCTGAGATATTAACCCTTTATCCTTCAAATTGAAAATTCCTCCTATCCCTTTGGCATTTGATAACTTGAAAAATATTGCTTGGATTGTCTAGTTACTTTATATTTAAACCCCCCACAAACAAAGTTTGGGGGGGAGGGGGGGGGGTATATAGGAATCACCCTGTCCGTCCATCCGTCCATCTGTCCATCCTTATAAGCGCAACTCCTCCTAAACTGTTTGAAGAATTTTCATGAAACTTTACACAATGGAAGAACTCCATATGAAGATGTGCATGAAGCAATATAATTCCGTTCTGACAGGTGCGGGGGGCATCACTTTGTGAGCTTGCTCACAGTACCTCTAGTTGTGTTCAGGTTACTGATGTTCCAAGCTGTATACTTTTTGGTGTAAATCTGTTATTTTGATCCTGAGATATTAACCCTTTATCCATCAAATTGAAAATTCCTCCTATCCCTTTGGCATTCGATAACTTGAAAAATATTGCTTGGATTGCCAAGTTACTTTATATTTGTGTTCAGGTTACTGATGTGCCGAGCTGTATAGTTTTTGGTGTAAATCTGTTATTTTGATCCTGAGATATTAACCCTTTATCCTTCAAATTGAAAATTCCTCCAATCCCTTTGGCATGAGATAACTAAAAAAATATCAATCTGTTTGTCATGTTACTTCATATATGTATTAAGGTTACTGATGTGCCGAGCTGTATAGTTTTTGGTGTTAATCTGATAATTTGATCCTGTGATATTAACCCTTTATCCTTCAAATCCATTTCTTCGGCATGCGATAACTCAATAAATATTAATCTGATTATCAGGTTACTTTATATATGTATTCAGGTTACTGATGTGCTGTGCTGTATAGTTTTTTATGTAAATCTAATAATTTGATCCGTAGATATTAACCCTTTATCCATCAAATTAGGCACTCCTCCAATCCATTGCTATATGTACCCATACCATGTATGGTGTACATAATGTCGGCATCCAGGGTGGCCCTCCATCATACAGCTTTCTACTAGTTGCACGTATGGGTACACATCTGACGATTTCATCGCCCTTGTTTTTATATTTATATGTGCATCTGCATATACCACCAGTGTGTGCCATAATGGTTGAAAATGTAGTCGCCCTCTCTCATGTTAGGACTGGACTACGCCATCCTCATTGTGACGTGTTTATGTGTTATGGGCATAGCTCTCTTCAGGCATCTGGCCTTAAGGAACAAGAAGCTAAAATAATTATAAATATTAAAAACTGACTGAAAAGTCCTTCTTGTTCAGGCCTAGGGGTTGTAGCGTTTTCAGTTCTAGGATCCATTTCATCCCAGTGTGATGGCATTGTTCAGTTGTATTGGGTGCATCAGGGTCGGAATGTACTACCTGTATGATGTGGCAATGGATATCTGAAAGGGAATGATTAGTAGAATTGAAGTGTGTGGCTACAGAACTGTCACATCTGTGTGTGATGTCTGCAATATGTTCCTTAACCCTTTACCCAACGTAACGGCCAAAACCGGCCAGCGCTATTCTAAAAAATCGCCTATTAATTTTAATTATTTTTTCATTTTTTGTCTCAAAAACATAGGTTATGACCCCTCATTGGAACGAGCTCGTCAAGCTCGTTCCAATGAGGGGTCATAACCTATGTTTTTGAGACAAAAAATGAAAAAAATAGTTATTCAAGAATTTTTTTTGCAAGTGTCGTCTGCTTTTCATGTTAGGTAAAGGGTTAAAGTGGTTTCCGAATAATCTCCTGATTTTAGCAATGTGTTGTTTCTGACATGATCTACATGTTAGTAGATAGACACAATTGCAAGTCATGCAATTTTTTTTGCGATGGTCGCGGAAACATTTGCGACTAAAGGTGCTTGAGAACCATATATTATTTGGAAGGTTTGTGCATATGGCACAGCCGTTTCTTTCACATGGGGTGGGTGGATTCCAGATAATTTTGCCACTTATTTGGTGGATGTTTGGGGGTTTGCGAAGCATTTATTTGAATGGTATTGCTTTCCTGATTGTCCGTTCTGAGTCTTTTAGCCTGTCGTTCACAAGGATCCATTATTAAGGTGGTCTCAGAGCTGACAGCTGTGCTGTTTGATGTCATAACTAATATGTCAGGTCTAATATTAAAACTCAAAATAGAAGAAACTGAATACAAGAGTGAGATACCGGTTATATAACATCTTTATGAGGAATGTCTTAGGACCCACAGATTTCAACACAGGATAATGGAGAAAACATTTTTACAAATTTTGTTCTCCATGACAACTGCTTCATGTACCTCAATGTTTGAGATATAAAGATATTACATCTTTGTAAAAATGATTTACAAGTTTGTTCAAATTGAACCCCTGGGGTTGAATTTAGATGTGTCATGGGGGCCCCAAATTTTGATACTACAGGTAATGGAGAAAACGTTAAAAAGTCTCCTTTTCCATGATGACCACTTCAAGTGCTTTCATGTGTGATGTGTAACATATCTATAAGAATAACAGGCCTGTCATTCTGAAGGGGGGGGGGGGGGGGGGGGGGGCGATCACACCTGAGCACCACCTGATCTTCCATCGAGGCATGCACTTGATCGCTCGCCTCAACAAGCAACCATCCTCACTAACAAAAACACTTCAATCTACCGTACTGACCTGTCAGTTGGCCCACTTCTGTGGATAAGCCCAGCCCCCAACTTTCTGAAAAACATATTTAATTGGAAGAAACCCCAAAATAAGCCCACCACTGATTTTCCAACATTATTTGACACCAATGACGGAGATTTCCCAAGTCTCCAATCAAAATAAAATGTTACTTCTTTTGTTGATGTTTTCATTTTAGTCATTACCACAATAACATTGGAGTGATTACACCTCATTACACCTAAAATAAAATTTGAGAATTATTTTCATGTGTTGCTTTTTTTATATCCCTTTATTCTTTCATTGCAGCTGAATAAAAATCTAAAAAAAAACGTCTTTTGTGTTGTCAATTTTGTTTCTCCACTCTGTGCTAAGCCTTTATATTTAGAAGTGAACGGGAAATTCCCTGTTCATAATTAATTGTTCCAGGCAGTATGGCCACCCCAGATATTAGTTTTTATTAGTTGGAAAATGAGTTGTTTGGTTATCTAAAGCAGTCGTATTGAAAAGGCACTTCAAAAAAGAAATATAACATTTTACCTTCATTGTAATATCCACTTTGTCAAATATGACATGAAAAACTGTTTGAAAACAACACACATGTGAAGCCATTTTGGTATTAACATTGGGGAGTCACTAAGAGCCTTTTCTAGATATAGCCTATGACTTCACTCCCCCCCCCCACCCCCACCCCAACCAGTGTTTATTATGCATGGTGATGTACTGGAGCAATATTATTTCTAGTGAAGACTTGTGCTGTAAGAGTCTTTTCTTGACTTCAAAGCCCCCATCCTCGGAGTTTATTATAACTACATATACTCACCAATTCAATGTCCCACCCTGAGTGAGTGATGTGTGGTTGTTAAGGGGAATGATCATGATGTATCATGATTGATATAGAAAATTAAGTTCCCCAATTAAACCATTTCATTAGTGGCCCTCCCAACATGGCCCACCATAAAGAAAAAAGTCTAACATAAGGTTTCTAATTAATATAAGCAATTTAATCACTTCTCGATATTATCAAACAGCATACAACAATATTAATTGAAAATGGAATATGTTTTCATTGTTGTAATTCACTAAAAAAAACAAAAAAGGTGCCTTAAGCTGAGTTTGCATAGTACTTCTGGTTTTGGCCATTACATTTGGTAAAGTGTTGATTTAGATGAAATTTACACTAAGGCTGTACAGTGCACAGGATTAGTTACAAAGTTAAAAATGAATTTTTTTTTATAACCAGAAAGTGTGACTAACCCTGTGCATTGCACAGGGTTAGTCACATTTTCTGGTTATAAAAAATTGGTAACTGTCATATCACACACTACATGAAATTATACACTGACTAAGGCTGTAAAAATGCACAGGATTAGTTGGTTACATGTTATTACATGAGGGCAGGATTTCAGGAACTAATGAATGTACTTATAATGGACTCAGGAAATATTTTTAAATTGAATTCCAAAAATGAAAACATATTCTATTTTCAGTTAATAGCATGTTATACATACTTACCTGCATTATCTACCTGGATTTACAAGAAATGACATATATTAATTCATAAGCTGACATAATGACTATGAGATACTAAGTTTACTATTGAATTCTATCTATTAAATTATTGAGTAGTTTTCGATCGAGGAGAGTGCTGCCAGCCTTCGAAACATTTTTGGAGAGCGACTGATGGCTGGCTTAACTTTTTCAAAGAGGGAGGCCTGAGATGATATACAAGTTTGTTCAAATCAAGCCCTTGGGGGTCATATTTAGGGTGTCATGGGCCCTCAGATTTAACACCGACAGAAAATGTTCAACAATCTTCTCCATAAACACTGTTCCAAATGCGCAATGTTCAAAATGTTTCTCACAAACCACTGGTCTGAATAATTGCATGTTTGACATATCACATGATCAATCACAAGTTTGTAGAACTTGATCAACTTGAGGTGTGTTAGCCTCCACCTTCACCACATGAGCCAACCCCCCCCCCCCCCCTCTTCCTCTACCTCAACCTGGAATACAATCAAAAACATCATCTACCAATCCCTTTGGTATCTTCTATCTGGTAAATAATGAGTGACTGATTATTTTGAAACATCTTTAAGTCTCTTTGTGAAAAATCTTTTTACTTTTGTCAGGTGACCACTTCAGGCTCCATGGAGCATCTTGTTTTGTTTCCACATGATATCTATAATTCTCTTTGGAGGAATAATTTGAAATATGAAACTTTTTAATCACACAAAGGCCAATCAGTTTGGGCCTCTGATTATGGTAAAATTTTGTTATATTTTTATTTCTGCACATTAAGACTTTAGATTTTTGTGTAATGATTCAGAACTTGATAGTTTCACTTATTATTACAAAAGGAAGACCGATTTGATTTTCACATTTTTCATGTGAGTAATTCAGAAGTTATAGCCCTTGAATGTGAAAAACGTGACTTTTTCAAACCGAGAGGCAGATTTGAACCAAATTTGATATGAGGGCTTATTGGGTCATAAGTACTTAATTTATGCAAAAAAAAATTTCCTGTTGTCCCATGGGAACCGCAGGAGTTAAAAATTAAAAAAAATTAAAACACCCATATCTCCAAAACTACATGGCACTGAGAATTTTTATTTGGTGGGGTACTTTTTTGGGACTTTGAAAAAGTGCCAAGTCAGCATTTTTTAACACTGTGGGGAATGGAAAAAACATTTAAGACTACTTTTCTCCCAAACCACTGCTCCAAAAGCTTTCAAGTTTCACATATAACATCTTTCGAAGATTGTTTCACATGTTATTGGAAGCAAATCCCTGGGTCCATATTTGCGCTCTCTATTGGAGCCCAAATGTTTAAATTAGTACAGTATGAGGAATATTCTTTAAAAATTTTCTTCTTCAGATCTACCAATCACAATCATTTGATATTTGGTATGCAGCATGCTTGGAGGGGTCGGGGGAGATTCAAGTTTGTTCAAGCCAAGTCCATGGGTTTATATTTGGGCTCACTGTGGGAGCCCGAATTATAACTTCGTTCAAAATGAGGAATTTTCTTTAATTGGTAGAGTGCTGGAAGCCCATTTCTGGCTTTGCACTGAAGTGCAGGTACCATAACGCAAAGGATTCATATGTAGTTGATATGCTTCACATTATCTTTAAAGTAAAATTATTTAGTATGGTATAGATTTGCCATGTTACAATTTATGTGAGAGTGCCTGCATGCCCTCTCACATAAATTATAACAATGCAAAGACATTTGAACAAATTTGAGTGTCCAAAAAAAATTTAGCACTCTACCAGTTAAAAAATCTTCTTCTTCGGATCCAGCAGTCAGAATGTTTTGATATTTGGTATGCAGCATCATTAGGGGGTGAGATTCAAGTTTGTTCAAGCCATGTCCCTAGGTCCATATTTGGACTCACTGTTGGAGCTTGAATTGTAACTTAGTGCAAAATGAGGAATTTTCTTTAAAAATCTTCCTCTTCAGATCCAGCAGTCGGAATGTTTTGATATTTGGTATGAAGCATCCTTAGAGAGGTGAGATTCAATTTTGTTGAAGCCAAGTCCCTGGGTTGATGTTTGGGCTCCCTGTGGGGGCCCGAATTATAACTTAGTTCAACATGAGGAATTTTTCTTTAAAAATCTTATTCTTCCGATCCAGCAGTCGGAATATTTTGCTATTTGGTATGCAGCATCCTTAGGACATTGAGATTCAAGTTTGTTGAAGCCAAGTCCCTGCTGGAGCCCAAATTATTAAAACTTAGTTCAATATGAGGAATTTTTCTTTAAAATTTTCTTCTTCAGATTCAGCAGTCGGAATGTTTTGATATTTGGCATGCAGCATCCTTGGGGGTGAGATTCAAGTTTGTTCAAGCCAAGTTCCTGGGTTCATATTTGGGCTCACTGTGGGAGCCTGAATTATAACTTAGTTCAAAATGAGGAATTCTCTTTAAAAATCTCCTTCTTCAGATCCAGCAGTCAGAATGTTTTGATATTTGGTATGCAGCATCCTTAGGGGGGTAAGATTCAAGTTTGTTCAAGCTAAGTGGGTTGATATTTGGACTCGCTGTAGAAGCCCGAATTATAACTTAGTTCAATATGAGGAATATTCTTCAAAAGTCTTCTTCACATCCACCAGTCAGAATCTTTTGATATTTGGTAGAGAGCATCCCACTGGAGGTGAGATTCAAGTTTGTTCAAGCCAAGTCCCTGGGTTCATATTTGGGCTCCCTGTGGGAGCCCAAATTATTACTTAGTTCAATATGAGGAATATTCTTTAAAAATCTTTTTTTTTTAGATCCACTGGTCAGAAGCTTTGGATATTTGGCATAAGCTTTTCTTAGGAGGGGCAGATGCAACTTGTTGAAATCAATTCCCTGGGTTGATATTTATGCTACCATGTCAGGTGAGTGCCCCCTTGGGGCCTCTTGTTTTTTAAAAACATAGTTTAGGACACCTCATTGAGCTCATCCCATTGAGTTTTCATATGTTGTGAGAGAAAAAAAACAAGTTGTTTAACTCCCTGCATGCTGCTCACAGATATTCCTGCCCAGGATAAGAAATCTCTTGCCACTGAAATAAGTATAATTTGGATATCTTTAACTAAATTTTCCCCTGTAAATTGATTGGACTTTTTTACCAATGATTTCTTGAGTTAACTTTACATGAATTTTTCATCAAATCTAGTCATGAAGCTGGTTTCTAGTAAATGTGTCACTTCACCCCTCAATCTCGGAAATTTGACAGACCTGCATAGGAGGAGGATTGTACATAGAGGCATAAATAGAGATGCTGGTTTTATGTCTGCGTGGCTGTGACTAGCTTCACTACACACTTTTTCCTTCCATTAATTTCAACTCCGGAATTTACGTTATATCAAACGTAATTACGCGTGCTTTCACTTGAAATGTATTTAGTTTCATTCTTACCATTTATCACCGGAAGAAAACCGAGAAGCTTGAAAGCTAGTGTAAAAAATTAAACATAGGTTGAATAAATAAAGAGTTAGATTGGGGGTTTGCATTCATTTTGACAGTTGTATAGTTTTCATATAGCCTACTAGATTTTCTTTTGTTTTTATTATTTTCTTTCTTTGTACTCTTTTACAGTTGATTTCTTTACACTACATAATTAATGTTAAATTATTTTCAGCTGTTTGGTGGAACTGTTTCTGGTTCAGGATCAGGAAGACATCAAAAGATATTGGAGGATAATAAGAATTTTGAGGTATGTTTATGATTAAACTTATATTCATTTTTAACCGGTTGAGTGCTAGAAGTCACTATCAGGGCTCTACTCAAAAATGCTGAAAGCCATTTTAGTTGAAACACCAAAATGTTTAAGAAAATTATTTTATTATAATTTATTGGAGAGTGTCAGGAGGCACTCTCCAATATATTGTAACAAAAGAATTGTATAAACAAAATCTTACTACACTATAGGGCTCCTTTTGCTTGTACCCTTGAAAAAAATAATAAATTATAAATCACCTTACAATAATTTAGCACTGTCCCAGGTAAAATTATGTTTTCTTTTGACAGAAGGTAAACATGTTTTTAATCCTTCAGAAAACATATCAGCCACAACCAACCAGCCTAATTCACAAAAATCATTCAGCCACAACCAACCAGCCTGATTCACAAATATCACCATTCAGCCACAACCAACCAGCCTTATTCACACAAATCACCATTCAAATTTCTTATTTTTAAAAAATTTTCTTCCAAATCATAGTTCATGACCCTCAATGGAATGAGCCGGTTGTGCACTTTCCAATGAGGGGTTCTAAGCTATGTTTTTTTATTCAAAAAATTAAAATTTTTAGTTATTTTGGAATTTTTTTTCAAGAGGCATTTACTATATGTGCTAGTTAAGAAGTTAACCCATTAACTGTTTGGGTGCCAAGGCCAATCTGATTGGCCCAGAATATTTTGTGGGTCATTCTCAGGCCTTTTTCTCTGGTAAGATAGCAATCAAGTTCCCAGCTCACCAGTCTAATACTGTAAGAAATTTGATGCTGTTATGGCCTGGAACCAGTCTAGCTCTCAAGTAGGTCATCTACTCTGTTTAACTTCACTCATCTGGAATACTCAGTTGTTTGGGAAAGTCTTTGGTTCGCTCTTCCAACCAGTTGGTATATTCCAGATGATTGAATCTGAGAAAATTCATAAAGATTCATTTTCTGTGAATCAAATCCTAGAAATGTAACTCAATCGAGATTTGATTTTATTGACATTTTGATGACATTACAATCAGAAATGAAGCCTCACCACAATTGTAGTGTAATGATTACACCAGATGGTGCCAGGAATTATGTTAATATCTTTGTTTTCAATGGGAATTAAATACTTATTGATTGGAATATCTATAACTGAAGAAAGAAAGAATACCTGTACATCTTTGTAAGTAAAGAAACTTCAAATTACATCAGTGGTTGTCTGCATGCATATTTCAACAAAAAGTGGTAAACAAACAGCCCATAACAGAATTAGACCAGCGACCTGAAAGCTTGGCTAGCAATAGGGCTACAACGATATACTTCCCTAATGATACAATATGTATCACAATTCAAGCTACATGATACATAGAGATTATTACCATTATGTGGATGTACAAAATATGTATCCAAGTCAAGCTTTGGGTTCTAAGGGCAGTGTTACGGTGTGGAATTATTAATGATATTGGTAACAGAAAGAAATCTGAGAATCAGCAACAAAACTATGAATTTAACTATTCTGAAATTTAATTAAAAAAAAATTAATATAAAAAAAAATGATACAAAGATCTTTTACACTAATTGGGTTACAGAAAATAAAAACAATGGTACTTATCAATTATTGAATTAGTCCAAAGTACAGTTTGACAGAATCCAGTAATCCAGTGGTGAAGTATCTTCTGAAGAAAGTTACCAGCTAGTAGATGTAGTATTAAATCCAAGAATGTCTCTTCAGAAACAGTATCCCGTATATTTATAATAAAATTTTCACATAGAAATTTCAGCAGTCTCCAATAAAATATAATAAAAATTCTCCGCAAAATTCAAATGGAGTAAAAATCCAAGAAGTATTGGCGCCACAGGTAATTTCCAAACAATCCAGTAGAATCCTGGCTTTTCACAAAATATTATTCTGTTTCACAGAAAGTATAAATTCTCTTTTCCAAGACGAACAAATTCTCTTCAAAATTCTCTTTTGGAATCAATCTCCAAATTCACAAAGAAGCACTGCTTCTATAATAAATGCACTGTTCTGAAACAATAATATTCTCCAATGGAAATAACTGAAGTGAGTCTTTTTGAAAGGCTTTCTAAGAATGAGTTTTTTGAATTCTGTTGACAAACCTTTATATAGTAACCAGATAGAATGTCCCAGAAGAGGAAGTTTCTGCAATGTTCTATTATTTTCTGTGGGATTCTGTTAAAGTTCAAGTAAACAAGGTCATTGACCTATTTAAACAATTAAACAATCAACAGCTATATGTACAATATATCAGTGTAACAAAGATGTAAACAAGGTCACTGAGTGCAAAAGTGTTATTCCAGTCAGAAAATGCAGCAATAAAAAAAAATATCTTTCTCATATAATTATCTACTAAGGATATATCAATCTCAATATAATATGGGGGCTATAACACACCCCGCCTTAAAAGAAAAAGTTTGAAGGTACTGAAAACTTTTTACATAATTTTAGCAGACTCTGACTGGTTTACAATACACACACACCATAATCTTCACAATTTTTTTTTTTTTTTAATAAACATATATACACTTGAAGTGAATAGGGACCGATAATATTATTTTAAATTAGGATATTCTGGAAAGAGCATCAGCTGCAACTTTATCTCTTCCCGAATTATGCCTAATCTCTAAATTATATTCTTGAAGGGCTAAACTCCACCGCAATAATCTTTGATTCTTGGTTTTCATTTTATTGATAAATGTTAAGGGGTTATGATCGGTGTAAACTGTAATTGGACATTGGGCGGTTCCTAGATACACATCAAAATGGGTTAATGCCAAAATTAGAGCCAAAGTTTCTTTTTCTACTGTAGAGTAATTCTTTTGATGTTTGAGAAATTTTCTGGAAAAATAACATACAGGGTGATCAATACCTTGGGAATCTTCCTGGGCAATATACCCACCTGCTCCATTGTCACTTGCATCTATGAATAATTTGAAGGGCTTTTCATAATTGGGACTGGCCAGGACAGGGGAATTATTTAATAAAGTTTTTATTCTGTTAAAGGATTTCTGACATTCCTCAGTCCAAACAAACCTAACCCTTTTGCTCAATAAACTGGTCAAAGGGGAGACAACATCTGAAAAATTTAAACAAAATTTTCTATAATATCCAGCCATGCCTAAGAAACTCATGAGCTCTTTTTAGCTCACCTGACTTTCAGTCAGGAGAGCTATAGTGATCACTCACCGTCCGTCGTCCGTCGTCCTGCGTCCGTCGTCCGTCGTCCATGAACATGGTGTTTGCGTCTTCTCCTCCCAAACCGCTGAACCAATTTAATTGATATTTGACATAATAGTTTGTTATGACATCGCAATTTGATTTTGTTCAAATCAAGTTGCCCCGCCCGTGGGTAGGGCCACACCCAAAAAGTGTGCTGAAATCTTAAAAAATCTTCTTCTCATGAACCAGCAGTAGCAGAGACTTGATATTTCGTGTGCAGCTTCCTTTTGAGGTGTAGACTCAGATTTGTTCAAGAGAAGTTTGTGGGGCTATACTTGGCGTCGTTATGGGAGGGGCAAAATTTTTGGCCCCGCCCAAAATTTCTATTTTCCAAACCGAGAGGCTGATTTGAACCAAATTTTATGTGAGGGCTTATTGGGTCATAAGTAACTAATTTATGCTGATTTTTTTTTTCCCGTAGCCCCATGGGAACCGCAGGAGCTAAAAATAGAAAAAAATTAAAACGCCCATATCTCCAAAACTGCACGGCACCGAGAATTTTTATTTGGTGTGAAGCTTCCTTAGGACCAACAGAAAGAATTGGTAAAAAAAAATTGCCATCGGTTTTATCATAGGGTACAGTTTCGGGACATTGAAAAAGTGCTGAGTCAGCACTTTTTAACACTGTAGGCAATGGGAAAAACATTAAAAAATCTTCTTCTCCAGATCCAGCAGGCAGAATCTTTTGATATTTGGTATGCAACATTGGAGGGTAGATCTGATTCAGGTTTGTTCAAATCGGCCCCCTGGGTTCATATTTGGGCTCAGTATAGGAGCCCGATTTCGAACTTAGTGCATTTCAGGCAAATTTCTTAAAAAATCTTCTTCTCCAGATCCAGCAGGCAGAATCTTTTGATATTTGGTATGCAACATTGTGGGGTGGATCTGATTCAAGTTTGTTCAAATTGGCCCCCTGGGTTTATATTTGGGCTCAGTATAGGAGCCCAAATTTGAACTTACTGCATTTCAGGCAAATTTCTTTGAAAATCTTCTTCTCCAGATCCAGCAGGCAGAATCTTTTGATATTTGGTATGCAACATTGTGGGGTGGATCTGATTCAAGTTTGTTCAAATCGGCCCCTTGGGTTTATATTTGGGCTCTGTATAGGAGCCCAAATTTGAACTTAGTGCATTTCAGGCAAATTTCTTTGAAAATCTTCTTCTCAAGATCCAGCAGGCAGAATCTTTTGATATTGGGTATGCAACATTGTGGGGTGGATCTGATTCAAGTTTGTTCAAATCGGCCCCTTGGGTTTATATTTGGGCTCAGTATAGGAGCCAAAATTTGAACTTAGTGCATTTCAGGCAAATTTCTTAAAAAATCTTCTTCTCCAGATCCAGCGGACAGAATCTTTTGATATTTGGTATGCAACATTGTGGGGTGGATCTGATTCTATTTTGTTCAAATCGGCTCCCTAGATTCATATTTGGGCTCACTATAGAAGCTCGAATTTGAACTTAGTGCATTTCAGGCAAATTTCTTCAAAAATCTTCTTCTCCAGATCCTGCAGGCAGAATCTTTTGATATTTGGTATGCAACATTGTGGGGTGGATCTGATTCCAGTTTGTTCAAATCGGCCACCTGGATTCATATTTGGGCTCACTATAGAAGCCCAAATTCGAACTTAGTGCATTTCAGGCAAATTTCTTTGAAAATCTTCTTCTCAAGATCCAGCAGGCAGAATCTTGTGATATTTGGTATGCAGCATCCTTAGGGGGGTGAGATTCAAGTTTGTTCAAGCCATGTCCCTAGGTCCATATTTGGGCTCAATGTGGGAGCTTGAATTGTAATTTTGTTCGAAATGAGGAATTTTCTTAAAAAATCTTCTTCTTCATGCAGATCCAGCAGTCGGAATGGTTTGATATGTGGTGAGTAGCATCCTTGGGGGGGAGGGGGGATTCAAGTGTGTTAAAGCCAAGTTCATGGGTCCATATTTGGGCTCCCTGTGGGAGCCCAAATTATAACTTAGTCAATATGAGGAATTTTTCTTTAAAAATCTTCTTCTTCAGATTCAGCAGTTGGAATGTTTTGATATTTGGCATGGAGCAACCTTAGGGGGCTGAGATTCAAGTTTGTTCAAGCCAAGTCCCTTGGTTCATATTTAGGCTCACTATGGGAGCCTGAATGACAACTTAGTTCAAAATGAGGAATTTTATTTAAAAATCTTCAGATCCAGCAGATGAATGCTTTTGATATTTTTTATGCAGCATCCTTAGGGGGTAAGATTCAAGTTTGTTCAAGCCATGTCCCTAGGTCCATATTTGGGCTGATTGTGGGAGCTCGAATTGTAACTTGGTTCAAAATGAGGAATTTTCTTTAAAAATCTTCTTCAGATCCAGCAGTCGGAATGTTTTGATATTTGGTGTGCAGAATCCTTAGGGGTGTGAGATTCAGGTTTGTTAAAGCCAAGTCCCTGGGTTCATATATGGGCTTCCTGTGGGAGCCCGAATTATGACTTAGTTCAGTATGAGGAATATTCTTTAAAAATCTTTTTTTAGATCCACTGGTCAGAATATTTGGATATTTGGTTTCAGCTTTTCTTAGGAGGAGCAGATGCAACTTGTGGAAATCAATTCTCTGGGTTGCTATTTAGGCTACCATGTCAGGTGAGCGCCCTCAGGCCCCCTGGGGCCTCTTGTTTAGAGTTTGGTACTGGAAAATTTACAATGGCATCAACTTTAGCCGCAATCGGCCTCACCTGCCCCTGCCCCACAACATGACCTAAATAATTTACAGTTGCTTTGCCAAATTCTGATTTTACCAAGTTAATAGTTAGGTTGGCTTGGGTCACTTTGTCAAAAAATTCTTGAATATGCTTTAGATGATCAGCCCAATTTGTATCTGTGTGTATAATAACATCATCAATATAAGCTTCACTGTGATCTAGGTCTGCAATTAAGTGGTTAACCATGCGCTGGAACGTTGCCGGAGAATTTTTCATGCCAAAAGGGGTTACTTTATATTGATACAACCCAAATGGGGTAACAAAAGCAGATATTTCTTTTGCTTTTTCTGTTAAAGGGACTCGCCAATAACCCTTTAACAAGTCAAATTTTGTCACAAATTTAGCATGGCCAAGTTTGTCAATGCAGTCATCTATTCTTGGAATTGGATAATTGTCTGTTTTGGTGAGGCTGTTCACCTTTCGGTAATCCATACAAAATCTGTAACTGCCATCAGGTTTTGGGACGAGTATACAGGGCGTACTTCAGTTGCTATGGCTAGGTTCTATGATATCATTGTCCAGCATATACTGTATTTCCTTTCACATGATCTCAGCTTTGAAAGGGTTCAATCTATATGGATGCTGTTTGATGGGATTTGCCTCTCCTACATCAACATCATGAAAAATAACAGATGTCCTACTAGGCACATCGGGAAATAAGTGTTGATATTTGAAAATTAAATCAACTAAATCTTTTCTTTGGTCAGGCAGTAAATAATCTGTTTTATTTTGTAGATCTCTCAGGACATCTGAGTTCTGTAACTTCAGAGGTACATTTTCGCCGCCTTCATAAATATCCTCTACAGGATTTTCCAGCTCATCCGTGTGGGTGACTGTTGAGACTGGTAGAGAGTTTGGTTCTCTCTCATAATAAGTTTTCAACATATTTATATGGCACAGCTGAGTATTTTTGAGTCTATCGGGGGTCTCAACAACATAATCAGTATCACTGATCTTGTGCTTAACAATATAAGGGCCTGAATATCTTGCTTGTAAAGCATTGCCCTTTACAGGGAATAATACTAGCGCTTGTCCCCAGGTTTAAAGGAGCGAAATTTTGCCTTTTTATCATACCAGGTCTTCATATGACTCTGGGCTTTCTGTAAATGTTTATTTGCCATTTCTCTGGCCTGGTGCAATTTTTCCTTAAAAGTGGACACATAGTCCAGAAGAGAAATTTCAGGTGGCTCTTCTTCGAGCCATTTCTCCTTCAAAGCAGTGAGTGGACCCCTCACTATGTGTCCAAACACTAATTCAAAAGGGCTGAACCCCAGAGATTCCTGTACAGTCTCACGGACTGCAAATAAGAGGAGATGTACTCCTTCATCCCAATCCTTCTCATTATCCTCCCCATAGGCCTTTATCATGGTCTTCAGTGTTTGATGAAAGCGTTCTAGAGCTCCTTGACTTTTGGGATGGTAGGCACTTGATGTGTACTGCTTAATTTTGAGCTCATACATCACCTGCTGAAAAAGGTTTGACATAAAATTTGAGCCTTGGTCCGATTGCACTGACCTGGATAGACCGAAAGTTGTAAAAAATTTTATCAGGGCCTTAACTATTGTCTTAGTTTTAATATTTCTTAGAGGTATAGCTTCAGGAAATCGTGTAGAAGCACACATGATGGTAAGAAGATATTCATTTCCAGATCTTGTTCTAGGCAATGGGCCAACACAATCAATAATAATTCTACTAAATGGCTCCTCAAAAGCAGGGATTGGTTGAAGGGGAGCAGGAGGAATCTTCTGGTTGGGTTTTCCTACAATTTGACAGGTGTGGCAGGTTTTACAAAATTCAACAACATCCTGTTGAAGCTTGGGCCAGAAAAAACATTGCTGAATACGAGAGTAGGTTTTCCTAACTCCCAAATGTCCAGCCATTGGATTTTCATGAGCCAGGCTTATTATTTCATTCCGGTATTTAGTGGGGACAACTATTTGATAAATAACCTCCCAATCACTATTGGAAGGTACTTCTGGTGGTCGCCATTTCCTCATAAGTACACCAGATTTTCTGAAATAACAGACAGGGGAGTTTTGGGCTTCAGCCTGTGTTAGAGCCTTTTCACGTGGCTCGGCAAGGTCAGGATCACTTTCCTGTTCCTGAATTAAAGATGTCCGGGAAATGACATTCAAGGAGGTCCCCCTATCACTCTCAGGTGTAGTGGCCTCTTTACAATTTCTAGAGGAGTCATCACACTGACTCAAAAATGTCTGAGACAAATCAATGTCTTCAGAATCCGTAATTCTGTGACAGTTCTTATCCTCAGCTTTGCTGTTTAAATCAACACAATTGAGGTTGTTATAAACCTCAGCTTTCTTTGCCATGGACCGAGTCACAGCACATGCTGGAAAAGCAAAAGGAAAACATTCCTTCAAATTAATTATACTTTCATCTGTGCTCGGCTTATCCACCACTTGAGGTTCTACAGTGACTTTGTCACCAGCTAAGTTATTTCCCAATAATAAAGAAATACCTTTTACAGGTAGAGTAGGTCTGATTCCTACTGTCACAGCCCATTTACTAGGCTACTTCTTAAATTTATTTTATGAAGTGGGACCTTTGAAGAGTTTGACTCAATACCTGATATTAGAACTTGTGCCCCTGTAGCACTTTCTTCAGAAAATGGCAAAATGCCTTCTAACATTAATGACTGAGTAGCCCCTGTGTCTCTCAGTATTTTCATTGGTAAGGAACAGTGCTTATCCCCATCAAGGGAAACAAAGCCTTCAGAAATAAATGGCTTATAATTTTCTAAAGCGTCTTGCTTTATAACATAATTTTCAGGGCATGGAGCACATGCTAGTGCATTCTGTGAAGTAGAGGACTCATTTTTCCTTTTTAACAGCCAGCAATCAGATAATAAATGACCTGCTTTCTTACAATAATTACAAGTTTTAGTTGAACTGTTGGGTCGTAATGGTGTAGGGCTGGCATTGGATGACTTATTCTCATTAGGCTTCCGATTAAATTTAGGTGGTGAAAAGTTTGTAGGATGGGAAGGGTGATTTGAAGGATGAGTTTTATCTGAAGCTGGTCTAGGTCCACTTTGGAAAGAATTCTTGTGGGACCAAAAAATTGTGGCGTTACGACTCATTTTATGAGTTAAGACATAGTCATCTGCCAGTACTGCTGCTCTATTTAATGTGTCAACTTTTTGTTCATCCAGGTGGGCCTTTATATCTGAATGTATCTTTCCTTTAAACTCCTCAATCAGCATCATTTCCTTCAATTTTCTAAAATCTTTCTCTATTTCTTTTGAGTGGCACCACCTGTCAAATAAATTTTGCTTTTCTCTGGCAAATTCCACATGAGTTTGATTTTCATTTTTATAATAATTTCTGAATTTCTTACTATAGGCCTCTGGAACAAGTTCATATGCCTTAAGTATTGCCTCTTTAACAGCATCATAATTGTTGCTTTGCTCAGAAGATAGAGCGGAATAGATTTCTTGGGCCTTCCCTTTCAAAACACTTTGCAGTAGCAAAGTCCAGACATCCCTTGGCCATTCTAAACTTGTTGCCACTTTTTCAAAATGTGAAAAATATTTATCAACTTCTTTTTCTTGAAAGGGGGGAACTAGCCTAACATGTTTAGTTGCATCAAATCTACTTGGGGAAATTACATTTGAGCCTTGACGTTGAGATTCTAATTCTTTTATTTTTATTTCCTTTTGGGCCTGAATTTCTAATTCTTTTAAGTGCATTTCTTTTTGAGCTTCTATTTCCCTTAATTTTAATTCCCTTTCCTCTTTTTGAGCCTGAATTTGTTCCCTTTCTTTTTGAGCCTGAATTTGTTCCTTTTCTTTTTGAGCCTGAATTTGTTCCCTTTCTTTTTGAGCTTCTAATTCTTTTAATTTAATTTAATTTTCTCTTTCTTCTTTTTCTTTTTGAGACTGAATTTGTTCCCTTTCTTTTTGAGCCTGAATTTCAATTTCCCTCATTTTTTGTTGCATTTCTAACTTTTTTAATTCTAATTCTAACATTTTGAGTTCAAGGGCATCAGTATGTTGTGGTTCAGAGGGGGGAGTTTCAGACTGAGGCAAAAGACCTTCTTCCATATAATGATTAACAATGAGCTGTTTAAGTTTATGTTTGTTCAGACCAGGGGTGGCAGGTAATTTTAGATAATGAGCAAGTTGGAATAAATCCTCCTTCTTAAGAGATTCTAAAAGGGCCAAACTAGGAGAGCCTTCAAATTCAGAAATAAATTCTGTCACAATAAATACCATGATGAAAAGGTTTGCTGGTTCTCAGAATATAAATAATAATACTGAAATTTTCTAAGAAAATTTAAATGTTTTAAAAGTGAGCCAAATAATAATTGCAATATGCAAATAAAGTTTTCTCGTTATCTTATTTTCAATCTCGGCAACGAGCCCCCAATTTCTGTTACGGTGTGGAATTATTAATGATATTGGTAACAGAAAGAAATCTGAGAATCAGCAACAAAACTATGAATTTAACTATTCTGAAATTTAATTAAAAAAAAATTAATATAAAAAAAAATGATACAAAGATCTTTTACACTAATTGGGTTACAGAAAATAAAAACAATGGTACTTATCAATTATTGAATTAGTCCAAAGTACAGTTTGACAGAATCCAGTAATCCAGTGGTGAAGTATCTTCTGAAGAAAGTTACCAGCTGGTAGATGTAGTATTAAATCCAAGAATGTCTCTTCAGAAACAGTATCCCGTATATTTACAATAAAATTTTCACATAGAAATTTCAGCAGTCTCCAATAAAATATAATGAAAATTCTCCGCAAAATTCATATGGAGTAAAAATCCAAGAAGTATTGGCGCCACAGGTAATTTCCAAACAATCCAGTAGAATCCTGGCTTTTCACAAAATATTATTCTGTTTCACAGAAAGTATAAATTCTCTTTTCCAAGACGAACAAATTCTCTTCAGAATTCTCTTTTGGAATCAATCTCCAAATTCACAAAGAAGCACTGCTTCTATAATAAATGCACTGTTCTGAAACAATAATATTCTCCAATGGAAATAACTGAAGTGAGTCTTTTTGAAAGGCTTTCTAAGAATGAGTTTTTTGAATTCTGTTGACAAACCTTTATATAGTAACCAGATAGAATGTCCCAGAAGAGGAAGTTTCTGCAATGTTCTATTAGTTTCTGGGGGATTCTGTTAAAGTTCAAGTAAGCAAGGTCATTGACCTATTTAAACAATTAAACAATCAACAGCTATATGTACAATATATCAGTGTAACAAAGATGTAAACAAGGTCACTGAGTGCAAAAGTGTTATTCCAGTCAGAAAATGCAGCAATAAAAAAAAATATCTTTCTCATATAATTATCTACTAAGGATATATCAATCTCAATATAATATGGGGGCTATAACAGGCAGATCACGACGAGTCGAAGATGAGTCGTGATTTACCCTTAGAACCCAGAGCGAGACTCGGATACATATTTTGTACATCCACATAATGGTAATAATCATTTTATCTTACAATATATTGGGGATAAGTTAAGAATGTAGACGAATATATAATGAACTATTTATTCGTACGCATGCACAAAAAGAAAAAAAAATGGAACACACGTGAAAGGAAAGTGCTTGTATCCGACCCCCTGATACAAACATCTGTATCAGGGGGTTGGATACACGACAGTTGCGGAGTTAATACAGACAAAATACATGTTGCTTGTAAGATAAAATCAGGGCCCTCTACAGGATGTTTTTGGTACTGGTATACTGATTTGGATGCCCAAACTCCAGGCGCCCAAACTCATTGTATCTGTGTATAATCTCCATCCCATAGTCCGCTAAAACGGTCAAAATTCGGCAAAAATTATACATGATTAAAACCAACATGAAGCTAATTCCTTGAATCCCAAACTGGGATACTGTAGCTGACTAAAAATATGCCTGAGGGAACAGAACTCTGATAAAAAAAAATGCACGAAACAGGTATGCGGAAAGCACCTGGAGGCATTACAGTAATTTTAACTTTTGTATCCTTTAAAAACACTGCATTCAGTGTGGTATTCTTACTTCCAGTTTCCCACTCTACCGCCTGTGGCATATATAGACAGGTGTCCCCAAATCATCCCTGGATATGTCCCTGACAACATATATCATGATACACATGATCTCTCTTGGAAAACAACTACAACTATCCAATACTTTGAGCTGTGTGTATTCATTTCCAGCAACTGCCTTGTTTTAAAAAATTTTCAGTGCACTCCATAAACAATATGTAACTTCTCAGAGAGATAACTATAGGCGTTCATTAATTTTAGGGTTTTGATTTTATACCCCATTTTCCACTGTTTTTTTTCATCAGAAAAAATGTTCAAACCATTTAATCTCTTATATCTTGTTTGACAGAGCTCTGTGAGCTCTGTCAAGCAAGATATAATGGATTAATCAAATAAATATTTAGCAAATTAGAGGGAATTCACTAAAATTGGTTTAACTAAATAATCCTGTGTGAATGACATATCACTATCACTGACATGCAAAACACGATTGTAGGATAAAATACCCTCGGACAAAATACCCTTAGGACATAATACCCTAAAAAAAATACCCTTAGGACATAATACCCTCAATGGGTAGGACAAAATACCCTCGGACAAAATACCCTCATATTTGTTTCATGTTCTGTGCTATCTGCCATTTATATTGTGCTTCATATTCAATTGCCATCTGCCATTGGTATTGTGCTTCATATCTATTTAGTTTAACCCTTTACCTAACCTGAAAAGCAGACGACACTTGCAAAAATAATTCTTGAATAACTAATTTTTTGTCTCAAAAACATAGGTTATGATCCCTCGTTGGAACGAGCTCGTTCCAACGAGGGGTCATAACCTATGTTTTTGAGACAAAAAATGAAAAAGCAGTGAAAATTAATTGGCGATTTTTGAGAATAGCGGTGGCCAGTTTTGGCCGTTACGTTAGGTAAAGGGTTAATAAAAAAAATTAAAAATATTGGTACTTGTTATTTCAAACAAAACACCGGCTAGTGCCTTAGATGCAATTACCCCGCCCCCCCCCCCCCCCACCCCCAACACCAAAAATCCAACTTTATATACATTTGGTCTGAGGGTATTTTGTCCGAGGGTATTTTGTCCTACCCATTGAGGGTATTATGTTCTAAAGGTATTTTTTTTAGGGTATTATGTCCTAAGGGTATTTTGTTCGAGGGTATTTTGTCCGGATACCGCAAAACACAGGGTTTCACTGCACAAGCTTTCAAAATCTAAGAAATTGATTTGTCTGATATTATTATACCCCCCGCAAACAAAGTTTGGGGGGGGGGGGGTATATAGGAATCAACCTGTCCATCCGTCCGTCTGTCCATCTATCCATGCTTATAAGCGCAACTCCTCCTAAACCATTTGAAGAATTTTCATGAAACTTTACACAATGGAAGAACTCCTTATGAAGATGTGCATGAAGCAATATAATTCCATTCTGACATTTCCAAGGGGAGATAATCTAATTTATACATTCGGGGGTATCACTTTGTGAGCAGTACCTCTAGTTTATATATATTGTATCGCGATACATAGTGAACGCATTGAATCGTGAGTAATGTATTGCGATTCAAATTTATCACAATTAAACGTTGCAGCACTAGCTAGCAATATGCTGTTATGGGCGCCCTTCTCACCATTAGGGCCCTATGAATCTCAAATTTCAAATTGAATTGAATCTCAAATCGAATCCCATTGCCCTCGAAAGTGTGGATATTGCTGTCGCGACTATCAGCTTTTGTAGTTGACTAATTGCTGCTATTAATTAATGGTTATTTAATTAATAGTTGTTTCTTTAAATTCAACAAACAGTCTCTAATTTACTTGCAAATTTAAAACTGATGATATATGACAGTGCTGAAAATATGGATAGAGCTGAAAACAACACTTCTAAAAATCTCAAGAAGCATGATTACTGAGATTTAGGGAAAGAAACAAGACAAGAATCATGAGATTTATCTCCTTAAGCTTGACAATATGCACTCAATGAGTATATTTATATTTGTTTATTTATTGGTGTTTAAGGTCACATACTTATGCCCAATGGCTAATCGTGGCTAATCGTGACCGTGACAGTTTTACAGTGGAGGAAGCCAGAGTACCTGGAGAGAACCACAGAGCAACTGCTCTGCTGAAGCAGGGTTACAGCAGTTGAAGACATGTGCACCATCGACATGCTGTACGCCTTAGTACACAGCGTCATCGTGCCCCCATGTAGGCAACCGGGATAAAGTGCCTTGCCCAAGGACACAATGTGGGTCGAAGTCCAACAGTCTACCACTGAGCCACCGTGCTCCCACTCATAATGAGTAGTTACACCTGATATGAGTGGTGTTGCCAATGGGTTGCCATTCTTGGGTTAGAGTCAATAACCATTGCTTCCATAACATAATAAGGCTTCTTTTCCAAAACCATTTCTTCATTTGTGTTTCTCTTATCCTCTTGATGTATGCTCGCTCATCTGCTTGTAATATGCTCATCATCGTCTGAGCAATCGATTTGGACTGCTGCATTGTGTCCTTGGGCAAGGCACTTAACCCTGATTGCCCACATGTGGGGCAAAATGACGCTGTGTACTGAGGCATACTGCATGTCAGTGGTGCGCATGTCTTCAACCAGTCTAACCCTGCCTGTGCTGCAGTGTGGAGTTACGATGTTGGGGAGCTAGCAGCTGCTCGTCGTTCTCTGTGGTTCTCTCCGGGAACTCCAGCTTCCTCCACCCATATAACTGTCACGGTCACGATTAGCCATTGTGCATAAGTATGTGACCTTATACACCAATAAATAAATAATATGCTCATCAAGTGGAAACTGCTAAATATAATCTTGCATGTTTAATGCCGAATTCACATATTCTGTAACTTATATTACATTTTGAGTTTATGAAATAAATATTGTTTAAATTGATAGCCGAAGAGCATTGGGAAGGTTTTGTTAAGGGACATATTCTGATTTGTATTATGATTATAACAGATATCTGGTATCTTTGTTGTTGTCCTTTAATGATTGTGGCCTTCTTATCAGAATGTGTAAATAACGTTCCATTTGTTAAGGTTCAAATTATATATTGGGAATTTGTTTTTTAACTCTTAACCTGCTGAGTATTTTCTAGATATTTTTCATCAAATCTCGTCCTGGCTGCTTTAAAGCAGCCATGACTAGATTTGATGAAAAATTAATATAAGTGTAACACAAAAAATCATTGGTGAAAAAATCCATTCAATTTACATGGGGAAAATATGATTAAATGTGCCCAACTTACAGTGGTGTCATGCCAACGGTGCATGGGGGGGGAGGGGGGGGCTGGTCCCCCCCCCCCCCCCCAATATTTTTGGTGAAGGCCTGGGAAGTGCCATTTCCGGCAATCTGGGAGGCATTTTTTGCCAAAATTTTTGGGCATGCTGCGCGCCAACACTGATGGTGGTGCTCTGCTTAGATGGTGTTACTGATCCCCCCCCCCCCCCCACCCAGATTTTTCCCTAGCATGACGTCCCTCCCAACATTTACTTATTTCAGTAACAAGAGAAACCCTATGCTGGGCAGGAATATCCCCCAGCAGCATGCAAAGAGTTCAGTAATATTTAATTTTAACTCTCAATATTGACATTCAATTTTCAGAACTTTGGTTGTTTTGCACTGACAGAATTGAGCCATGGTAGTAATACAAAAGGAATGCTGACAACAGCGACTTATGACCCCAAAACACAGGTAATATTAAGTGATGATTTTGCTGTGAAATGAGTTGATGTTTTTCCTACTGTTTCTCAAATAGACTGTTTTGGTTAGGTGAACTTCATCACATTTGGATTTGAAAATGGCATTGTTTGAGAATCAAGTGAAGCAACTCGATGAACATAATAGATATGTCAAGTGAATGCACAATACTTTGAAAAAAAAAATATTTTACATTACCTGTTCCTTGTAAAATGGTTTGAAGTTGAGAAGTCATAAAATTAGTTAATAAAATTAAATAACCATCGACATAAAAACTTATCAGAACAAATTGTACAGCGGGGTCCACTTTATTGGGTATTAACTCTTAGAGGTCTGGAGATTTTTATACATTTTTACTATACTTTGAAAGATACCACCAGAAGCTTTGCATTTGTTTCTTGTCCAGTCTTGGCAGCCTACAGACGCAGCTAAGACTTGTCTAAAAACAATTGATAAGGCACTTAAAAATCAAGTTTTGAGTTTACGCAAACAAACCATGTTGAGGCACCTGTTCTTTTGCATTAAAAAGTTACCAAAGTCGGAATTAGGCCCTTAAGGGTTAATTGAATAACTCGGTTCATCAAATATCACTTCAGAACACAAAATGATTTATGATAGCTTCAGTACAAATTTCACTTGTTAACTGCATAAAGATTGTAGAGTAATTAAATGAATATATTTGTAGTATATCAAGACATTTCCTTGACTGTAAGCGAATTCCTCCTTGTATATAGACCTATTTGACCTCAGTGCCTTCACTGACCTTTAGATTGGACTAATCTGAGGACATCGCAAATTTGTCAAATCAGGTGGTGTTTAGCTCCATTAAAGAAACTTTTTTTTTCAGAATATCTATTAACCCAGTAGGGCCTAATTGCAACTTTGATTACTCTTTACTGCAACCAAATATGGGCCCCAACATTCTAGAAATTACATTCTTAGTAATTACATTGTAAGTACCTTGTCAGTTGTTTCTAAGCAAGTCTTGGCAGCCTATATAGGCAGCCAAGACTTGCCTAGAAACAACTACACTGCCAGAGGATATAGATTGTTATTTTGTGGCAAAAAGTTATAAAATTTCCATCTTATCATTTCAGGGTTAAATTATTTTTTATAAAATTGGATGGTAAAGCAGAAAAAATAAACTATACTTTGCGTTACTCCCTCTAATTTGGGAACATTTTTTGTAATTTGGGGACACCGGTTGTTGGTATGAGCTTAGTGGGTATTTAAAGATCTGGCTTTCAGTACAGGCGTTTTATCCACTATATCTTGTTTGACAAAGCTCAATAAACTCTATTAAGCAAGATATAACAAGCCAAGACCAATACCGGGTCTGGACCTGCGTCGCTGCATGCAATTGAATCGGCAAACAGGAAGTGGCTGCACAGCAGATCTGAAAATTGAATACACTATACAACTGATCATTATCAGGCTCCAGATGAAATAGAAAATCAATCCCTTGCATAGAAGCCGAAAAAAGTTTGACGAAAAATTTCAGTGTTCAGTGGGTACAGTACAATTTCAAAGTATCGGCAAACAGGAAGTGGCTGCACGGCAGATCTGAAAATTGCTTACACGATACAACTCATCATTATGAAGCAGCAGACCAAATATATAATCAATCCCTTGCATAGAAGCCGAGAAAACCTTGATGGAAAATTTCAATGTTCAGTGGGTACAGTAAAATTTTAAAGTATCGGCAAACAGGAAGTGGCTGCACGGCAGATCTGAAAATTAGATACACGATACAACTCATCATAATGAAGCAGCAGACCAAATATAAAATCATTCCCTTTCATAGAAGCCAAGAAAACTTTGACGGAAGAAGTGTTTTGGATGGACTGACGGACGGACAGATGGACTGATGGACGGACGGAGTCGAGCGGTTACTAGACCACTCTGCCACTGGCGACGCAGGTAATAAAAACAAATGCTAAGTTTTCTCTATAATACAGGAAAGTGACCAGATCCCTGTTAATTAAATGCTCCTTTAATTAAATAAATTTCACTGGCAAAGGGGCTATTCACTTAACAGGTTTCCACTGTATTGCCATTATTTTCCATCCTCAAGTTTTTAGCTTAACTTGAAAAGTCTGAGTCTGTCAGTCTGTTCACATTTTCTTTGACACAGGCTACACCTCATAGTTCTTCTCCAATCATCACAAAATTTCATATGAAAGTTCGAGGTCATGTTTAGATGAGTACGTCCCTTTTCGCTTGCGATCGGTCAACTGGGATGGCTGCGAGAGCCTGAAAACCTTTTAGCACAGACTACAGGTCGTATTTATGAAGCAATTTTATTGTAACTTGGTAGGATGACTCTGTATAGTGTCTAGACGAGAATGTCCCCTTGTGGTCGCGATCAGTTAACCATGATGGCTGCGAGACCTCAGAAACCTTCAGTGCAGTCTACAGGTCATCATATTTATGAAGGGATTTCATTGTAACTTGATAGGATGACTTCATATAATGTCTAGATGAGAACGTCCCCTTTTGGTTGCGATCGGTCAACCATCATGGCAGCTAGAGCCCAAAAACCTTGAGCACAGTCTGCAGGTCGTATTTATGAAAGGATTTCATTGTAACTTTGTAGGATGACTCTGTGTAATGTCTAGATGTGAACATCCCCTTTTGGTTGCGATCAGTCAACCATGATGGCGATACGGGCCCAAAGCTTGAAAACCTTTAGCACAGTCTACAGTCTAAATGACTAGTTATAATGAGAATTATTTATAGACCTAACACTCCACACAGAGCTGATTTGGACAAATTTATCACAACTTTTTCATGGATTACTGATGAGATAAACTGTGAACCCAAGAAAGCATAAATCATGGAAGACTTCAGTTTTGCTCTCTTGAAATTCCGAATACATAATAAACTGATGAATTTATCAACCTTATTTTCATGAATGGTTTTCTTTCATTTATTAATAAACCAAAACGAGTAACAGACCACTCCTTGACCCTGATAGATCATATCCACACGTATCATCCTGTTCTAGGGTCGAAATCGTCACTGTAGATGTTGTAGTTTATTTTGGTACATTTTACTGTGAAGCAAGCAGCATCAAAACCAAATGTGTTCAAAAGGTTTCCAGGCATATATTTAGTGAAAGAAATATAGTCACATTCAAATAACCATTGTCAACCTGCAACTTTCAACTGCATTTCTTTTCTCGGGCGGACAGCCCTTCATCTGAGACTCATGCCTCATGAAAGGACTTTGCGAGTGGTGCTTAAAGGATTTACTTAATTATCTAATTTTCCTCCACCCATACTGAGTTCGCCTATGATGCTTAATAAATTTAATTTAAATTTGAATTAAAATCTAATTTAATTTAAATTTAAATTTATTTTATTTTCTTCAAAAATATGAGTTAAAGATTGGTACCTGCCTCCTGGAAAACATTCCGTAATCTTTGCTTTGTTCACCATTTTGTATGCAGTCAGTACTCTGTCCTACCGTAGCAGGCACAAAATAGCACACTTTGAAGATCAATAACTTTACTTTAGTTTACTACGATTTCAAAAGTCTTGGTTGTCTCTTGTTGAGGGTGCCCTCGGGCTTCCATCATTTTTCAGAAGAGCTCCTCTGTCGTTCCCAAAATAGTACGCTTTGAGGATAGATAGCTTTATCACAGTTGCACTATGCCTATAAAATTGTTTTGTTGTCATTTATTGGAAGGTGCGCATTGGAGTTTGTAGAAGACTTTGTAGTTTTTTAAAATAATTTTGATGTTCTATTTGAGCATCAATATGGATTTATGGCCAATCATTCAACAACTCACCAAGTATTGCAGCTGCACCATAATGTAGCCTTCGACACGATAAATCATAATATATTACTTGGTAAATTAGATTCATATGGCATTACAGGAATTAATAAATGTTTAAAATGTTATCTATCAGGGAGGGCCCAGTATGTAGTGTATAAAAGTTATCAATCAGGGAGGTCCCACCCAGTATGTAGAGTATTTAGGTTCTAAATCTGACACTAAGACTATCTTTTGTGGTGTACCGCAGGGCTTCATACTGGAAACCCCTTCTTTACCCCATCTAAATCAATGATATTTTCTGCTTGATAAATTTGAACCTACTATCTTTCGCAGATGCTTACAACTGTTCATAATTCACATCATAACCTAGATTCTCTTTTCAACCATATAAACACAAAACTTTCCAATTTAAGTATATGATGTTCCTCTAATAAGATAGCTTTGAATGCCAACAAATCTAAATACATAATCATCAAATCACCAAATAGCAGATACAAGTCTTATGATGGATTTTCTCAGTCAACAACAATGAATTAAAGCAGGTAGGCAACAACCATACCGAGCCTACTGCCAAATTTCTTGCAATACAAATAGTTGAAAATCGGAACTGCAAGCCACACCTCACGATGGTTAGTAAAAAATATCTAAGGCCTAAAAAAATAAAAATCTGTTTCTCAGGCCCTCCCACATGGTCCTTTTGGCTGCCGCATGCTCTCTTTTTATAACCAATTTAAACTTTAAAAAAATTGGGTTTGATGGTCTTTGTTTATTACACACCACAGTCAACTGAACAGATCATGAGATGGCTTTTCAGCCTGTTCAATGGATTTACTTCAAATCTCATTAACACTGTGAATTATGTTTAGAATAGGCCTAAAAAAATAAACAATCTGTTTCTCAGGCCCTCCCACATGGCCCTTTTGGCTGCCGCATGCTCTCTTTTTATAACCAATTTGAACTTGAAAAAAATAAAAATTAAATGGTTTATGTCTGATATTTTACCAAAGTTAAAAAAATTGATGAATTTGTCTCTTGAGTGCAAGAAGGCTTTGCAATGCTTTAGCATTGCAAAGCCTTCTTGCACTCAAGGGATGAAATACACCACCACCCATGCTATTCTTAGATTATAAGGCCTAAAACTTGAACCAAGAACATGAACTTTTGATGGCAAAGAAGTAATTACTGAAATAAAAAATAAAATAAAAAACCGCTCGCCCGCATGCAATTTCACAAATAATGGCCCGAGAAACAGAAGATCTACTTTGTGTGGCCTAAAGCCATTTATGTAATAGTCCAGTCAATTCAGTTCAAAATAAGGGTCAACCTGGAATAAATTGCAACAAAAACGAAATATGAATTTTCTTGTAGCTTCATTAATTGTAGTTTAACAGAAAAAAAGTCCAGGCCCAAAGATGTGTACAATTTTCCTTACGGGCTGTTTAGTGTCAAGGGGTAGAAGCGGAGATTTTAGGACTTGGTGAAATTTGCAATATGGCAAACTGCATATTTGCAAGCAATTTGTAGTACATGGACTCAATATTTATGTTATTTCCATAGTTGTAATGACTCAATTGATAATTTCAATGCAATAATAGGCAGTTTTATCTTTTTTCCGGGTCTTTATCAATTTCAGGGGGCATCTGCTGGATCCAATAACCCTTGAAAGAATGTCTAGTTGTCCCTACCAGAAATTTCCAGGTGCATTTGTAGTAAACATCTGATTTTTGGTTAATCACATTTCTGATCCAAGGCATTGTGACTATGAAGATTATCACTTTCATTGCAATGTCTTCATCGAATGCATACAAACATTTGATTGTAACAAATAAAACATAAAAATCAAGAAACGTTTCTTAAAACACTTTTGTTATGAAAGACCACACAAAAATTTTTTTGTGAAAATGAAAATGTATTTTTGATTTTACAGATCTTTATGGCGATTCCAATATTTTTTTTTTCAGCTAATATTGTTTTTAGGAGGGACCCTCATAGTTCATTTTCACCTGTGAAAACCTTAGGTGGGGGTTTGGGTGAAAAAATAAAAAGGAGGGGGTTGCTGGTTTAGGTGGGGGTAATATTTTAAGGTGGGTATTGAGGAAAAAACCTTCAATTTTAAAGCTGACCCCACATTTTTCGAAATGTTTCCTCATGCCTGACCACTTTGATTTCCCATGTCTGTCACCAACAAATGACCAAACATTGCTGGATGAAACAACCAAAGCCAAAGGTCAAAATGACCACTTCCTTTGTTCAGCCACATTAACATCTTGTTTTTATACGGCTGCTCATATGAGCGGGCCTTATTCTAGTATGGCAATGTCCGTCCATCCATCTGTCCATCTGTCCATCTGTCCATCCATCCATCCATCTGTCCGTTAGCTTTTATTTGTCCACGCGATAACTTGAAAACAATATATCAATATATACTGGGTTTTTTTATGGTTGATTAGTCATGACTAGAGGATGGTTTCGATAACCTTTCAATAACCAGCATTCTGGCATATTCAATATAGCCACCATGGCAGCCATGTTAGATTTTCGGGGACTTTTGATTGTCCACGCGATAACTTGAAAACTATAAATCCAACTGATGCTACTTTTTTATTGTTGATTAATCATGACTAGAGGATGGTTCCTTTCGATATCCAGCATACTGGCATGTCCAATATAGCAGCCATCTTGGATTTTCAGGGACTTTTGATTGTCCATTTGTTAATCCAACAGATATTGTTTTTTATGGTTGATTAGTCATGATTAGAGGATGGTTCCTTTTGATAACCAGCATCAATGTCCATCCATCCATCCATCTGTCTGTCTGTCTGTCTCTGTCTGTCCATCTGTCCATTAACTTTTGTTTGCCCACGCGATAACTTGAAAACAATACATTCAACAAATACTGTTTTTTATGGTTGACTAGTCATGACTAGAGGATGGTTCCTTTCAATAACCAGCATCAATGTCCATCCATCTGTGTGTCCGTCTGTCTGTCTGTTAACTTATATTTGTCCGTGCTATAACTTGAAAACCAATACATCCAACAGATACTGTTTTTTATGGTTGATAAGTCATAACTAGAGGATGGTTCCTTTCAATAACCAGCATTCTGGCATGTCCAATATGGGCACCATGGCAACCATCTGGGAGTTTTGGTGACTTTTGATTCTCCACCCAATAACTTGAAAACAATATATTCAAGTTTAATGGGTCGTAAACCAGGAATGTACAATTATTTTTGAAGGAATTATTGACCTTTTGTTCAACTAAAAATTTCTTCACAAGCGCAATTTCTTCATAGGCGGCCATATATTGATCCACCGCTGGTGGTGCACTTGTTTTATGCTGGTTGTGAATGAACTTGTCATGTCAGAGTTGAGATATTTTGTGGCAGCTGTGTGGTGATGCTCTCATTTTTGTTTGAAAAGACACTCATAATGAATTTTCCATAAACAAGCACATCCTGTGAATTCAGAGAAGTCCTAAGATTTGTTGACCCTGGCCAATATTTTTTCATAGGTTTGCACACAAAATTTCGACATAATTTCAGAAGTGTTTGTTCTGTATGTCAGAAGTTCACTGACAATGCCAATATGAGAATGATGCTGATGGAAGACCATTCTTGGTGACATATTTTGATTGTGTCTGAAGAATCTGAGCGAATTTACTTTCTTTTGAGTAATCATAACAAACAAGCATTTTTACTGATCCTTGGGAACCAACTGTCAGATTCTGGAATCAACGTCATGCATTCAGATGGGGATGCAGATGTGGATATTGTATCCAGTGCCCTGAGGCAGGCAAGGAACTGTGCTGTAACACTTGTTGGGGAAGAAACTGATCTCTTGGTTCTTCTTTTGTGGCACTACAATTCATCACTTCACCATCCAGTGTATCTGTACTCCATTGCCAGTAAAACTGCTTTCGACATCAAGAAGTCCAAGCTGTTACTGGGCGATGAACTGACACAGTCAGTTCTTGCAATTCATGTGGTTGTGACACTGTATCAAGATTGGATTGCATTCTGTTGGATCCCATACAGTATTGCAAAAATTTTTTAAAAATCCAGAATTCAGAAGTCTTTTGAGGATTCTTTCATCACCTTTGTCCGAGAGACAAGACATATTGCAAGCTGGGGAAAAAATTCTACTTCTTATCCTTGGTGCAAAACATGAGAACACTTTGGATGAGCTTCGGTCTCGTAAATACTACGAGAAAATTTCAGAGCCGACTCGTCAAGCTGTCAAAGCTGAAACTCTTGGACCAGTTCAGATGCTGCACACCAACATGTACTTCAGATATATTATCAAGTACAGGAGTGGAGAGGAGACAATGTATTGAATCCCTTAAGTTGAGGCTGGCGGATAATCGAGCAAGGAATGATGCCGATCGAGATGACCAAACAAATAGCGCCACCAGAGCTTCTGAAAATCATTAAATGTGGCTGTAAAACGGACTGCACACGAGAAAACTGCTCATGCAGACAATATGGTGTTGTTTGCACAAACATTTGCTCAGGTTGCAGAGGGGTTTCCTGCTTGAATTGTGAGCCAATAAATGACACCAAGCCATGAGCAAAGGATTTGTAATCGTGTTGTAAAAAATTTCAAAATTTACATTACATTTTGGTTAGTTTTTCCCTTTTATCCCCATAAAATGGTATTTTCCCCCAATCAGACTTCAAAAATAAGATTTAGAATGCAAGAGAAATGGAAAACAAACAAAATTCTATTAGGCCACATAAAGTAGATCTTCTGTTTCTCAGGCCATTATTTGTAAAATTGCATGCGGGCGAGCGGTTTTTTATTTTATTTTTTATTTCAGTAATTTCTTCTTTGCCATCAAAAGTTTATGTTCTTGGTTCAAGTTTTAGGCCTCATAATCTACAGAATACCATGGTGGTGGTGTATTTCATCCCTTGAGCGCAAGAAGGCTTTGCAATGCTAAAGCATTGCAAAGCCTTCTTGCACTCAAGGGACAAATTCATCAATTTTTTTAACTTGGGTAAAATATCAGACATAAACCATTTAATTTTTTTTTTTTTTTTAAGTTTAAATTGGTTATAAAAAGAGATCATGCTGCAAACAAAAGGACCATGCGGGAGGGCCTGAGAAACAGATTTTTTTAAATTTTTTTAGGCCTTATAACAGTTTATTTTAAAGTTCTGTTTTATAATCATCACTAAGTTTGAGTACCTAAGAGAATGAATACAAATTTGAAATATTTCCAATTTTGCTGGGAATTGACTGGTATACCCCCTGACAATCAATATCTCTTAAAGTTGGTTGTACACAGAATTCAACCTGGGACTTTTTTTTTGTGAATATGTGATAGTAATACTCTAAGAAAAAAGTACATTCGCTTTTATTGCAATTTATTCCAGGCCTGACTCTGTATTGACTGGATACTGACAAAAAATTTTATATATAGCTTTGTTATGGATACTTACAGATCAAGTTAGAATTTCGTCCCACTCGGTTGATTTTTGATGGAGTTACTGCCCTTGAACTTAGAATTTTTAGAGTTTTCCAGATTTTTTTTCATTTTCCGGACTTTTTTCGTTATGGTTGGACATATTGAGAAAATGTTTGTTTGTTATATAGTTTTGTTGTGGATACTTACAGATATTTTATGTTTTATAATTACTGGAAGTGCAGGCATATTATGCAGTTGTTTTGCTGAAAAAACAATTGCCAGTGAAAATTATTTAGTTATCAAGAGTATTAAATTAACAGGAATTTGGGCATTTTCCTATATTCCAGTCATAGCTAGTTGAATAACATTAAACTCTGACTTTGTCAAACTAATTTACATCTGTGTTTTTATAGATGTTTGGCATCGTCAGAGTTTAATATTATCTTTCAAATCATTAGTAACACATTTAACAGACTTTGCAAGGGTAGGTGTTCCTTACACTTATAAATCTTAATTAAAACCCAATTAAGAGCTTTTAATACTTTTAATTATGTTAGTATAACCACAATGAATTTTCCAATTCCAGAACAGGTAAAAAGTTTTTGCCATGGTTTCAGTCTTCAAAGGGGCAGTCTCTCAAGACAGGTCCATTATGGCATAAAAATACAAGTTGGTACCAGGTCACAGTGGTCTCTCAAGACAGGTGGTCTCTCAAAACAGGTGGTCTCCCATAGCAGGTCCATTATAGAGTAAAACCAATCGGCGCCTGGTAGATGTGGTCTCTCAGGACAGGTGGTCTCTCAAGACAGTGGTCTCTCAAGACAGGTTTTACTGTATACTCATTAATTATATATAATTATCTCAAACAAAATTGGAGTGTTTTTAAGTTCATTGCGTCAATCTTTGTCCGATTCTGTTAATTCGTTCCAACCTTTTACAAGGAACTTGAATATGACTATTTATTTTCATGTTCTTGCTGACAATTTGTTAAAAAGTTGTGATATTTTGATACAACAGGTTATTTCATGAAGAAAACTGTTTATTTTGAAAAGTTATATGTTTTAAATAACAGCCAGTTATCAGTACCTGCCAGGTAATGTGAAAAAGATTTTAAATCATACATTGACAGTTGGGAGAGAGTCTCTCTCTCAACTTTGCTAATGGGAATTGCAAAGATAAGACTAAATCTCATATTCACCAAATATCATAAACATCCAAAATGTTTTCGAACTATTTCATAACCTGTGCATTAATTCAATTTTGTCTTATGATAGAGCTCTGTCAAACAAGATATTATAGAAAAATACCTGCATTGGATTATATAAGGCTAAATATGTCTTTATACTAATCTCACCTATGTTAGTACCTGTGAAAAGCCTGTATGTTAAATTTTAGCTGTTAACCTCACTACCGGTGTAAAGCTTCTACTGCGGTTAAAACGTTTTCATTGGGAATTCCATTGGGGGCATGGTGGTGACGTTGCATTAACTGTTTCTCGTCAGGTCACCGAAGTTAAGGAACGTCGAGCCTGGTTAGGATGGGTGACTGTCTGAGTGATCGATTTGGACTCCCATGTTGTGTTCTTGGGCAAGGCACTTCACCCCAATTGTCCACATGGGGGCACAATGAGGCCATGTACTAAGGCATACTCCACGTTAATGGTGTGCATGTCTTCAACCAATCAAACCCTGCCTGTGCTGCAGTGCAGAGTTATGATGTTGGGGAGCTGACAGCTGTTTGTTGTTGCTCGGTGGTTCTCTCCAGGTACTCAGTTCCTCCATCCATAAAACTGTCACCGACATGATATGACCTTAGATGTTAAAGTGTCATTAAACCCTAATAAATAAATAAATAAATAAATTAATAAATAAATAAAAGGGGATTCCATTACAAAAATTTACACTTATAGTAGGAACTACATCCAGCTTGACCTTTAACATGACCCAATTTGCCAACTTCAGTATATTCACACTTCACAATGTTTCATTCAAACATATGATGTTTTGCAGTACCATCTGCTATGTGCAAGTTTAAAATATCTACAATTACATATTTAAAATAAAATTTAAGAATTGTTAGTAAAAATTTGACTGGAAAAAGCCAGGTAAATTCAGTCAATTTGATGATGTGTCTAACTGTCAATCGAACTTTCACGTGCAGCCGAAAGTACTGCCTACCGGCGCAGAGGTAAACAAAACAAACCCACGTTTTTGCTTGTCTGCTAATTAAAAATTTTTTTTTCTCCATTTTAAGTGACAAGTCGATTATTTATTATTAGCCTGGTGTAAATAAAATAAACAGGTACATGTACTAGGGCCGGTAATCAAATTTAAACCACTCATAGAATAAAGGTTTGAACCACTCGACAGAGCCCCCATGGTTAAAACCCTTATCCCCATCGTGGTTAAAATCAGATTACTGACCCTAGTACCTGTTTATTCTATATATAAACATACACATAATTCAGTTACTCTCAGAGTAATTCTTCAATATTTTACAAGATGTTTTATTCAGTTAACAGGAGTTTACTCGTTAACCCTTTACCTAATGAATCTGCTGCATGTAATTTACAAAGTGAGCAGTTGAGAAAAACAATATTTTTCAAAAAATTCAAGAAAACCATATTGTGATTCCTCAGTGTAAAAAGCTTGTTGACCTCACTCTAATAGGGGGAGGGGGGTGGGGGGGGAGCATATGATATGCTTTTGTTGAAGTTTAGGTTTTAATTAACCCTTAAGGGCCTAATTCTGACTTTGATCACATTTTTTTGCAACAGAACAGGTACCCCCACACAGTCTTTGGGTTAAATTCCCAAGTTACATTCTAAGTACCTTGGTAGTCATTTTAAGGCAAGTCTTGGTTGTCTATATAGGCAGCCAAGACTTGCCAAAAAACAGTAGCAAAGTAATCAAGGTGAAGCAAAACTTTTTCAAAATCTCGAGGCCCCAAAGGGTTAAAAATAAACAATACTTAAAATAATAAATTCTGACTTCCTCTGTGTTGGGTAAAGGGACAACCTCCATGAAATTAGCAGGTCAAATTAGTACTGAAGGCATGCTAAATGTTTGGGTTTGGAAATTATATGCAATTAACAGGGTTATACAATTAAGAGATGTCCAATCAAGTGAACTACACTGTATTATATTCAGGAAGATTACACCATGATAAAATGAGTTAAATGTATTCATGATCAATAGCAGTCATTTTTATCATATCAGTGTAGTGTTATCATAATATTATTCTTCTAACATTTTATTTCAGGAATTTATAATAAACACCCCAAGTATTGAAGCTTGCAAAATTTGGGTTGGAAACATGGGAAAGCAAGCAACTCATGCAATACTTTATGCCCAGCTGTATACTCCAGATGGGATGTGCCATGGACTGCATCAGTTTATTGTACCACTTCGAGATCCAAGGACACTACATGCCATTCCTGGTGTAATGGTAGGTGATATGGGAGAAAAAATAGGACTCAATGGAATAGATAATGGGTAGGTTATTTTGTCTCCTTTTAACTCTTTATGAATTGCAGATATCAAAATTTGTTATTTTAATTCTTTTTTCAAACAATTTCAACAAAACCTTTTCAGGTGACACCTCATTGGAATGAGCTTGTTCCAATGAGGGATCACTTGTTATGGGTTTGTTAAAATTTTTGGAGAAAGAAAGTTTTCAATTGCTCATTTTGTAAATTATGAAGGGAAATGTAAACGATTCATTACTTAACCCTTTACCCAACGAAACGCCTGCATCCGCCCGCTTAATATGCAAATTCAACAGCTAAAACAATATTATTTTTCGAAAATTTTTATCAAAACCATATCATGTGACCCCTCTTTGGAACGAGCTCGTTGCACTCGTTCCAAAAGGCGTCACATGATATGGTTTTGTTGAAATTTTTTGAAAAATTTTTTAATTTGATTAAACTATAAAATATTTCCCTACTTTCCAAAATACTATCTTGACCAAATGAAATCAATTATACTCATTTTCTAGCACATTTTGCTTTACTAATGAACTGCTGTTGTCTGACACACTGATGGAAAGACTTCAAAATCCCTTACCATCAGTATGTCATACAAAAGCACACAAGCTGCCTAATGGAGGAATCACTTGCAATTATCTGGAATATACCTGACAATCAGAGAATGATCCCAAAATGTAAACAGTTAACCCTTTACCCAACGAATCGCCCACATCCACCCGCATAATATGCAAATTCAGCAGCTGAAAAAATATTATTTTTGGAAAATTTTCAACAAAACTATATCGTGTGACCCCTCTTTGGAACGAGCTCGTCGAGCTCGTTCCAAAGAGGGGTCACATGATATGGTTTTGTTGAAAATTTTTTTAAATTGATATTTAAAATAATAAATTTTGAAATCGTCTGCATTGGGTGAAGGGTTAACAAGTAGAATGCTGAAGTAATCTTAGTACAGTACAGCTGCTGGTGACTGGTCACTTTCGATGGGTGGGCAATATTTCCATGACTGCAATAATACTGGATTCCAAACACTAATTGCTTCATTAATTAAAATATTGCTAAAGATGCTGATTTTTATTACCTCGTAAATGCGTACGTGAGCATCTCTGCCCACGCGTTGATGATGACCAGTCAACAGCGACTATACTGTAGTCTGCATTATAGATGAGAATACTATAAATACTGTTTGGTATCACAGGCGCTCGTCGTATTATCAGAATTTTACATTTTAAATTAATATTAGGTCTATACTATCTATACTAATATATACTAGAAGGCCAGACATTCTTCAGACCGTGATTTTCAAAAAACGGGGAAATAGCGAATAATTTACCGATTTTGCTCAAATAAATGTCAGTTTGGCATTCTTTTCACGAAGCCACTGCCACTTCGGCACCGAGTTGGGCAAAAATTAGTTTTTATCACCATTTTGATCTCATTTTCATATACTCAGGCGAAACATTTCAGCTCCGGCAACCCTGCTTATCCGGTTCACTCGCAATGAATTCTCCCCCGCTCGTTCATTGGTCGAAATAATAATTGTAAGATTACAGAAGGTTTATATCATTTGTTACCATGATACTGTCATTGGCTGTTCTGAAGATTTAGACATAATTTGAAAGTCTTTCACGTCTTTTTGAACGTTTTTGATAGTCTGTTCGAAGTGTCTGAACTTCTGAACACTTACAGGATTTTGAATTTCCCGCACATCGTGGAGGTTGTTGCTGTTTGTAACCGTATATAATTTAAAATGTAAAATTCTGATAATACGATGAGTGCCTGTGTTTGGTATCACCATTGGACAATTAAAAAAAAACAATAAGAAATTTCCATAGATATTTTGATTAAAGTTTTTTGTTATTCAAATGTTACCGCTTGCAACAACCTTCGATGAATTTAGTGCAGTTATGCATCAATATTTCCCTTTGGAACACCCTGCAGGGCACATTTATGATCAGATCGCTTTGAAATTTGATGTGCTTATATAGGGTGACCTCTAGATGGGAGCTATTGATTTTCTTCCTTTCCCCCCCCCCTCCCCCCCAAAAAATGTTACTGTTGGCAACAACCTTTGAGGTTAGTTTAGTCAGGCATCAATATTTCCTTTTGGCACGCCCTACAGGGCACATTTATGGTCGAATTGCTTTGAAACCTGGTATGCTTGTTTGGGGTTACCTCCAGATTGGCACTATCAATCTTTTTTCCTTTTCCATCAAAAACTGTTGCTGCTGACAATGACCTTTGAACTTAGTTTAGTCAGGCCTTAATATTTCCCTTTGGCGCACCCTACAGGGCACATTTTGGATCAGATTGCTTTGAAACCTGGTGTACTTGTTTGGGGCGTCCTCTGGATGGGATCTATCGATTTTCTTACATTTCCATCGAAAAATGTTTTCACTCTCTATGGCCTTTGAACTTAGTTTAGTCTGGCATCAGTATAAATCTTTGGCACACCCTCCAGGGCACCTTTATGATCAGATCACTTTGGGGGTGATCTCTAGATGAGAGCTAGCGATTTTTTTCCATTTCCATAAAAAATGTTGCTGTTGGCAACAACCTTTGAACTTAGTTTAGTTAGACAGCAATATATTCCTTTGGCATGCCCTACAGAGCACATTTATGATTGGATCGCTTTGAAATTTGGTATGCATGTTTGGGGTGACCTCGGGATGGGAGCTATCAATTTTCTTCCTTTTTTATCAAATACTGTTGGCCCGTGGCAATGGCCTTTGAATTTAATTTAGGCAGACATCAGTATAATCCTTTGACACACCCTACAACTCACCTTTATGATCAGATCTCTTTGAAACTTAGTGTGCTTGTTTGGGGTGACATCTAGATGGGAGTTAGCGATTGTCTTCCATTTCCATCAAAAAAGGTTGTCGTTGGCAACGACCTTTGAACTTTGTTTAGTTAGGCATCAATATTTCCCTTTGGCACATTTATGATCGGATCGCTTTGAAACTTGGTATGCTTGTTTGAGGTGACCTCTGGTTGGGAGCTCTCGATTTTCTTCCATTTTCATCAAAAACAGTTGCTGTTGGCAATGGCCTTCGATGTACTTAGTGCAGTTATGTTTCATTGAATTGATTTTCTTTCATTTCCATAAAAAATGATTGTTGTTAGTGCCAGCCTTTGAACTTTGTGCATTTGTGCAGCAACTGATCTCTTTTGCATTCTCTACAGACATATTTATGAATTTCAATATAAAAAAAAGAAATAAAAAGAAACTTTGGCACGCCTCCGAGGGCGAATTTATTATCGGGTTGTTTTGAAACTTGGTATGTTTTTCAGGGTGACCAGGGTAGGAGCTATTGATATTTTTATACAACAACCAATGACCCAGACTAGCTGCTGGTAACTCTAAATTTAATCCAGGGCCAAACAAATTTTGCCCCCCCCCCCATCCCCAAAATTTGAATGCAAAACCGAAAAATTCATGTCCTATCTGGTCCTCCATACTTTTGCGAACTGCGCATGCACGGTATCCAGGAAGGCACCGAAATTGGCACCAACCATCATTCTTTGTTTGACCCTTCTGTCAGTAACAACAAACTGACATCTGTGCTTTTAAATCTCAGTAAATGTTTAATGATGCCAGACACAAATCAGTGGTAAAATTGGTGGATCCAAGGACACATTTGGATGATGGAAGGAAGCAACGGTGGTTGGAAATGTTCAGGGCTGTAACTTTATAATTTTTAGAACAATAATTTCATGTTTCCCAATTTCGGGACATCGGCCTGACGTCATCATTCTTGCAAATGATTTTTCCACTGTTTGTCAAGTGTTCCTTCCCTATCCTTCCTTGAAGCCCCCCAGTTAAACTCTCAAGCTTTTTGGCTTATTTTATTGAAATTTATTTATAAATTTTTTGGGAGTTTGACTTGTTATACAGAATGTTTATTCTGTATTTCTCCATGGTTAAGTCTTCACTCTAGGAGTGTTTAGGCTTTTTGGTCATGCATCATACATCCGATGTATCGTTTTTTCTTCTGCTGAAGATCTTGCTTTACATCAGATAGTTCTAAATCTGTTACTGACTTTGGGCCTTTTTATTCAGAGCCTAGAGTCTTGTTTCCTGTTTTTCTCCTGACGTTGTTTACATTGACAACGTTGTATAAATATATGTAATTTCCTATTTAGTTCATGGTAGGATTGTTGTGAGATACATTAAAATATTCCGGTAGTGTAGCAATTAATTTTTGGGGAATTTTGTCCACACTTAGGCTCTATCAGGATACATTTGAACTCATCTTGTTCCGGGCCAGGGCTTGCCTTGAGTAAAATGGTCGGGGCCTAAAAAAAGTGCCCCACATATTGAGGTCGGGGCCTTTTCGGGGTTGATTTTCCATTTTGTCCATTATTGTTAGTGCTTTTTTGTGGAAAATGTCGGGGCTTGAAAAAAAGCCCCCAGCAAGTGCTCCCCGGGGCTGATCTCGGGGCCTGGGCTGATCAGCCCCGACTCAAGGCAAGCCCTGAAGTTCCCATTGGGGAACTTGGGCTCCTGTCAAAATTTTTCGAAAAAGTTTTTTTGGGAAATTAATTTTTCGATTTATATTTTGAATGTTATTTATCATGTATCTTTTTCATATATTTATTGTGGAGTTGGTGGGAGTACTGTGGACTTTATTTTGATTCATTATGAAAGCTTATTGCTCAAAATGCAAGGCGAGGAAGTCTTCCTCGGATTTACATGCTCGTTGCCTTGCTTGTAGTTGATATACTCCCACTAATTCTTGTTCAACATGTGTCGGATGGGATGACTAACGTTGGAGACGGGTGTCACGGTACGTTGTTAGCGACAAGAGGACAATGCCGATCCTCTCGCCACAAAGTCAATCAAGTTTCTCTGCTTCTTTTTCAGAGGAACAAGAACATGGTGATGTTTACGTGATGCCTAGAGATAGTGTGTTACCGTCGTCGCATTCAGATGAACAAGCAGAGCTAGCAGCAAAGGTGCTCATGAATATTAGACAGGGCAAAAAGCCGCTAGCCGGTGGTTTTAGTCCCTTGTCACCAGCTAGCTCGACCGGTGAAGCGGTTACTCCTTCCATGGGTACCATGACGCCGGGTGTGTCCTTTGCGGTCAAGAGGAGTGGATTGGGTAGAGCGAGCACCTCAAAATATAAACAGGCTCACCCAGCGATGATGGAACAGAGGAGGAAGCTGGCAAGTACCGTGGGAAGCTCGGCGAGGTCTGAAAGGACCGCGAGCGAGAGAGGCCCTCTCTTTCCCAACAGCATCTGGGGCCAGATGTTGTGATTAGAAACTTGCGTCAGTCGGAGCATACGTCCGCGCCTCCCGTCCGGGACACTCCGTATAGATCGCAGCCGGTCTTGGCTACAGTTATGGCTTCTACAATGGCATCTTCAAAGCATGCACGGCCGCTCTTTAGCAACACAACTTCGGATATCCAGCCTGCATTGCCGAGAAGGGACCACTCATCATCTGCGAAGTCGGACAATCCGGTAGCTAAGAAGACGAGGCCTCATTTATCGGGACTCAGGAGAAAAGAGCCGTCTCGGACACACCGTCCCGGGAGCAGCCGGCGACCAAGAAACAGAAGACCGCTGCTCCTCAGGCCTCCATAATGGACTTGCTGTCGCAAATTGCGCAGCTCATTGCAGCTGCTCATCACAGCATCCCAGCAAGTGCAGGAGCAGCCTACAGCAGTCTCAGAATCTGAGCTGTCGGATGGTGCTGGGTCGGTCCAGTCATCTGCACGTTCAGATGCCAGTGACCATGTGAGTATAATCTGATTCAGTCGGATGGTGAAAGGGATTTGGAGGTTGGCGATGGATCTAATGCATCAATACTTCATTGAGTTCGTTCCCGAGAATCAGAATGCTGCGATCGCTAGAAAGTAGCACTATTCAATAGCTAAGGAGATGAGGCCTCATATATCGGGACATCCCGAGAAAAGAGCCGTCTCGGACACACCATCCCGGGAGCAGCCGGTGGCCAGAACAGAAGACCGCTGCTCCTCAGGCCTCCGAAATGGATTTGCTATTGCAGATTGCGCAGCTCATCACAGCATCCCAGCAAGTGCAGAAGCAGCCGACGGTAGTCTCAGAATCTGAGCTGTCGGATGGTGCTGGGTCGGTCCAGTCATCTGCACATTCAGATGCAATAGACCGAGAGTCTCAACTGATTCATTCGGATGGTGAAAGGGATATGGAAGAAGATTACCCTTCCCTTTCGGAACAGTACATGGTTGCGATGGATTTAATTCCCTGAATACCCTGAATTTGTTCCGGCGAATCAGAATGCTGTGACTACTAGGAAGAAACCGTTGGCAACGTTGGACGCAGACTTTATCCGGACAAAGGAGGAGGTCCTGTCTTTTCCCGTTCAGTATAGACAAGTGTCCAGGCCTTCGGCCATTTAGACAAGGCCATATTCAAACTCTCCAGTGGGAAGAAGAAAGGCGGTTACTTGACTTCATCTTTCGTAAATTTGCCGTTTGTTGGACTACGTTCATTTAAAACGGTCAGGGAAGATGTTCAGAGAGTTCCTCTGCATTTGGATGAGCAGGCTGAGGACCTAGAAATGTCCTTACCTTCAATATTCACTATTCGCTCGGATATAATTGAGATGGCAATTTCTTCAAAGAGAGCAAATTTAGATGTATGTCTAACGCAGATCACCTTTCAAGAGCTGTGGCACAACGTCTCAACAGAAAGGAATTTGAGGACGTTCGTACCTCTTTAAGAGTTCTTTCCAGGGCTGTTATGCTTACCACGTATAATCAGACGTGACAGAGCCCTTGCATCGTAGTCGTTAATAGATGACAAGGTGAAAAACTGGTCTCTCCGGTACATAAAATTTTTAACTGAGTGTGTCTCGCTGCAAGATTCTGTTAGTAGCATCTCTGTCGTCACAGAAACCATGGATCAATCTTCTCAGGTGTCTGTTATGGGATGTTTTCCGGAAGCTTCCTCTGCGAGGGGATCTTCTTTATCAGGGGAAGTCACACGCACTGCATCACAACTGGAAGGTCTCAACCTTCACGTATTTCCGTTGTGCGGTCCTTCTAGCATGACAAGCAATTTATAGGACGAGCAGTGGACGCAATTTCTAACTGCAGGAGGTCCTCCTCTTCGCTGAATTATGCAGCAAAGTGGAAGGTTTTCTTCCGTTGGTGTAAGGATCAGTCGATAGACGTCTATGATCCGTCCATACCGGATATTGCCAATTTTCTGGTCTACCTGTTTGACGTTCTCAAACTGCAGCCCGTCACTATTAAGGGCTATAGATATATGTTATCGGATACTTACACTCATCATGATAACTTGGCAATTGGATCTAATGCTTCATTATCCAAACTGGTTAAAAATGTCTCTATAAATAGACCTAGAACCCTCAGATTAATTCCTAAGTGTAATTTAGCTTGGATTCTGTTGAAGCTTAAAGAAGGCTGTTAGACGTTGTAGAGTTCAAATTCTTGACCTTTTAAACAGCATTTCTCTTGGCCTTTGCTTCTGCTAGAAGAGTCAGTGGACTCCATGCTTTATCTGTTGATGAATCTCACTACTGTAGTGTTGGAAATACCATCACTTTAACTACAGAAGTGGGATTTTTGGCTAAGAATCAGGCTCCAGGTAAACAGCCTGAGCCTATTATCAGAAAGGCTCTGCCGTCTACGGACAACTGTAGTCCTTTACTGTGTCCAGTCAGGGCTATGCGCGTATATAAACGCCGATCAGACTCTATTAGAAAAGGAAGGGAACGCTTCTTTTTATCATTAATTCCTAACAGAAGAGATATTTCTGTTCATTCAGTTGCTAGATGGATTCAGTTGGCAATACGCATTGCCTTTGAAAGTCTATCTTCAGATCAGCGTAAATAAGATATCAGCACATGATGTTAAAGCGCTGTCCACTTCTTGGGCTTATTCTAACAGTATAGCCATTACTGATCTCATGAAAGCTGCATACTGGACACAGCCTTCTACATTTACCAAGTTTTACCTTAGAAATTTAGAGTCCATCTCCGGTGACCTTAGATGTTTAGGTCCTCTATCTGTTGCTCAGAATGTTGTCCACTAAATGATTACATCTATAGTTATTTAGGCAACCCTTTCCAGCAGTGATGCTGTTCCGCTGCCCTCTTCGTTCTGAGGACATGTACCTCAGAACAAGGGGAAGGGGTGGGGGGGGGGGAGCCCTTATTATCATCTGGCTTCATAGTGAAAAGCAAGAGAAGACCTCCTCCAGTGTCAGAAGTCCCAAGTCTGTGCTGGGATGGTTTTAGCTCGGTGTGAAGCAGAATGTCTCATTTATGTATTGTTTTTAAAGTGTAGCTCACTGTGAAGCATTTGTATATGTCATGTGTCAAACGGGCATTAATATACAATCCTCAGACACTTTTAAATGAGTATAAAGAGTCTCATTCTCTGGACAATCTTTAAATATTGGCTTCCCTTCACCGAATTAGCATAATGGGTTATGCTGGCATTAAATGGAGAATTATATATTATGTAATGCTCAATTACATTGTTGGTGTTATGTTGGTGTTATGTCTTTCTCGTTTCTCGTAAATGAGAAAGAGATATATAATTTTTGACTCTCCTATTCTCCTGTAGGAGCTATCCTTTAAGAATGATTGAGTAATTGGATTTTCCTCTATGTCCTAGGCCCTCCAGCCTTTTTAGAATTCAGCTAGTCTGTGCCATTGGTTGTTGTATAAAAATATTATAAATTCAAAGTAATTTGTATATTTTTTATACTTACCAATGGCCCAGACGGGGATGCCTTCCCCCCCCCCCACCCCCCCGAGTGGACACTCATACCTCCCCACTGCTGACAACATTTAACAGGCAAATTCTAGAAAGAATCATGGTTGGCGCCAATTTCGGTGTCTTCCTGGATACTACGCATGCGCAGTTCACAAAAGTATGGAGGACCAGTTAGGACATTTTTTTTTCGGTTTTGCATGCAAATTTTGGGGATTGGGTGGGGGGGGGGGGGGGGGCAAAATTTGTGTTTAGCTCTGGATATTTTTGAGTTAGCACCAGCTAGTCTGGGCCATTGGTAAGTATAAAAAATATACAAATTACATTGAATTTATAATTTTTTATGAATGAAGATCATGACGTCATGGTATTGCATTCTTGTGCTGTGACTGACGAATTCTCCATTCATTGTTCAACTTGTACTACAACTGCTGAAGTTTAAGATAGTGTTTCAGCAGTGCGTTTCTTTGTTTTATTTTATTTATCATTTAATAACTGTTGGTCATTTTTTTTCTCCTGTGATGTATGATGTTCAGTTTACATAGCAATGACAAATCAAAGTGTTTTTTTTAAGGTTTCAAAGGCCAGAAAAGCTATTGCTTCCAATGCTCAGTTTTCTTATTTCTGCTTTTTTGATAAATTTCACTTATCAAAAACTAAAGATATGACTTGGTTTAACCCTTTACCCAACGAAACGGCCAAAACCGGCCAGTGCTGTTCACAAAATTCACCATTCAGTTTTTATTGCATTTTCATTTTATGTCACAAAAACATAGCTTATGACCCCTCATTGGAACGAGCTGAATGAGCTCGTTCCAATGAGGGGTCATAAGCTATGTTTTTGATGCAAAAAATAAAAAAAATTAGTGCTTCAAGAATTTTATTTGCAAGTATCGTTTGCTTTTCGTGTTAGGTAAAAGGTTAAAGTCATAGTTGAATAACAAGTCTTTGAAAAAGTCAACACTTATTCAAGTTGTGTGGGTTGTACACTGGCCTTTGAGACATATGCTTATATAATAAAATGCAATCATAGACAAAAGTTTCTTTGAAAAACCATCTTTGAGTTCGAAAATTTATAAAATGTTACTCCTCTGTATAATTACATTTATTTTTCCCTGATATTCTGCATTGTTTATGCCAGAAGTCTTTTACTGTAGTGGGAGTGCGATGGCTCAGTGGTAGACTGTTGGGCTCCTATGATAGAGGTCCCAAGTTCGATCCCCATCTGGGACAACCTGCGTTGTGTCCTTGGGCAAGGCACTTTGTCCCAGTTGCCTACATGGGGGCACGATGACGCTGTGTACTAAGGTGTACTCCACATCGATGGTGCACATGTCTTCAACCACTGTAACCCAGCTTGGGCAGAGCTTGAACAAAGTTAGAATGTTAAGGAGCTGACGGTTGCTTGTCGATGCTTGCTGGTTCTCTCCTGGTACTCAGGCTTCCTCCACCTGTAAAACTGTCATGGTCACGATTAGCCATTGTGCATAAGTATGTGACCTTAAACACCAATAAATATATAACTGTTATCAGAAAGGGTGGCCTTGACATGTGTAATAACTTGATGCCAGTTGAGCGCAGGTAAGCAGTGTTCACTTTCTGTATCAAATGATTGCACATGTGGTTGCTGCCATCAATACAGATTTGTATTTGGACATTTTTACTCATATTGGGGGAAATACATTCTTGTTGTTAGATAAAATGTTATGCTTGTGGACTAACTCATTCAGATAGGCCGCACCTCGCATGAACTTGAGAAATATTATATGGAATGAATAAGGCCACACAAAGTAGATGTTCTGTTTCTCAGGCCAAGTTTTGTAAAATTGCATGCAGGCGGGCAGTTTTTAGCTCACCTGACTTTCAGTCAGGAGAGCTATAGTGATCACTCACTGTCCGTCGTCCGTCGTCCTGCGTCCGTCGTCCGTGAACATGGTGTTTGCGTCTTCTCCTCCCAAACCGCTGAACCAATTTAATTGATATTTGAGATAATAGTTTGTTATGACATCGCAATTTGATTTTGTTCAAATCAAGTTGCCCTGCCCGTGGGTAGGGCCACACCCAAAAAGTGTGCTGAAATCTTAAAAAATCTTCTTCTCATGAACCAGCAGTAGCAGAGACTTGATATTTGGTGTGCAGCTTCCTTTTGAGGTGTAGACTCAGATTTGTTCAAGAGAAGTTTGTGGGGCTATACTTGGTGTCGTTATGGGAGGCCCAAAATTTCTATTTTCCAAACCGAGAGGCTGATTTGAACCAAATTTTATGTGAGGGCTTATTGGGTCATAAGTACCTAATTTATGCTGATTTTTTTTTCCCGTAGCCCCATGGGAACCGCAGGAGCTAAAAATAGAAAAAAATTAAAACGCCCATATCTCCAAAACTGCATGGCACCGAGAATTTTTATTTGGTGTGAAGCTTCCTTAGGACCAACAGAAAGAATTGGTAAAAAAAAATTGCCATTGGTTTTATCATAGGGTACAGTTTCGGGACATTGAAAAAGTGCTGAGTCAGCACTTTTTAACACTGTAGGCAATGGGAAAAACATTAAAAAATCTTCTTCTCCAGATCCAGCAAGCAGAATCTTTTGATATTTGGTATGCAACATTGGAGGGTGGATCTGATTCAAGTTTGTTCAAATTGGCCCCCTGGGTTCATATTTGGGCTCAGTATAGGAGCCCGATTTCGAACTTAGTGCATTTCAGGAAAATTTCTTAAAAAATCTTCTTCTCCAGATCCAGCAGGCAGAATCTTTTGATATTTGGTATGCAACATTGTGGGGTGGATCTGATTCAAGTTTGTTCAAATCGGCCCCCTGGGTTTATATTTGGGCTCAGTATAGGAGCCCAAATTTGAACTTACTGCATTTCAGGCAAATTTCTTTGAAAATCTTCTTCTCCAGATCCAGCAGGCAGAATCTTTTGATATTTGGTATGTAACATTGTGGGGTGGATCTGATTCAAGTTTGTTCAAATCGGCCCCTTGGGTTTATATTTGGGCTCAGTATAGGAGCCCAAATTTGAACTTAGAGCATTTCAGGCAAATTTCTTTGAAAATCTTCTTCTCAAGATCCAGCAGGCAGAATCTTTTGATATTGGGTATGCAACATTGTGGGGTGGATCTGATTCAAGTTTGTTCAAATCGGCCCCTTGGGTTTATATTTGGGCTCAGTATAGGAGCCCAAATTTGAACTTAGTGCATTTCAGGCAAATTTCTTAAAAAATCTTCTTCTCCAGATCCAGCGGACAGAATCTTTTGATATTTGGTATGCAACATTGTAGAGTGGATCTGATTCAAATTTGTTCAAATCGGCTCCCTAGATTCATATTTGGGCTCACTATAGAAGCTCGAATTTGAACTTAGTGCATTTCAGGCAAATTTCTTCAAAAATCTTCTTCTCCAGATCCTGCAGGCAGAATCTTGTGATATTTGGTATGCAGCATCCTTAGGGGGGTGAGATTCAAGTTTGTTCAAGCCATGTCCCTAGGTCCATATTTGGGCTCAATGTGGGAGCTTGAATTGTAACTTTGTTCGAAATGAGGAATTTTCTTAAAAAATCTTCTTCTTCAGATCCAGCAGTCGGAATGGTTTGATATGTGGTGAGTAGCATCCTTGGGAGGAGGGGGGATTCAAGTGTGTTAAAGCCAAGTCCATGGGTCCATATTTGGGCTCCCTGTGGGAGCCCAAATTATAACTTAGTCAATATGAGGAATTTTTCTTTAAAAATCATCTTCTTCAGATTCAGCAGTTGGAATGTTTTGATATTTGGCATGGAGCAACCTTAGGGGGCTGAGATTCAAGTTTGTTCAAGCCAAGTCCCTTGGTTCATATTTGGGCTCACTATGGGAGCCTGAATGACAACTTAGTTCAAAATGAGGAATTTTATTTAAAAATCTTCAGATCCAGCAGATGAATGCTTTTGATATTTTTTATGCATCATCCTTAGGGGGGTAAGATTCAAGTTTGTTCAAGCCATGTCCCTAGGTCCATATTTGGGCTGATTGTGGAAGCTCGAATTGTAACTTGGTTCAAAATGAGGAATTTTCTTTAAAAATCTTCTTCTTCAGATCCAGCAGTCGGAATGTTTTGATATTTGGTGTGCAGAATCCTTAGGGGTGTGAGATTCAGGTTTGTTAAAGCCAAGTCCCTGGGTTCATATATGGGCTTCCTGTGGGAGCCCGAATTATGACTCAGTTCAGTATGAGGAATATTCTTTAAAAATCTTTTTTTAGATCCACTGGTCAGAATATTTGGATATATGGTTTCAGCTTTCTTAGGAGGAGCAGATGCAACTTGTGGAAATCAATTCTCTGGGTTGATATTTAGGCTACCATGTCAGGTGAGCGCCCTCGGGCCCCCTGGGGCCTCTTGTTTATTTTATATTTTATTTTTGTAATTATTTCATTGCCATCAGAAGTTCATATTCTTGGTTTATTTTATGTTTTAGGCCTCATAATCTACAGAATAGCAAGGGTGGTGGTGTATTTCGTCCCTTGGGTGCAACAAGGCTTTGCAATGCTGAAGCATTGCAAAGCCTTGTTGCACTCAAGGGACAAATTTATCAATTTTATTAACTTATCAGACATAAACCATTTCATTTTCATTTTTTCAAGTTTGCATTGGTCATAAAAAGAGAGCATGCGGCAGCCAAAAGGACCATGCGGGAGGGCCTGAGAAACAGATTTTTAATTTTATTAAGCTTAATGTTCTGACTTTTCTGATATTTATTCCCCAACTTACAATATATGAAGATGAAATAACAGAATATTGTTATTTTTGTTTCAGTTTTGCTGTTTTCCATAACCTCAGAATACCTAGGGAAAACCTCTTGAATAAAACTGGTGATGTTGAACCCAATGGAAACTATGTAACACCATACAAGGTTTGTGTTTCATAAAAAGTAACATCATTTTACTGATCCACAAACACATATCATTCCACTTAAGTCTATCTTTCAATTAAAATCTAGAATCTGAAGATCTCCTGAAAGTGGATATATTCTCCCCCTCCCTCCCCTAACCCCACCACCACCCAAAAAAGTCTTCATGTACAGGCCTTTCAGAAATGCAAAAAATTGTTCAAGAGGAATATTTTTAGCTTAACTTTACAAAGTCAAGATAAGCTATTGCCATCACGTGTGCAGAGGTCTCTTAGTCTGTGATGCTGTTCATATTTTCCTTTAGCACAGGCTACACCCCGTAGTTCTTGTCCTTTCATCACAAAATTTCATATGCAGGTTTGAGGTTATGTCTAGATGAGAATGTCTCCTTTTGGTCGCGATCGGTCAACCATGATGGCTGCCAGAGCCTAAAAGCCCAAAACCTTTAGCACAGTCAACAGGTCGTATTTATGAAGGCATTTCATTGTAACTTGGTAGGATGACTCTGTATAATGTCTAAATGAGAATGTCCCATTTTGGTCATGATCTGTCAACCGTGACAGCAGCCCAAGCCCGAAACCTAAAACCTTTTTTCACAGTCTACAGGTCATATTTAATATGGAGAGATTTCATTCTTACTTGGTAGGATGACTCTGTATGATGTCTAGATGAGAACTACCCCATTTGGTCGTGATCTGTCAACTGTAATGGTTGCCCGAGACTAAAAACTGACAACCTTCAGAACAACCTACAGGTCATATTTATGAAGGGATTTCATTGTAACTTGGTAGCATGACTCCAGATAATGTCTAGATGAGAACATCCCCTTTTCGTCATGATCGTTCAACTGTAACAGCTGCTCGAGCCCAAAACCTGAAAACCTTGAGCACATGACTACAGGTCTTATTTATGAAGGGATTTCATTGTAACTTTGTAGGATGACTCGGTATATTGTCTAGATGAGGACGTCCTCTTTTGGTTGCGATTGGTCAACCATAATGGCTACAGGTGCCCAAAGCCCGAAAACCTTTAGCACAGTCAACAGGCCATATTTATGAAGGGATTTCATTGTAACTTAATAGGATGACTCATTTTGGAATAATTTCACTGTAACTTGGTAACATTGGTTGATATACCTTAACTGTGAGGGCCACATTAACCCACCCCTCAATTCTTGAGTATAGTCTACACCTCAAATTATTTTTATTGAAATCATAGCGTACAGGGAACAGAAATTACCATATTTTCAGTTGTCACAGTTCTTGTCATTGTCGTATTTCATGCCTATCAGTCAGCGACAGTGGCCTATGATGCTTTGCATATTCTTTGTTATATACCTTTAGAACCAGGTAAAACACATGAAAAGTAATTAAAATAGGCCTACACAAGTAAACAAATTTCTTAACATGTCGCATGAATAATATTCGATTTCGTCACTCTCAAGTAAATGAATTAGTAAATACAAAACGTCATCAGAATAATCTTTCAATGACGTTCAAGTTTTTTTGTATCATCAAACATATCACAGATAAACAAACCATTCGTATTTTATGTGATTTTAATTAAAGGTGTTGAATTTTATGTTAATATTTACATCTAAGTTTCAAATGCAAATAATAGTTTTTCAGCTGTTAACTGGTAGAGTGCTAAATTATTTTTGGTCCTTAAAATTTCTTTGTGCATCTTTGCCTTGTTACAATTTATGGGAGAGTGCCAGTGGGCACTCTCCCATAAATTGTAACAAGGCAAATCCTAACAGATAAAATAATATCACTTCAAAGATAATATGATGCACACCTCAGAATGTGAAGAAATTAAATTGCAGTACCGGCACTAAAGAATAAAGCCCAAATATGGGCTTCCAGCACTCTACCAGTTAAAACATCTGCCGATTAGAATCAGTGGGCTGTTTCTGGAACTTAAATCTTTCTCCCCTGAACCCAGCTGGAGTGGAATGTAGACATAAAAGTTTAAGAGCCTCATTTGAGAGGATGGAAAACAACATTCCTGTTTTCCACAATATCAGATTAAAGTGGTCCAAAATAGTGGTATTGGATCGATTTTCGTGTTTGGTATATAATACAGATTTATGGCCCAAAGTAAAAAAAAAGGCTGAGCCCTTTCCAACAGTGTATCACATCACATCACACCGTATCATATATATATATAAGAGATGCAAGAAACAAACTGTAGTTTGGGGAATGTTCATACAGTGGAGCCCACTTAATTGGATATCTCTTAATTGTATATCCCTGTTAATTGAATATAATTTTCAAACCCAAAACCATTTACCATATCTTCAGTACAAATTTGATCTGTTAATTGCATATGGGTTGAAGAGTAAACTCCTGTTAATTGTATATAAATTTTTGTAATATGTCGAAAAAATTACTGTGACAGCACCAAATTCCCCTTATTTATGACCCTTTTTGGCCTCACTACATCCAACACAGGCATTTATTCCATTATATCTTGTTGACAGAGCTCTATGAGCTCTGTCAAACAAGATATAATAGAATAAATGCTCAGTTTACCTCTTAATTGTATACTCCTGTTAATTTAATAATTTTCACTGGCAAAATGGATATTCAGTTAAGAGGATCCTACTGTACTAGCATAAGCTATAACTCTTGATTTTAAAATATGATAAGGGATTACCTTAAAAAGTTAAAAAATTTATAGTAATTTATATATTTTTTATACTTACCAATGACCCAGACATAGCTGGTGCTAACTCTTAAAAATCTAGGGCCAAACACAAATTTTGCCCCCCAATCCCCAAAATTTGCATCTAAAACCAAAAGAAATCATGTCCTGAAGGACCTCCATACTTTGCCCCTACTGCACATGCGCAGTGTCAAGGACGTTCCGAAATTGGCGCCAATTATCATTCTTACAAGCAGTGCCTGGTCAGCGCTATGTACTCAGCGGGGAGGTATGAGTTCCCAACTCCTGGGAGGGCCATCCCCATCTGGGTCATTGGTAAGTATAAAAAATATATAAATTACTATAAATTTTTTAACATTTTTATACTGTACCAATGACCCAGACATAGCTGAATAGTAAAAAGGCTGGAGGGCCTAGGACATAGAGGAAAATCCAATAAGCTCAACTATATAATATAGAGTCAACCCCTCAAGGAGAAAAGGAGTATTAGGCTTTACATGTATCTTTCTTATTTTATGTTAAATTAGAAAGATACAATACCCTTCATAATTGAGCACAATAACATTCATGTTCTCTATTAACATCCAGTATAACCCTTTATACTAATTATTTTTAAAGTAAGCCAATAAATAAAGTTAGTCCAGAGAATTGAGACTCTTTATATTCTTTAAAAGTGTCCGAGGATTGTATATTAACGCCCGTTTGACACTTGACATATACAAATGCTTCACACCGAGCTACACTTTAAAAATATGACATGAATGAATTTTAACATTAATATTACACTTTAAAACCATCCCGGAAACGACTCAGAAATACTGACTTCGGAGGAGGCATTCCCTTGCTTTTCACTATAAAGCAGGTGACCTAAGGGAACACCCTCCCCCCCCCCCCTCCCCTTGCCCTGGGTCAAATAGCCCAGAGCGAAGAGGGCAGCTGGACGGAGTCACTGCCGGAACAGAAAGCCTGCATAACTATAGTTGCAACTGTTTAGAGAACGACATTCTGAGCAACAGATAAGGGACCTAAACAATGCAGGTCTCCAGAAATGGACTCAATATTTCTGAGATAAAAATTTGTGAATGTGGATGGCTGAGACCAATAAGCAGCCTTCATTAAATCTGTAATAGCAATACTATTAGCGTAAGCCCAAGATGTAGAAAGAGCTCTTACTTCATGAGCCGAAATCTTAAGCACAGACTGCTGAGAAGAAGATAAATTTTCATAAGCAGTACGGATAGTTAATTGAATCCATCTAGCAATAGAATGGACCGAAATGTCCTTTCTATTAGGCATCAGAGACAGAAAGAAACGTTTTCGTCCCTTTCTGATAAACTGAGATGTCTGTTTATAGATACGTAACGCTCTAACAGGACAGAGTAAAGGCCTACGCCCGTCTGAAGACGGAAGGGCCTTAATAACAATAGGTTCCGGATATTTATTAGGAGCCTGATTCTTAGCTAAAAATCCCACATTAGTAGTGAAGGTGATAGTGTTCCCGACACTACGATAGTGAGAATCATCCACCGACAGTGCATGAAGTTCACTGACTCTTCTAGCAGAAGAGAAAGCTAAGAGAAAAGCTGTCTTATAAGACAAGAATTTGAAATCTATTGTCCCAAGAGGTTCAAATGGCTTTTCCTTCAGTTTAAGAAGAACCCAAGCTAAATTCCACTTAGGAATTAACCTAAGAGTTCTGGGTCTATTTATCGAGAAGTTTCTAACTAACTTAGATAAAGAGACATTAGATCCAATTTGTAAACTATCATGATGTGCATAGGTATCCGATAACATAGACCTATAACCCTTAATAGTAACAGGCTGCAGTTTGATTTCGTCAAACAAGTATACTAGAAAGTTTGCAATGTCTGGTATGGAGGGATCAAAAATATCAACAGAATGATCCCTACACCAACGACAAAAAACCTTCCACTTAGCCGCATAGTTTAGCGAAGAGGAGGTCCTCCTACAGTTAGAAATCGCGTCCACTGCTCGTCCTGTAAAGTGCTTGCCATGCAAGAAGGACCGCACAACGGAAAAACGTGAAGGTTGAGACCTTGCGGGTTGTGATGAAGTTGACGCGGTTTCCCCTGCGAAAGAAGATCCTCCCGTGGAGGAAGCTTTCGCGGTAGGTCCCACAATAGACACCTGAGTAGATTTATCCACGGTCTCTGTGGAGACAGAGATGCTACCAACAGAATCTTGCATTGAGATTGTTTTATCTTTAGCAATACTTGCTGAATTAACAGCGCTGGAGGATACGCATATCCTATCATTCCGTCCCAAGGGATCGACAGAGCGTCTACTGCAAATGCTCTTGGATCCGGACACGGAGACACATACGTCTGCAACTGATTGTTGAGATGTGTCGCAAATAAGTCTATCATTGGCCGTTCCTATTGGTAGCAAATCTGATTGAATACTTGTTTGTTGAGAGTCCACTCCGACGGCAACAAGCGACCCTTTCGTGAAAGGGAGTCTGCTAGTACGTTCAGACGACCCGGTATATGACGGACCGAAAGTAGAACTTGATGTTCTAGAGCAAACAGAAGGTTTCTTTCCGTTAGATAGAACAACGGAACTGAATGAGTGCCTCCCTGATTCCGTATATACGCCACTACTGTCGTATTGTCGGATAGGATTTGGACATGAGCATTGTGAATAATGTCCATCCAATGACGTAACGCAAGCCAAATTGACATCATTTCCTTGATGTTTATGTGCTTGCCCAGGAATTGCGGATCCCAAAGACCCTGGCATCTCGAATCCGTTGGGATCAATGATGCACCCCAACCTGTTTGATTGGCATCCGTCATAATGGTAAAACTCGGATCCAGCAACTGCAGCGGAACTCCCTGAGTTAACCACTGAATGTTTGCCCAAGTCTGAATCTCTCGTTTCACTTGATTTGACAAGAGAACTTCTATGTCGAGCGAATGAATTTTCACACTCCAATTCTGAGTCAAGAAAATTTGGAGAGGACGCGTGCGTAACCGCCCCATCAGAATGAGATCCGCAGCGGCTCCGCACAGACCTATCAGTCTCATGAACTCCCTCGCTGTGACTTTGTCTGCGTGCAGACAATAGCGAGCGTAACAACTGACTAATTTCGCTCTGGTTAACGGCAGACGAACGAGATTGTTGTGCATCTCGAAGCTCATTCCCAGATGTGTGAATGACTTGGACGGCACCAGATCCGACTTCTCCTCGTTTATTATAAAACCGAGACGTCAAAGCAATAGAAGCAGATTCTGCACATCGTTCTGAAGCGTTAACTCGTTGCCGTACCTCTGAAGATTGTCGTCCAGGTAGGCCGACGTTACCGCAGACGAATGAACTCGGAAATACATCATTACCGAGTTCATTACCCGAGTGAAAGCCCAGGGTGCTAGATTCAATCCGAAGCACATCGCCCGGAATTGATACACCACTCCTAGGACTGCGAAGCGTAGATACTTTCTGAATGTCGGATGTACCATGACGTGAAAGTACGCATCTTTGAGATCTATGCTCGTTGCATAATCGTTCACCCGAATACTCGCTCTGACCGATCGAATCGTCTCCATATAAAACTTCTGAGTGACGATCAGCTTGTTTATCCAGCTCAAATCTATGACTGGACGGAACGAGCCGTCTGGTTTCGGGACCAGAAACAGATGGCTGTAGAATCCCGGTGTCTCCTGGTTTTCTACGACCTCTACCGCATTCTTCCTTAAAAGAGACTGCACCTCTGATAACAGAGCGTCTCTTTTCTGCGGATTTGACGGAAGTTGAGTCCATTTTGAACTTCGAGTTAATGGAGGCTTTCGCTTGAAGGATATCTTTAGACCTTCCGAAATCACCCCTCTCACCCAAGGGTCGTCCGTAATCGACGCCCACTCTTGTGGAAAACTCGACAACCTTCCGCCAACCGGAACGCGATAGAGGTTGAAGCCATCACCTCCTGGACCTGCGAGGCCTGCGGGAGGAGAAACCACGTCCTCCGCGACCCGCACCTCGTCCCGTCGACCTCGGGGCATCCGACCGGTTGTCCCGGCCCGAAGGACGTCCCGCACATGAGTCGCTGCCTTGACGGTCTCTTGAATAAGACCAAGAGGACGCACCGGAACCTCTATAGGAACCTCTCTTGGGCGCATTAGACCCAGAAGTGCCTGTCTTACTCTTATCTGCCGTGTCCGACTTCTTAGAAGCAGATTTAAACAGCAGAGAATCCGAAGCTTTCTTAGTAATTTTATCGTAAATTGCAGAAAGCTTGCCGTCGAAGAGAAGTTCTCCGGAGACCAAAGCGACTCTGAGAGAGTTCTTCACCTTACTATCCACGAGTGTGGATGTAGCTAGGGCTGCGTCACGTCTAACGAACTCCAGGTTTGCCACTGAAAGGGCGGAGTTACACGTGGAATAAGCTACTGCCCTTGAAAGAAGTCTTAAACAGGATTGTATATCCTGGAATTCTTTCCTTTGAAGACGCAGTGATAACGCCTTAGTAAGGTGATCTGCGTAAGATAAAGCATCTAAACTGGCTCTGTTAGACGAAATAGTCGTCTCCAACACCACGGTTGGAATAGACGCAGACAACGGTAATGATAATTCTAAGTCTTCCGCCACGTCGTCCATACGCAGAGGAACTCTCGGGATACCCTGTCCTGCCATATCGAATTTATTCCTTGCATTAATGAAAGGCAGGTTAAGAGCATTGGCGGACAAGAAACCCGCTTTTCCTGTTTTGGAAGCGAGTTTGAATATAGCGTTGTTCAATAATTCAAATGTTCTTGTGACATTATTGGACTGAGACGGAAACTCGGGAGCGATGTCCCTGAACCGCTCAAAGAAATCAGTGTCCAATGACGCTATAATTCTCTTGTCCGGTACCGCAGCAGTCTGGCCCGACGGAACAACCTGAGGAAGAAAGTGCCGGATGAAGTCCATGGTAGCTTTATGTTGTTCCGAAAGGGATAGCTCCAAGTCATCCGTATCCCTTTCACCATCCGGTCGGACCTCATGATGCTCCCGGTCGTCCGCACCCGATGCTTCGGCGGAGCGTACCGACCCAGCGCCGTCGGATAATTCCCGATCCGACACCGTTTCTGTCGGTTGCTGGGATGCTATTTGAACAAGCACGTCCGACATCGAGGCCTGCGGAGGCGCAGTCTTTCGCTGCTTCGACGAGGGCAGCTCCGCATCTAGTGACTCCCGCATACTCTTCCTATGCGAACGTCCGGAGTCAACCGGCCTCGTGTCCCTGGCTACCGGATGGCGTGACCTGGTTGCCGAAGAATCCCTGATCGGCGAAGCTGGAAGAATATCGGCGGTCACGTAGCCAAGGTGCGGTCGCGTGCGCTGGTGAGAGGAAGAAGCCTGAGCAGTCTCAGCGGACTGCCTATACAACGGAGCGTCCCGAGCGACGGACGTGTGCTCCGCTTGCGACACATTTTGTACCACAACATCTGGTCCCAGATGTTGCTGTACGAGAGAGGGGCCTCTCTCGCTCGCGGCCCGGCTGTACCTGGACGAGCTAGGAAGGCTTCCTCCGATCTCTCCTACTATCCGCCATCACTGGGTGTGCACGTTGAATGTTTATAGTGCTCGCATCACCCAACATTTCCTCCTGGACCACATTGGACGAACCCGGCTTCCGAACCATTCGGTGAATGGACGCTACACCGGGCGAGCTAGCAGACGACATTTGTCTTATGTCCATGAGCACTTTTGCCGCTAGCTCTGTATTCATTTGTGACGACGGAAGCGCACTTTCGGAAGATAACATGGAAACATCACCCTGTTCTTGTTCCTCTGAAATAGAAACTGATAGAGTAGAGTGACCCTGCGGCGAAAGAGCCGGCATAGCCCTTTCTCCACTAACAACATATCGTGACACACGTTTCCAATGTTTGACATCCCAATATTGACATATTGAACAGGGATTAGTGCGAGTACACTGACTACAATTAATACAATGATCATGAAAGTCAGAGGAAGATTTCTTCCTATTACAATTTGAACAATATCCTTTCATTATGAAAAGTGAACAAGTCCTAGTACTCGCACAAACCCCTAAAAACAAAGATACATAATAACATGATCCATTAATATTGAAAAAACAATTGAAAATCAAAATAATTTTTGAAAAATATTTTTTCAGCGAAGCCCAAGTTTCTGAAAAGTAACGTTGAGCCCCAATGGATCCCAAGGCTAAGTGTGGTCAAAAATTTTAAAATTATATTAAATAATTAATGCAACACTTACGGATAATAATAATGTATCTTATAGTGAGATAAACTACTCCAAAGGCAAACAGCCCCCCTCAAAAGAGACTGTTGCCAATGTAAACAAACAGTGTAAAAACACCAGAAAACATGACTCCAGGCACTGACAATACTGGCCCGAAATCAGTCATCAAAATTACACACTATCTGATGCAAAACAGAGACTTCCAGGGGAGAATCTGCAGAACATCAAATGGTAGATGCAGAACACAACGTTATACACCCATGGGTGAAAACCTAAACATGGGGAAAATAACAGAATTCATTCTGTAACCAAGCTAATTTTTCCCAAGAGAATTTAGAAATGATCTTTCTCAAAAATATGCCAAAAGCATGGGAGAATAGCAAGGGGGGACTTAGAAGACCAGGGAAGAGGAAACACTGAATAAGCAGTGCAACTTTATAGCAAGAATGACAACAAGAGGCCCATGCCTCGAAAATAGGCAACTTAACATAATTTCATAAAAAATTTTAAGTACAGCCCTGATTATTTTTTGTCACTCCTTTTTCCTCTCCTTCTTCTATATCCTCCTTAGAATCACCATTTCTCCAATAATTACGTGTCTGGCATCCTTTAAACTGAGATTTACAAGCACAAAGATCAGTGAGATGTTGACTGATGAAGGGCCAAACAGAGAATGATAATTGGCGCCAATTTCGGAACGTCCTTGACACTGCGCATGCACAGTAGGGGCAAAGTATGGAGGTCCTTCAGGACATGATTTCTTTTGGTTTTAGATGCAAATTTTGGGGATTGGGGGGCAAAATTTGTGTTTGGCCCTGGATTTTTAAGAGTTAGCACCAGCTATGTCTGGGTCATTGGTACAGTATAAAAATATGGTTTGCCTGTAAATGGTTAAGGTAAGCTGTTTTTCAGGTTACCTTAATTTCAAATTTTCAAAGTCTTGTGCAATTTTACCATGACAGATGACCGGCTAAAGACAAGATCAATGCTTTGGAATTCTCAATATTTTAAGATGAGATGTACTTGTTGGAACCTGAACAAAGCTTCTGACTTTATTTCAAAGCCTGTCTGGTGTGTGCAGTGCATTAGTGAAAATGCCAGGTGTGAATCGGTAAAAAATGCAAAAAATAACATCATATCCCATTCAGCTGATAGCTTATTTCAGACAGGATGAAATTGTTTTGTGTTTCACATTGGCTCTAGTGAACTAAAACCTAAATTTTTTTCAGGATGCAAATAAAAGGTTTGGAGCATCCTTAGGAGCATTGTCTGGTGGTCGTGTTGGTATAACTGGAATGTCTGCTGTCAATTTGAAGTTATGCATGCCTATAGCAATAAGGTATTCAGCAGTGAGAAGACAGTTTGGACCAAAAGATGGGGAGGAACTTCCTGTTATTGAATACCAGTTGCAGGTATTATTTCCTATATATATATATTGAAATGAGTTCATGTTAACACTTGAGGCCTAGAGATTTTTACATATTTTTGCTACACTTTGACATTCTACAGCCTGTGACTTTGCTGCTGTTTTAGGCAAGTCGTGGCTGCCTATATAGGCAGCCAAGACTTGCCTAAAACATCTACCAAGGTGCTTAGAATGTAACTTGTGAGTTAACCCAAAGACTGCATGTAGTGGCACCTGCTCTGTGGGAAAAATTTGTGATCAAAGTTGGAATTAGGCCCTTAAGGGTTACCCCTTTAACTAATGTAACTATCATGTCATAACTAATCCAAAAGTCGTCATTCAAATTTTATTGTACCCATGCTGTATATCAGGGTTATATTGTCATTACTCTGTATGTCCATACATGCATCTGTACATGTATTCAAAATTTTAATGTGTGTAACTCCTACAGTTCTCAAGATTGACGACTATATATATATATCCACTAACAAGTGAACAAGCACATATATTTTTATACTGTACCAATGACCCAGACATAGCTGGTGCTAACTCTTAAAATATAGGGCCAAACACAAATTTTGCCCCCCAATCCCCAAAATTTGCATCTAAAACCAATGAAAACATGTCCTGAATGGCCCTCCACACTTCACCTCTACTGCGCATGCGCAGTGTCAAGGACGTCCCGAAATTGGCGCCATTAATCATTCTTAGTTTGGCCCTTCATCAGTTAACATCTGACTGATCTTTGTGCTTGAAAACCTCAGTTTAAATGATGCCAGACACATAAATATTACAGAAATGGTGATTCTAAGGAGGATATAGAAGGAGGAGAGGAAAAATGAGTGACAGAAAATTATCAGGGCTGTAACTTAAAAATTTTTAATGAAATTATGTTAAGTTACCTATTTTCGAGGCAACAGCCATGTTGTGGTCATTCTTGTTATCAAGTTGCACTGCTTGTTCAGTGTTTTCCTCTCTCCCTTTCCTTTAAGTCCCCTCTTGCTTTTCTCCCATGCTTTTGGCATATTTTCTGTAATTTTATTACTAAAATTTCTTGGGAGTTTTAGCTGAATAACAGAATGAATTCTGTTCTTTTCCCCATGTTTACGTCTTCACCTATGGGTGGTTAGGCGTAGTGTTCTGCATCTACCATCTGATGTTCTGCAGTTTCTTCCCTGGAAGTCTCTGTTTTGCATCAGATAGTGTATTATTGGTAACTGATTTCGGGCCAGGGTGCCTGGAGTCTTATTCTAGTGTTTTTACACTTAATGTTTACATTTACAACAGCCCTCAGTGTGAGGGGGGATTTCTTGAAAATAATATCTTGATGTTAATTTAATCATAACTAGATACATTATTATTGTTCGTAAGTGTTGCATAAATTGTTTAAAATATTTTTAGAATTTTTGTCCACACTTAGGCTTGGGATCCATTGGGGCTCAACGTTACTTTTCAGAAACTTGGGCTGTTCTGAAAAAATATTTTTTCAAAATTTTTTTGATTTCAATTATTTTTTCTATGTTAATGGATCATATTATTATGTATTTTGATTGTCAGGGGTTGGTGCGAGTACTAGGACTTTGTTTTCTTTTCACATTGAAAGGATATTGGTCAATTGTAATAAGAGGAAATCTTCCTCTGACTTTCATAATCATTGTTTATGTAGTCAGTGTACTCGCACTAACTCCTGTTCTGTATGTGATAATTTCGATGACAACATGGGAAGCGTGTGTCACGGTATGTTAGTGGGGAATTGGACATTCCGGTCCTTTCCCCGCAGGGTCACTCTACTTTATCAATCACTATTTCAGACGATCAAGATTAGGGTGATGTATCCGTGATGTCTTCCAAAAGTGTGCCTCCGTCGTCACAATTAATGAAGAGCTAGCGGAAAAGTGCTCATGTAAATACGTCAATTGCCTAAGAGGACCCTAGTAGGTTCGACGGCCTTTGACGTCCGCTAGCTCGCCCGGTGTAGCGTCCATTCATCGAATGGTTCTGCAGCCGGGTTCGTCCGTTGCAGTCTAGAAGGAGTTTTGGGGTGATGCGAGCACTATAAATCAACCAAATGCACACCCAGTGACGGCGCATTAGAGGAGAGAACGGAGGAAGCCTTTTAGTCCGGTTCCTAGCTCGTCCAGGTCCATCCAGACGGCGAGCGAGAGAGGCCCCTCTCTCGTACAACAACATCTGGCCCCAGATGTTGTGGTACAAAATGTTTCGCATTTGGAGCATACGTCCGCCGCTCGGGACGCTCTGATATATAGTCAGTCCGGAGAGACTGTCAATAAGGCTTCCTCATTCTCATGGTAGCGCACACGACCGCTCTTGGCTACGTGACCTCGGATATCCAGTCAGCTTCGCCAATCAGAGAATCATCGGCGACCAGGTCACACCATCCGGTAGCCAGGGACACGAGGTCTGCAGACTCCGGACGTTCGCATAAGAAAGTGTGCGGAAGTCAACGTACACGGAGCTTCCGGCGGCAATGCATCGTAAGACCGCTACTGCACAGGCCTCGGTGATGGACGTGCTATCCCAAATAGCACAGCTTATCGCAGCATCCCAGCAACGACAGAATCTGTCGCATCATGTATTATCCGACGATGCTGGGTCGGGACGCTCCGCGGAAGCAGGTATGGACGTCCGAAAATTTCATCCGGTCCGACGGGATGCCGAAAGGGATTCGGAGGATTTTGAGCTTTCCCTTTCGGAACAACACATGCTGTTGTGTATGTCATCTGACTTTATCTTCTACAGTTTCTTTCGTCGGACCAGAATGCTGCGATTCCGGATAAGAAACTGATAGCGTCGGTGGACTTAGAAATTTTTGGTTCGGTTCAGGGACATCGTCCCTCAGTTCCGACATAGTCCAATAATGTCACACAATTTTCGAATTATTGAACAACGCTATATATATTATTATATGCTTGCTATTACCAAGCATTTCTGGTTTCTTGTTCGCAAAGTTACGGAGATGTTTTTCAAAGTGTGCCTCTGTCGTCATAGTTAATGAAGAGCTAGCGGCAATAAGTGCTCATGGAATATGTCTATCGCCTAAGAGGTCCCTAGTAGGATCGATGGAGTGACACTCGCTAGCTCACCCGGTGTAGCGTCCATTCATCGAATGGTTCGGCAGCCGGGTTCATCCGTTGCGGTCTAGGAAGGAGATTTGGGTGATGCGAGCACTATAATAACTTTAGTACTCACCCAGTGACGACAGATTGAGGACAGATCGGAGGAAGCCTGTTAGTCCGGTTCCTGGCTCGTCCAGGTCCATGCGAGCGAGAGAGGTCCCTCTCTCGTACAACAACATAGGGGACCGCATGTTGTGGTTCAGATATTTCGCATTCGGAGCATATGTCCGCCGCTCGGGACGCTCCGTTATATTGACAGTCCGAGAGACTGTCGATAATGCTTCCTCATCCTCACAGCAGCGCAAACGACCGCACATTGGCTACGTGACCTCGAGTTTCTGACCAGTTTCGTCATTCAGTGATTCCACGGCGAACAGGTCTCGCCATCCGGTAGCCAAGGGACACGAGGCCTATACACTCCGTTCGCTCGCATAATAGAAGTATGCACGGGGTAACGATCACGGAGCTTCCAGTGGCAATGCATCATAAGACCGCTTCTCCACAGGCCTCAGTGACGGACGTGCTATCCAAGTTAGCACAGTTTATCGCAGCATCCCAGCAATCGACAGATTCTCGGTCGGATCAGGAATTATCCGACGGCGCTGGGTCGGTGCGCTCCGCTGTTGCATCAGGTTCGGACGACCGAACGCTTTATAGGGTCTGACAGGATGGCGAAAGGGATTCGGGCGATTTCGAGCTTTCCCTTTCGGAACAACGGAAGCTGCCATACATTTCTTCCGGCATTATCTTCCAGAGGTTGTTCCTTCGAACTACATTGCTGCGATGTTGGATAAGAGACTAATAGCGTCATTGGACACGAAATTTTGGATCAGTTCAGGGACATTGTCCCTGACTTACCGACACAGTCCAATAATGTCATTAGAACATTTGTATTATTTATCGACGCTATATATATAAGCTTGCTACCAAGCATGATAGTTTAGTTTCTTGTCCGCAATGCTCTATTCTGCCTTTTATCATTTCTAGGAATAATTTATTTTGGCAGAACAGGGCATTCCGAGAGTTCATATGCGTCTAGACGGCGGGGTTAAAGACTGGAAATTATCTTTTTCGCTGTCTATGTCAATTCCAACCACAATGTTGGAAACGACAATGATGTCTAATAGACTTAACTTAGACGCTTTATCATACGTAGTCCACCTTACTGAGGCGTTATCATTATGTCTTCAAGAGAAAGAATTCCAGGATATGATCCTCAATGTGATTTCTTTCAAGGGCAGTAGTTTTTCCACGTATAACTCAGCCCTTCAGTGGCAACCTGGAGTTGGTTAGACGTGACGCAGCCCTAGCTACATCCACGCGCGTGGATAGTAAGGTGAAGAACTCTCTCAGTCGCTTCGGTCTCGGAGAAGCTTCTCTTCGACGGCAACTTTTCAGCAATCCATGGATTGCTCGATATACACGTTCTCTTGTCTATCAAGTGTAGCAAGAGATTCAGACTGGGGCAAACATTCGGTGGTTGACTCAGAGAGTGCCACTGCAGCTGCCGGATCCGAGTTTTATGATTATGACGGTTGCCAGTCAAACGGGTTGGGGTACAATATTGATCCCAACGGATTCGAAGTGCCAGGGTCTTTGGGTTCCGCAGTCTCTAGGCAAGCACTTATCTTCCACGGAATAATGTTATTTAGGCTTGCATTATGTCATTGGATGAACATTATTCAGAAACGCATGTCCAAATCCTGTCTGATAATACGACAGTAGTTGCGTATCTCCAGAACCAGGGAGGCACTCATTAGATTCCGTTATTCAATTTAACGGAAAGAATCCTTCTGTTTGTTATACTACACCAAGTTCTGCTTCGGTCCGTCATATTCCGGGTCGTCTGATTGTATTAGCAGACTCCCTTTCACGTAAGGGTCGCTTGTTGCCGTCAGAATGGACTCTCAACAAACAAGTATTCAATCAGATTTGCTATCAATGGGAGCGCCCAATGATAATTTTTTTGCGGCACAACTTGCTAATCAATTGCAGACGTATGTGTTTGCATGTCCGGATCTCTGAGCTTATGTTGTTAACGCTCTATTGATCTAATAGGACGGAATGATAGGATATGCGTATCCTCCTGCGCTGCTGTTTCAGCAAGTATTGCTAAGATAAACATCCACAATACAATTCTGTTGATAGCATCTCTGTCTTCACAGAGACTGTGGGTAAATTTACTCAGATGTCTACTGTGGGACTTAACGCGAAAACTTCCTCCATGTGAGGATCTTCTTTCGCTGGGGAAAATCGTGTCATCTTCATCACAACCCGCAAGGTCTCAACCTTCACGTATTCCGTTGTGTGGTCCTTATTGCATTGTAAGCATTGTACTGGACGAGCTTTGGACGCGATTTCTTACTGTAGGAGAACCTCTTCTTCGCTATACTATGCGGCTAAAGTGGAGGCTCTTCCGTCGTTGGTGTAGGGATCACTATGTTGATATTGTTGATCCCTCCATACTAGTCATTGCAACTTTCTAGTATACTTGTTTGACAAGATCTACTGCAGCCTGTTACTATTAAGGTTATAGGTCTATGTTATCTCATGCCTATGCACTCTATGATAGTTTACAATTGAGTCTTATGTCTCTTTATCTAGTCAGTTAATAACTTTTCGATAAATAGACTTAGAATCATTAGATTAAATTTCTATATGGAATTTAACTTCGGTTCTTATTCAGCTAAGTAATCATTTGAGCCTCTGGAAACAGTAGTTTTCAAATTCTGACCTTTTAGACAGTAATTCTGTTGGCTTCTCTTTTACTGAGGAGTCAGTGAGCTTCATGCACTATCGGTGGATGATTCTCACTTTCGTAGTTTCGGAATCACTACTTCCTTTACTATTTAGGTTGGATTTTTGGTTAAGAGTCAGGCTCCTAATAAATATCCGGAACCTATTGTTATTAAGGTCCTTCCGTCTTCGTACGGTCATAGGCCTTTACTCTGTCCGGTTAGAGTTTTCGTATTTATAAACAGATATCTGTTCATTACTACGGGCGTAAGCTTCTTCTGTCTTTGATGCCTAATAGAAGGACATTACGCTCCATTCTATTGCTAATGGATTCAATTAACTATCGGTACTGCTTATGGTATATCATTGACTCAGCAGTTTGTGCTTGAGATTTCGGCTCATGAAGTAAGAGTTCTTTCTACATCTTGGGCTTACATTAATAGTGTCGCTATTATAGATTTTTGAAGGCTGCTCATTGCGCTCAGCCATCCACATTCATGAATTTTTATCTCAGAAATATCGAGTCCATTTCTGGAGGCCTCTATTGTTAGGTCTATTATCTACTGCTCAGAATGTCATTCACTTAACAGTTGCTACTATAGCTAGGTAGGCTTTCTGTTCCGGCAGTGACTCCGTTCTGCTGCCCTCTTCGCTCTGGGCTATTTGACCCAGGGCAAGAAAAAGGGGGGGGGGGGGGGGGGGGTGGTTCCCTTGGGTCACCTGTTTTACTATGAAAACAAGGGGATACCTCCTCCGGAGTTAGTAATTCTGAGCTGTTACTGGGATGGCTTTTTAGTGAGAAGTTTATGTTTTAAAAATTCATTCAGGTCATAGTTTTTAGTATAGCTTTTGAATATATCACGTGTCAAATGGACGTTATTATACAATCCTCAGACACTTTTAAGGAGTATAAAGAGTCTCTATTCTCTAGACTTACTTTTTTATTGGCTTACTTTAAAAATTATTAGTATAAGGATTATACTAGATATTAATAGAGTACATGGATGTTATGATGCTCAATTTTGGAAGGTGTTGTATCTTTCTAATTTTTCATAAATAAGAAAGATACATGTAAGGCCTAATACTCCTTTTTCCCTAGAGGGGATGACTCTATTTTATATAATTGAGCGTATTCCAACTTGCTCTATGTCCTAGGCCCTCCAGCCTTTTTACTATTCAGCTATGTCTGGGTCATTGGTACAGTATAAAAATGTTAAAAAATTTATAGTAATTTATATATTTTTTATACTTACCAATGACCCAGACGGGGATGGCCCTCCCGGGAGTTGGGAACTCATACCTCCCCGCTGAGTACATAGTGCTTACCAGGCACTGGTTATAAGAATGATTAATGGTGCCAGTTTCGGGACGTCCTTGACACTGCGCATGCGCAGTAGAGGTGAAGTGTGGAGGGCCATTCAGGACATGTTTTCTTTGGTTTTAGATGCAAATTTGGGGGATTGGGGGGCAAAATTTGTGTTTGGCCCTATATTTTAAGAGTTAGCACCAGCTATGTCTGGGTCATTGGTAAGTATAAAAAATATATAAATTACTATAAATTTTTTAACTTTTTAATTTTTATTCTGGCGATTTCAGCCAACTTATTTCTCCTTGAGCTAAGAAGATTTAATGCAGACTTGTGTGTGAAACTCTACATTAATGAACTTATTTCGATAAAACATCTCAAATATGATCACTAACAAGTGAATATGGTCATATTTCAAAATTTGTAATCTTCAGTAATTTGAAAAGAGTTATCTACTCTTGAACTTAGATTTAATACAAAGATCTGTATGAACTTTTTCTGTGTCCAACTCATCCCATGTAGGTTATTCAATTGTAAGGAAACGTTGTACACACATGTTGACTTACAAGTGGACATGGATATTTCAGAACTTTCAGGTTGCAACTATCAGGGTTCCCGTGGGGCCTTGGATTCAGGAACAGCCTTGAATTTCACTAAAGATCATTCAATGACTTGAAGTCCTGGAAAATGCGCCATGTGGCCTTGAAAAGCTTTCACTATTCGTGAAATAAAAATTCTGATGAAGCATATATTTTTTTATATGACAGAGTTAGTGAAGGCCTAGTCTTGACTAGAACCTCAGGTAATGACCAGTTATATGACAGAGTTAGTGAAGGCCTAGTCTTGACTAAGACCTCTGGTAATGACCAGTTATATGACAGAGTTAGTGAAGGCCTAGTCTTGACTAGGACCTCTGATAATGACCAGTTATATGACAAAGTTAGTGAAGGCCTAGTTTTGACTAGAACCTCAGGTAATGACCAGTTATATGACAGAGTTAGTGAAGGCCTAGTCTTGACTAGAACCTCAGGTAATGACGAGTTATATGACAGAGTTAGTGAAGGCCTAGTCTTTACTAGGACCACTGGTAATGACCAGTTATATGACAGAGTTAGTGAAGGCCTAGTCTTGACTAGGACCCTGGTAATGACCAGTTATATGACAGAGTTAGTGAAGGCCTAGTCTTGACTAGGACCCTGGTAATGACCAGTTATATGACAGAGTTAGCGAAGGCCTAGTCTTGACTAGGACTTCTGGTAATGATGAGTTATATGACAGAGTTAGTGAAGGCCTAGTCTTGACTAGGACCTCTGGTAATGACCAGTTATATGACAGAGTTAGTGAAGGCCTAGTCTTGACTAGGACCTCTGGTAATGATCAGTTATATGACAAAGTTAGTGAAGGCCTAGTCTTGACTAGAACCTCAGGTAATGACCAGTTATATGACGAGAGTTAGTGAAGGCCTAGTCTTGACTAGGACCTCAGGTAATGACGAGTTATATGACAGAGTTAGTGAAGGCCTAGTCTTGACTAGGACCACTGGTAATGACCAGTTATATGACAGAGTTAGTGAAGGCCTAGTCTTGACTAGGACCCTGGTAATGACCAGTTATATGACAGAGTTAGCGAAGGCCTAGTCTTGACTAGGACCCTGGTAATGACCAGTTATATGACAGAGTTAGCGAAGGCCTAGTCTTGACTAGGACCTCTGGTAATGACCAGTTATATGACAGAGTTAGTGAAGGCCTAGTCTTGACTAGGACATCTGGTAATGACCAGTTATATGACAGAGTTAGTGAAGGCCTAGTCTTGCTAGGATCTCTGGTAATGACCAATTATATGACAGAGTTAGTGAAGGCCTAGTCTTGACTAGGACCTCTGGTAATGACCAGTTATATGACAGAGTTAGTGAAGGCCTAGTCTTGACTAGGACCTCTGGTAATGACCAGTTATATGACAGAGTTAGTGAAGGCCTAGTCTTGACTAGGACCTCTGGTAATGACCAGTTATATGACAAAGTTAGTGAAGGCCTAGTCTTGACTAGAACCTCAGGTAATGACCAGTTATATGACAGAGTTAGTGAAGGCCTAGTCTTGACTAGAACCTCAGGTAATGACGAGTTATATGACAGAGTTAGTGAAGGCCTAGTCTTGACTAGGACCACTGGTAATGACCAGTTATATGACAGAGTTAGTGAAGGCCTAGACTTGACTAAGACCTCTGGTAATGACCAGTTATATGACAGAGTTAGTGAAGGCCTAGACTTGACTAAGACCTCTGGTATTGACCAGTTATATGACAGAGTTAGTGAAGGCCTAGTGAAGGCCTAGTCTTGACTAAGACCTCTGGTAATGACCAGTTATATGACAGAGTTAGCGAAGGCCTAGTCTTGACTAGGACCTCTGGTAATGACCAGTTATATGACAGAGTTAGTGAAGGCCTAGTCTTGACTAGGACCTCTGGTAATGACCAGTTATATGACAGAGTTAATGAAGGCCTAGTCTTGACTAGGACCTCTGGTAATGACCAGTTATATGACAGAGTTAGTGAAGGCCTAGTCTTGACTAGGACCTCTGGTAATGACCAGTTATATGACAAAGTTAGTGAAGGCCTAGTCTTGACTAGAACCTCAGGTAATGACCAGTTATATGACAGAGTTAGTGAAGGCCTAGTCTTGACTAGAACCTCAGGTAATGACCAGTTATATGACAGAGTTAGTGAAGGCCTAGTCTTGACTAGGACCACTGGTAATGACCAGTTATATGACAGAGTTAGTGAAGGCCTAGTCTTGACTAGGACCCTGGTAATGACCTTTTATATGACAGAGTTAGTGAAGGCCTAGTCTTGACTAGGACCCTGGTAATGACCAGTTATATGACAGAGTTAGCGAAGGCCTAGTCTTGACTAGGACCTCTGGTAATGACCAGTTATATGACAGAGTTAGTGAAGGCCTAGTCTTGACTAGGACCCTGGTAATGACCAGTTATATGACAGAGTTAGCGAAGGCCTAGTCTTGACTAGGACATCTGGTAACGACCAGTTATATGACAGAGTTAGCGAAGGCCTAGTCTTGACTAGGACCTCTGGTAATGACCAGTTATATGACAGAGTTAGTTAAGGCCTAGTCTTGACTAGGACCTCTGGTGATGACCAGTTATATGACAGAGTTAGTGAAGGCCTAGTCTTGCTAGGATCTCTGGTAATGACCAGTTATATGACAGAGTTAGTGAAGGCCCAGTCTTGGCTAAGACCTCTGGTAATGACCAGTTATATGACAGAGTTAGTGAAGGCCTAGTCTTAACTAAGACCTCTGGTAATGACCAGTTATCTGACAGAGTTAGCGAAGGCCTAGTCTTGGCTAAGACCTCTGGTAATGACCAGTTATATGACAGAGTTAGTGAAGGCCTAGTCTTGACTAAGACCTCTGGTAATGACCAGTTATATGACAGAGTTAGTGAAGGCCTAGTCTTAACTAAGACCTCTGGTAATGACCAGTTATCTGACAGAGTTAGCGAAGGCCTAGTCTTGGCTAAGACCTCTGGTAATGACCAGTTATATGACAGAGTTAGTGAAGGCCTAGTCTTGACTAGGACCTCTGGTAATGACCAGTTATATGACAGAGTTAGTGAAGGCCTAGTCTTGACTAGGACCTCTGCTAATGACCAGTTTTATGACAGAGTTAGTTTAGGCCTAGTCTTGACTAGGACCTCTGGTGATGACCAGTTATATGACAGAGTTAGTGAAGGCCTAGTCTTGACTAGGACCTCTGGTAATGACCAGTTATATGACAGAGTTAGTGAAGGCCTAGTCTTGACTAAGACCTCTGGTAATGACCAGTTATATGACAGAGTTAGTGAAGGCCTAGTCTTGACTAGGACCTCTGGTAATGACCAGTTATATGACAAAGTTAGTGAAGGCCTAGTCTTGACTAGAACCTCAGGTAATGACCAGTTATATGACAGAGTTAGTGAAGGCCTAGTCTTGACTAGAACCTCAGGTAATGACGAGTTATATGACAGAGTTAGTGAAGGCCTAGTCTTGACTAGGACCACTGGTAATGACCAGTTATATGACAGAGTTAGTGAAGGCCTAGTCTTGACTAGGACCCTGGTAATGACCAGTTATATGACAGAGTTAGTGAAGGCCTAGTCTTGACTAGGACCCTGGTAATGACCAGTTATATGACAGAGTTAGCGAAGGCCTAGTCTTGACTAGGACCTCTGGTAATGACCAGTTATATGACAGAGTTAGTGAAGGCCTAGTCTTGACTAGGACCTCTGGTAATGGCCAGTTATATGACAGAGTTAGTGAAGGCCTAGTCTTGACTAGGACCTCTGGTAATGACCAGTTATATGACAAAGTTAGTGAAGGCCTAGTCTTGACTAGAACCTCAGGTAATGACCAGTTATATGACAGAGTTAGTGAAGGCCTAGTCTTGACTAGAACCTCAGGTAATGACGAGTTATATGACAGAGTTAGTGAAGGCCTAGTCTTGACTAGGACCACTGGTAATGACCAGTTATATGACAGAGTTAGTGAAGGCCTAGTCTTGACTAGGACCCTGGTAATGACCAGTTATATGACAGAGTTAGTGAAGGCCTAGTCTTGACTAGGACCCTGGTAATGACCAGTTATATGACAGAGTTAGCGAAGGCCTAGTCTTGACTAGGACCTCTGGTAATGACCAGTTATATGACAGAGTTAGTGAAGGCCTAGTCTTGACTAGGACCTCTGGTAATGACCAGTTATATGACAGAGTTAGTGAAGGCCTAGTCTTGACTAGGACCTCTGGTAATGACCAGTTATATGACAGATTTAGTGAAGGCCTAGTCTTGACTAGGACCTCTGGTAATGACCAGTTATATGACAGAGTTAGTGAAGGCCTAGTCTTGACTAAGATCTCTGGTAATGACCAGTTATATGACAGAGTTAGAGAAGGCCTAGTCTTGACTAGGACCTCTGGTAATGACCAGTTATATGACAGAGTTAGTGAAGGCCTAGTCTTGACTAGGACCTCTGGTAATGACCAGTTACATGACAGAGTTAGTGAAGGCCTAGTCTTGACTAAGACCTCTGGTAATGACCAGTTATATGACAGAGTTAGTGAAGGCCTAGACTTGACTAAGACCTCTGGTAATGACCAGTTATATGACAGAGTTAGTGAAGGCCCAGACTTGACTAAGACCTCTGGTAATGACCAGTTATATGACAGAGTTAGTGAAGGCCTAGTGAAGGCCTAGTCTTGACTAAGACCTCTGGTAATGACCAGTTATATGACAGAGTTAGCGAAGGCCTAGTCTTGACTAGGACCTCTGGTAATGACCAGTTATATGACAGAGTTAGCGAAGGCCTAGTCTTGACTAGGACCTCTGGTAATGACCAGTTATATGACAGAGTTAGTGAAGGCCTAGTCTTGACTAGGACCTCTGGTAATGACCAGTTATATGACAGAGTTAGTGAAGGCCTAGTCTTGCTAGGATCTCTGGTAATGACCAGTTATATGACAGAGTTAGTGAAGGCCTAGTCTTGACTAGGACCTCTGGTAATGACCAGTTATATGACAGAGTTAGTGAAGGCCTAGTCTTGCTAGGATCTCTGGTAATGACCAGTTATATGACAGAGTTAGCGAAGGCCTAGTCTTGACTAGGACCTCTGATAATGACCAGTTATATGACATAGTTAGTGAAGGCCTAGTCTAGACTAGGACCTCTGGTAATGACCTTACGACTAGTGAATGCAAAGCTTTGAAAAACCCTTGAATATGGCAATTGTAGGGCCTTGAAAAATGCTGAAATATGTCAAGAAACGGGTTTCTGAGCATTAACCCTTTACCTAACATGAAAAGCAGACGACACTTGCAAAACAAATTCTTGAATAACTATTTTTTTTCATTTTTTGTCTCAAAAACATAGATTATGACCCCTCATTGGAACAAGCTCATTGAGCTCGTTCCAAAGAGGGGTCATAACCAATGTTTTTGCGACAAAAAATGAAAATATATTGAAACTTATTTGACGATTTTTGAGAATAGCGCTGGCCGGTTTTGGCTGTTATGTTGGGTAAAGGGTTAACTTTTGTTTTTCATGTCACATGTTGAACAGCTTTACAGATTAGGTACCCCAGTAAGAGAAGAAGAAGGTTATCAATTTGCAGTCTGTAGCCAAAAGGTCGATGGTCACAGGACTGATATGATAAATAGAACTTGGTCAAATTTTAGTTGGCAGGTACTCTTAATAGCTTTTGTTCTGTATAATACAGGTCAGCTAAAATTGGTTAGTACCCTCATGTAAGACAATCCCAATTGATTTTTCAGGATTGTTTGTCAAACCTCAGTGTCACAGTTATTAAAAAATAGCACTTCGGGTTTTCAGTCAAACTTGCAGAAAATATTTACATATGAGTCAAGAAGAGCTGTATTGTTTTGGCATCAGAGGCCATAATATCAAAGATTATGGTACTGTTACTGTGAATGTAACATTTTAAAAAAATCATTTCCAGATAACATCACAACTCGGCTTGCAGATCTGCGGTCCTCTCACTGGATTTTTTTTTACCTTGGACCATGAAACTTGAGTGATGTATGTACCACCGACCAAAGGTGTGTCATAATCCAAAATTGGGTTTCACTGAGCTGAATGTCATGCTTAATCTCATTCAGTTTAAAGCAAGGCACTTCATCTGTATTGGGGGCATAGCAGTGCTGTGTACTAAGGTGTACTGCACGTCAGTGGTACACTTGTCTTCAACTAATGCTAACCCTACTTGTGCAGAGTTAGTATGTTGGGGAGTCTGACAGTTGCTTGTAGGTTCTCTCTGGGTACTCTGGCTTCCTTCACCCATAAAACTGTCCGACACGAGGTGACCCTGGCTGCCAAAAGTGTCATTAGCTTTAACCTGCTGAGTATTTTCTAAGTATTTTTCAGCAGATCTAGCATGGCTGCTATGGAGCAGCCATGACTAGATTTGATGAAAAATTCATCTAAATTTTACTCCAGGAATCATTGTTGAAAACCTCCATACAATTTACAGAGGAAAAATTTATTAAATGTGCCCATAATTGTACTTATTTCAGTAGATAGGAAAACCCTGCCGTGGGAAGGAATATCTGCCAGCAGCATGCAAGGAGTATAAATAAATAAATAAATAAATGAATTAAACTGACTACGAAAGTCCGAGAGGGCCTAGTGTTCTAGTTATCCCTAATGTGTTATTACTTGGCTAGCCTAACCGGTTTCGTTCTTAGTTGAACTTTGTCAGAGGTGGAATATACCGAAACGCCGTCACACCGAAATCAACTGGATTTTCACATTAAAAATGCTAAAACCATTTGGCCTGAACAGGAAGGACTTTTAATTAAGTGTTTCTGTAAAATAAATAAATAAATATAATTCAGTTTGAAATGACACAATGGGCTTTATTTGGGTACTATTTGATCTTAGTCTGTTAAATTGCTTGCATTATTCATCATTGCCAGAAAGCAAGCAATGGACAAAATATGGGTAACTATGGCTTATTTTTCATGTTTGCCCACATTTTGGACAAAGTTCCTTTCCTGGCAATATTTTAGATAGCTTGTGACCAGTAGTTAGAACTGATGGGTGTACATATCATCACTCAAGGTGGATTGTGAACCAAAACTGCCATCCATTTTCACATGGAAGAAACTCTTTACCAAGCCATAGTATGTTATGGATGTGTGAAGGTGGGGCAAATACCGTAAACTCATGCTTATTTGCACCGTTGGTGATATAGCTGATTTTTTCAGATATTGGTAAATTTTTTCATATGTCATATTTTTTTGTATTTCAGCAATGGAGATTGCTTCCATACCTGGCAGCTACTTATGTATTGGAAATTTTTTGTACTAGCTTCTTTGTGGATTACATTGGATTAAGAGTTGGTATGATTATTGGGGAATCTGGAGAGAGACAGGTAACTAGTGTCCGCATGTTTCATCTAAACTCTCAGGCAACCATTCAAATTCTATTTGGAATTTGAAGCTGTTAGGCCTAAAAAAAGTGAAAAATCTGTTTCTCAGGCCGTTCTGCATGGTCATTTTGGCTCCGCATGCTCTCTTTTTATAACCAAAACAAACTTAAAAAAAATTAAAATTAAATGGTTTATGTCTGACTTTTTACCCAAGTTAATAAAACTAATATATTTGTCCCTTGAGTGCAACAAGGCTTTGCAATGCTTTAGCATTGCAAAGACTTCTTGTACTCAAGAGATGAAATATACACCACCACCCATGCTATTCTGTAGATTATGAGGCCTGAAATTTAAAACGAACCAAGAACATAAACTATTGATGGCAAAGAAATAGTTATAAAAATAAAATAAAAAAACACCCACCCTTACAAAAAATAGCCTGAGAAATAGAAGATCTTCTTTGTGGACCTTATGGGCTATTTCTTTACCTATTTTTATGGAGTTTGAGAGCAGATTACTGTCAATATAATGTGATGTTTTTTTACTCCCAAAGACAAACAGATATTCTTTTGCACTTCAGTTCAAGTTATTCCAATCAATAAATATTTAAATAGTACCCTTTAGTACAGAATGACTTAGTGCTGGTTATACGAATGACTAAGAAAGCCTCCTCAGAGTGTTTAAAATTACATGACACAATCCCGTGAGAAGCAAAGACCATTGGATATTACTGGTAACCATGAGTAAACACCTCAAGGCTAATGATTTATTTGTTTATTCTCTGAATTTTATAGTGCCGTTTAAACATGACTTGTATCACTTTTAAAATGAATGACTAATAACAAAAAATAAAAAGCAATTAAAAGAAAAAATTTGGCTTAGAGTAGATTTTTGAGTATTTACAATACTTTACTATTTGTCTGTGCTGCAAATTCAAATAAATACTTTGCTATTTAAATCTCATTAGGATGTAAAAGACTAATTCATTTTCGATAATTCCAAAGAGCCAAGTTCTCGGGGCAAGATCACACTGTTTGCATATTGATTTTCTCAAAGATTGCAATATGAATTTAACCCTTTACCTAACACGAAAAGCAGACGACACTTGCAAAAAAAAATTCTTGAATAACTATTATTTTCATTTTTTGTCTCAAAAACATAGGTTATGACCCCCTCATTGGAACGATCTCGATGAGCTCGTTCCAATGAGGGGTCATAACCTATGTTTTAGAGACAAAAAATGTCAAAATAATGAAAATTAATTGACGATTTTTTAAGATAACGCTGGCCGGTTTTGGCCATTACGTCAGGTAAAGGGTTAACTGAGTTTTTACAAAAGATATGATACGATGCATGTTGCTAAATATAGAGGCATTCTTATTATTGCCGCCCCCCCCCCCCCCCCCCCTCCCCAAACTTTCAGGACAGTATTGTTATGGTGCTATCTGTATGTCAGCCTGGATATGTCTGAGATGGAGTTAGTTGTTGCTCACTTTTTAAAATTCTTCTTGACCTATCAAAACCAACCTTGATATGTGAGTTGACCCTGATTGGAGGAAGAACCTTATGCATGTTGGGAATATTGTGTCAAAGGTACAAATAACATTGATTTTCAACATGAAATATGAGATGGAGTTGATTTCCACTCTATTTAACATTTCACTTCACTGATCAAAACCAAAGTTGACATGTTGCTCATGATGAGAGAAAGAAAATTATTCATTTTAGGGACATTGTCCCAAAGGCCTGCTCACAGTGGTCTTGAAATTAAAGATGGAGTTGGGTCCAGTATCTGTTTAATATTTCACTTATTTGATCAAACCCAAACTTGGATTATGGGGTGCCCATGATGAGAGAAACAAACCTATTCATTTTGGAGACCATGTTCCAAAGTTCATGGTCACCTTGACCTTGAAATCTGTTTCTACATCATAACTGAAGATATCTTTAACCTATTTGGACTATACTTGATTTGTATGTTAGACACGATGAAAGGAAGAACCCTTGTTAATTTATGGCTGTCGTGCAAAAGGCCAAGGTTATAGTTTCCTTGAAGTAAATTTACATTTTGTTACAAGTGTTTTTACTCTCTTAAATTTATGCTTGACTGATTGTCACCCATCTTGTTGACATTTGGTTTGTGCATAATGATAGGAAGAACCCAATTCATGTTGGGGTGCCTGTGTCAAAGGGTAAGGTTACTGCCCTTGGACTTCATTTGACTTCTGCTCCATAACTGAAGATCTCTATGACCAATTTGGAGCACTTTTATATGTAGGTTGGAAATGATGAAAGCAAAAAGAATGATATTCACATAAAGTTTAGTTCTTAGTTGTGTTAATTCTTTGTAATTCTTAATTTAGTTATTTTAGCAAGGCAATGTTTTGAGGGAATCAGCTGCCCTTGTTCCCCTCCCCCCTCCTTCTAGTGTCTTGTTATGTAGGTGCTCTTGTCAGGAATATGGTAGGCTGAGAAGGTTGTCTTGTCTTGACAAAAGCATTGATTGAGAGGTTTGAGCAAAGGTGGAAACCATGCTTGAGTTTGCCACAATTGAAGTTTGAGGATAGCTTTCCTTAACTGATCTGTCGTGATCTTCATCAAGCACCTCAAGCTCATGATGAAAGGTTTAAATAGATTAAGACAGAACACAATGAGGGTGGAGTATCAATGACCTGAGCTGGAGTTTTTTGCTGTATTTCATGCATGCCTTCAGCACACATGAAATACAAGATGTAGTATGGGGGACTGGAATCAATGACCTGAGCTGGAGTTTTTTGCTGTATTTCATTCATGCCTTCAGCACACATGAAATACGAGATGTAGTATGGGGGACTGGAATCAATGACCTGAGCTGGAGTTTTGTGCTGTATTTCATTCATGCCTTCAGCACACATGAAATATGAGATGTAGTATGGGGGACTGAATCAATGACCTGAGCTGGAGTTTTTTGATGTATTTCATTTATGCTTTCAGTACACATTAAATATGGGATGTAGTATGGAGACTGGATCAATGATCTGAGCTGGAGTTTTTTGCTGTATTTCATTCATGCCTTCAGCAAACATGAAATACGGGATGTAGTATTGGGGACTGGAATCAACGACCTGAGCTGGCTTTTTTGCTGTATTTCATTCATGCCTTCAACACACATTAAATATGGGATGTAGTATGGGGGACTGGAATCAGTGACCTGAGCTGGAGGTTTTTACTGTATTTCATTCATGCCGTCAACACACATGAAATACGGGGTGTAGTATCGGGGACTGGAATCAACGACCTGAGCTGGCTTTTTTGCTGTATTTCATTCATGCCTTCAACACACATTAAATATGGGATGTAGTATGGGGGACTGGAATCAGTGACCTGAGCTGGATTTTTTTGCTGTATTTCATTCATGCCTTCAGGGCACATGATCTACAGGATGGAGTTTGGTGGACTGGAATCAATGACCTGAGCTGGAGTTTTTGCTGTATTTCGTGTGCACTGAATGAAATGCATGAAAAACTCCTACAAGGGTTGTTGATTCATGCCTCCTGTACTCTACCTGAGTCATGTATTTATACCATAATTGAACTCAAATTAAGTGAATGACAAAAAATTGGCGGTCTTATTGCTTGACGCTGTTTTATGTCAAAACTCTTTATAGATATCATAATGTCAATGAGATGCATAATGACCAATCAAATGTGTTCTTACATGACATTCTTACACAAATGCTGGATTGCATGTGTGGTGTTTCTAGAACATTTCTTGATGTCTGCTGTATCAGGTAACATTGAATACACACAACATTTATGGTATAAATCGTGAGAACTCATTCCAAGACAGTGTAAATGCATTATAGTGAAAAGCTGAAGGGTCAGGACTCCATGACACTGTTTCATGTACAGTGGACCCCACTTAATTGGATATTTCTTAATTGTATATCCCTGTTAATTGAATATAATTTTCTAAAACACAAAACCATTTACCATACCTTCAGTACAAATTTGATCTGTTAATGGCATATGGGTTGTAGAGTAAACTCCTGTTAATTGTATATAAATTTTTGTAATATGTCGAAAAAATTGCTGTGACACGCACCAAATTCCCCTTATTTATCAACCTTTTTGGCCTCATACATCCAATACAGACATTTATTCTATTATATCTTGTTTGACAGAGCTCTAAGAGCTCTGTCAAACAAGATATAATAGAATAAATGCTCAGTTTACCTCCAGAACACAGGAAACTGACCAAATCCCTGTTAATTGTATACTCCTGTTAATTGAATAATTTTCACTGGCAAAATGGATATTCATTTAAGAGGATTCTACTGTATTTGGATTAGAAAGTGGGATGTAAATAGATCAACATCAGGAGTAAAGGTTAGTTAGCAAACGTTTTTGAATACATCTTTTGTTTATATCTTGATTGTGTTAATTTGTTGTAGCAAGGCACTGTTTTCAGGGATTGGCATCTTATTGGGGGGGGGGGGTGATATTGCTAAAAATAAACAAGAAGGCTCAACAAAAAAAATTTCAGAAGCTTTTCAATTTCTTATTGCCTCACAATCAAAGAATATACTTTGGTGTCTGTGAAAAATTAACACTTGCACGGAGAAAAATGAAAGTGTATTTATATATTCCAATCTTTTTGCGCAGCCGCTGTAATCTTCATCGGGGTGATTGTAGCCAAATAATCATTCAAATTGATAAAGTTGCCTTGGTGAGGGTGGCTATGGTGGTTGTGACTTTGGCGTGTGGAGCTGTGCTGTTTTACGAAATGGAGTTTCAATTTAACATATGAATGTGTACGCTTGCCACGCTTGTAGTTGGCTGGAATCGTCATTGGCTTAGTTTACACCCTTGGTTGGCTTCCTGCTTTTTCTCTTCATACATAATTCTCTTCTTATTCTTCGATATCTCTAACTTTAATGAGCATAGTTTAAGCAATATATATGTAACCTTTGACTATTATTGATCCCATTATATTGTAACATTGTAAATTTTGTATGTGGAAACGACCTTGTATAAGCTTTTTAGCTTTCTGTCGGATCCACCATCTATTATGTATAATTTATACTATTTTGAAATGTTTTGATTAAATATTGCTTAAACTAAAAATGAATATGTTGATGATATGCACATTTTTTTGCGGTTATACATAGATGTTATCTACGCTGTTTTAGTGAACATCGGGAATTATCTCATGAGTGTGGACCCAAAAGTTTTATTTTTCACGAGCGCTTGTGCGAGTGAAAAATAATACTTTCAGGTTCACACGATTTCCCAACATTCACTAAAACAGCGTAGATTTTCTTTTTATTAATGCGCAATATTCATCCCAATTTGACTGCAAACAGTTTCAAGACAATAACAAAAAACTGCTGATTGTTCTTTCAAGGCGACGTTGAAGGTGACATGTGCTGAAGCATAACATCATTTAGGAAGCTATTGAAAAAATTCATTGTGCGTACCTGAAAGTATTATTTTTCTCTGTGCAAGTGCTCATGAAAAATAAAACCTTCAGGTCCACACTCATGAGATTATTCCCGACCCTAACTAAAATAGAGTAGATTTTCTTTTTTATTATATGCTTCGAGACAGTTTATTGCACAATATTCAGCCCAATTTGATGAAAAATGCATATGTTTCAAAACAATAACAAAGATCAGCTGATTGTTCCTTCAAGGTGACGTAATGTGGCGTAGCATTATGTTATTTAGGAAGCTACTGAGGAATATTTCTTGATATCTATCGAGTCGATGGATATCGATAAATATCTTTTAGATAATTTGCGATAACTCACAGGCTAGCATATAATAAAAATAGTATATTTATAACTTGTTTTAGTTATTATTGAGGAAAAACAAGTGCAGAGATTGGAAAGTTGATACAGTATAACTAGTTTTCATGCTTGGTTAACACCATGATATTTGATGAAGTTGATACAGTATACCTAGTTTTCATGCTTGGTTAACACCATGATATTTGATGAAGTTGATACAGTATACCTAGTTTTCATGCTTGGTTAACACCATGATATTTGATGAAGTTGATACAGTGTAACTAGTTTTCATGCTTGGTTAACGCCATGATATTTGATGAAGTTGATACAGTATAACTAGTTTTCATGCTTGGTTAACACCATGATATTTGATGAAGTTGATACAGTATAACTTGTTTTCATGCTTGGTTAACACCATGATATTTGATGAAGTTGATACAGTATAACTAGTTTTCATGCTTGGTTAACACCATGATATTTGATGAAGTTGATACAGTATAACTAGTTTTCATGCTTGGTGAACACCATGATATTTGATGAAGTTGATACAGTATACCTAGTTTTCATGCTTGGTGAACACCATGATATTTGATGAAGTTGATACAGTATACCTAGTTTCCATGCTTGGTTAACACCATGTTATTTGATGAAGTTGATACAGTATAACTAGTTTTCATGCTTGGTGAAGCTCATGTTATTTGATGAAGTTGATACAGTATAACTAGTTTTCATGCTTGGTTAACACCATGATATTTGATGAAGTTGATACAGTATACCTAGTTTTCATGCTTGGTTAACACCATGATATTTGATGAAGTTGATACAGTATAACTAGTTATCATGCTTGGTGAAGCTCCTGTTATTTGATGAAGTTGATACAGTATAACTAGTTTTCATGCTTGGTTAACACCATGATATTTGATGAAGTTGATACAGTATACCTAGTTTTCATGCTTGGTTAACACCATGTTATTTGATGAAGTTGATACAGTATAACTAGTTTTCATGCTTGGTGAAGCTCATGTTATTTGATGAAGTTGATACAGTATATCTAGTTTTCATGCTTGGTTAACACCATGATATTTGATGAAGTTGATACAGTATAACTAGTTTTCATGCTTGGTTAACACCATGTTATTTGATAAAGTTGATACAGTATACCTAGTTTTCATGCTTGGTTAACACCATGATATTTGATGAAGTTGATACAGTATAACTAGTTTTCATGCTTGGTTAACACCATGATATTTGATGAAGTTGATACAGTATAACTAGTTTTCATGCTTGGTTAACACCATGATATTTGATGAAGTTGATACAGTATACCTAGTTTTCATGCTTGGTTAACACCATGATATTTGATGAAGTTGATACAGTATACCTAGTTTTCATGCTTGGTTAACACCATGTTATTTGATGAAGTTGATACAGTATAACTAGTTTTCATGCTTGGTTAACACCATGATATTTGATGAAGTTGATACATTATAACTAGTTTTCATGCTTGGTTAACACCATGTTATTTGATGAAGTTGATACAGTATAACTAGTTTTCATGCTTGGTTAACACCATGTCATTTGATGAAGTTGATACAGTGTAACTAGTTTTCATGCTTGGTGAACATCATGTTATTTGATGAAGTTGATACAGTATAAGTAGTTTTCATGCTTGGTGAACATCATGTTATTTGATGAAGTTGATACCGTATAACTAGTTTTCATTCTTGGTTAACACCACGTTATTTGATGAAGTTGATACAGTGTAACTAGTTTTCATGCTTGGTGAACATCATGTTATTTGATGAAGTTGATACAGTATAACTAGTTTTCATGCTTGGTGAACATCATGTTATTTGATGAAGTTGATACCGTATAACTAGTTTTCATGCTTGGTTAACACCACGTTATTTGATGAAGTTGATACAGTATAACTAGTTATCAAGCTTGGTTAACACCATTTTATTTGATGAAGTTGATACAGTATAACTAGTTTTAATGCTTGGTTAACACCATGTTATTTGATGAAGTTGATACAGTATAACTAGTTTTCATGCTTGGTTAACACCATGATATTTGATGAAGTTGATACAGTATACCTAGTTTTCATGCTTGGTTAACACCATTTTATTTGATGAAGTTGATACAGTATAACTAGTTTTAATGCTTGGTTAACACCATGTTATTTGATGAAGTTGATACAGTATAACTAGTTTTCATGCTTGGTTAACACCATGATATTTGATGAAGTTGATACAGTATAACTAGTTTTCATGTATGGTTAACACCATGATATTTGATGAAGTTGATAAAGTATAACTAGTTTTCATGCTTGGTTAACACCATGATATTTGATGAAGTTGATACAGTATAACTAGTTTTCATGCTTGGTTAACACCATGATATTTGATGAAGTTGATACAGTATACCTAGTTTTCATGCTTGGTTAACACCATGTTATTTGATGAAGTTGATACAGTATAACTAGTTTTCATGCTTGGTTAGCACCATGTTATTTGATGAAGTTGATACAGTATAACTAGTTATCAAGCTTGGTTAACACCATGATATTTGATGAAGTTGATAAAGTATAACTAGTTTTCATGCTTGGTTAACACCATGTTATTTGATGAAGTTGATACAGTGTAACTAGTTTTCATGCTTGGTTAACACCATGTTATTTGATGAAGTTGATACAGTATACCTAGTTTTCATGCTTGGTTAACACCATGTTATTTGATGAAGTTGATACAGTATAACTAGTTTTCATGCTTGGTTAACACCATGTTATTTGATGAAGTTGATACAGTATAACTAGTTTTCATGCTTGGTTAACACCATGTCATTTGATGAAGTTGATACAGTGTAACTAGTTTTCATGCTTGGTTAACACCATGTTATTTGATGAAGTTGATACAGTATAACTAGTTTTCATGCTTGGTGAACACCATGTTATTTGATGAAGTTGATTCAGTATAACTAGTTATCATGCTTGGTGAACACCATGTTATTTGATGAAGAGAAAACTGTAATGACTTTCCCCTCATTAGTGGGCAGAGTTACTGCATTGATTGATTTGATGTAATCTTAGGGCAGTGGTAGTTGCATACTGACATTTATTATCAGTTGATTTTTATGTACATTTACAGTTAAGGATAAAAAGGTTTGGATTCTCAGGCACTGGCCTTTAAATTCTCCCCAACTCACAGCGTTAAACGCTGTGCCCAAATAAGACAATTATGCCCAAATCATGAGGAGTTTGAAACTTTTTCCAAAGTTTTGCAGTGTTTCGGCAACATATAGTTTGGTCAGGTTTCCTTGATACTAGTAATATAGCTTAGGGCTTACTTTCAAAGCAAACAATGCAACACATAAATAACTTTTTAAAAAATCCCACATAGTTTGCCACTGTCGACGGCGATTGCTTTTTTGTGGCGAATTCTATATGATCATGCACTTAAAGCTTGTGATCAATTGTATTCATGTTTGTGGCAGTTCTCAGTAAATGCCATGTGTAATTTAGCTTACATTCAAATAGGCCTTTGGCTTGGCACTTTGAAACTAAGAAGCCTTCTCGAGTTAGTCGAGTAAACTTATGTCAAAGGGTGGTGGGAACCAGTGATAATGGGGAAGACCTATAACAAGGTGTTGTAAACTATCATTTTAAGATGGGGACCAAAAACCTAAAACAGATGCCAAGAAGAAGGAAATACTGGTGCTTTTTCGCCAACCATGCAGGCCACATCCATATTTATACCCCCACTTTCGAAGAAAATGGGAGTATTCTGGATTATATGCATCTGTCCGTCTCTCCGTCTGTCTGTCTGTCCGTCCGTCCGTCTGTCCATCCGTTCGTCCGTCCATCCATCCGTCTGTCCGTCTGTGCATCCATGTGTGAGTCCCTCCGAGAATGTTCATAACTTTCATAACTTAAGTAAATTATTATTTTCTATAATATTTGTTGGTCATAGGTATGCCCACACTAGTTATTTTTTTTTTTATTACTTGTTCACTGAGAAATTGTGTCCGGCCGAGCCAAATTTTGTCTGTTCAGCCTGTATCTCGGATATCGAATGTTCTGTTGCAATGAAATTTGCCATGAACACTGCTTATGGTACAGGCTTTAAAAAAAGGATTCAACGATATTTGTCACATTCTCCTTTTAAGAGTTATCACCCTTTTTTGACTTAGAAATTGTAGGAAATAAACATTATTTGTCTGTTCAGTCTGTATCTCAGGTATGGGTTATCGGATTTCAGTGAAATATGGCATGCAGTTTGCCTATGACAATGGCTTCTGCCTCATTGCATAAAACTTCCAAACACCAAACAATTTACCATACCTTTTGACTTAGAAATTGTTGGAAATTGTTGAAAACTTTCGAAGAAAATGGGTGGGGGGTATACTGGATTGGGGTTATCAGATTTCAGTGAAATATGGCATGCAGTTTGCCTATGACAAAGACTTCTGCCTCATTGCATAAAACTTCCAGACACCAAACAATTTACCATACCTTTTGACTTAGAAATTGTTGGAAATTGTTGAAAACTTTCAAAGAAAATATGGGTGGTGTCTGTGCATCTGTCTGTCAGTCCGAACGAGAATATTCATAAATAATATTTGTTGGTCATAGGTATGCCCACACTAGACGGTACACCACGTTGGGGTATGCACCGGACGACAGTCCAGCTTTTGTTGCTGTTGTGCCCAAATTAGACTGATCTAAAGGTCTGCTCAGGCACCTCCCTCAATGACTGACCTGAACTTTCTCGTTGGACATTTTTATTGGCTAACATAAGTGTCTTCAAAAGTGATCTCTGTCAAACAAAATATATTTCATTAAATATGTAGTCCTACAAGTACAAAATAGTACCAGCAAAGAGATTTCCAGATAAGATAATCATGAGGCAGATTTTCAATGACAAAGGAGGTGCCTGAGAAACAAATATTTTTTTTAATTGCCTCTGTTATAAGTTGCAAGAAATTTTTTTTGGCTCAGTTTGTTGTAAGCTTTGTTGAACTTTTCAAAAGCATTGTACTGTTTCTGATATTGGGATTTATTACTTTCCAAAGTGTGATTTACTGGGATTTCCAGGTTTGATTATAAACGATAACTTCACAAGTGAATTATGCAATCAACAATTGGGTCATGTATCCATGCTGCAAACGAAGACGCTTTGCCGTGGATATAATGGGGACTTCCTTGTTTTTTGTTTTTTTAACCCTTTACCTAACATGAAAAGCAGACGACACTTGAAAAAAAAATTCTTGAATAACTATTATTTTCATTTTTTGTCTCAAAAACATAGGTTATGACCCCTCATTGGAATGAGCTCGTTCTAATGAGGGGTCATAACCTATGTTTTAGAGACAAAAAATGAAAAAATAATGAAAATTAATTGGCGATTTTTTAGAATAGTGCTGGCCGGTTTTGGCCGTTACATTAGGTAAAGGGTTAAATAATATAATTATCGTTAATAATGAAAAGTTATAAACAGAGTAATCGCTTGACTGGACTGGTTACGTGAAATAATTCATTCGAGGCAAGGGACTATATTGTAAAACACTTGTTGTGCGCATTTGCGCACTCGTGTTTGTACAGCGTCCCTCACCTCTCATGAATTATTTCACGTAACCAGTCCAGTCAAGCGATTACTCTCTATCTCATCATTTGTTTGTGTAAGTAGTGGTACCGGTATCCAAAAGAAATATAATAATTGATCAATAAGGCATTTACATGTCTTGTTTGTTTTTCAGGCAGAACTTGGAAAGGAAATCCATGCTATATCATGTGCAAGTAAACCAGTTGCAACATGGATTGCTCGAGATGCTCTCCAAGAGTGCAGAGAAGCCTGTGGTGGTCATGGATATTTCAAAGGTACTTAATTTTTCACTTTTGTAATATTTTTATATTTTTATACTGTACCAATGACCCAGACATAGCTGGTGCTAACTCTTAAAATATAGGGCCAAACACAAATTTTGCCCCCCAATCCCCAAAATTTGCATCTAAAACTAAAGAAAACATGTCCTGAGAGGCCCTCCACACTTCGCCCCTACTGCGCATGCGCAGTGTCAAGGACGTTCCGAAATTGGCGCCATTTATCATTCTAAGTTTGGCCCTTCATCAGTTAACATCTGACTGATCTTTGTGCTTTTAAATCTCAGTTTAAATGATGCCAGACACATAAATATTAGTGAAATGGTGATTCTAAGGAGGATAGAAAAGGAGGAGAGGAAAAGAATGTGTGACAGAATATTATCAGGGCTGTAACTTAAAATTTTTTAATGAAATTATGTTAAGTTACCTATTTTCAAGGCAGCAGCCATTTTGTTGTCATTCTGATTATTTAGTTACACTGTTTTTACAAGTGTTTTTCCTCTCTCCCTGTCCTTTAAGTTCCCCCTTGCTATTCTCCCATGCTTTTGGCATAATTTCTGTAATTATTATTACTAAAATTTCTTGGGAGTTTAGCTGAATAACAGAATGAATTCTGTTCTTTCCCCATGTTTACGTCTTCACCTACGGGTGGTTAGGCGTTGTGTTCTGCATCTACCATCTGATGTTCTGCAGTTTCTTCCCTGGAAGTCTCTGTTTTGCATCAGATGGTGTATTTTGGTAACTGATTTCGGGCCTGGGTGCCTGGAGTCTTATTTTAGTGTTTTTACACTCATTGTTTACATTTACAACAGCCCTCTGTGTGAGGGGGGGATTTCTAAATAATATTATCTTTATGTTATTTCAATCATAACTAGATACATTATTATTGTTCGTAAGTGTTGAATAAATTGTTTAAAATATTTTTAAAATTTTTGTCCACACTTAGGCTTGGGATCCATTGGGGCTCAACGTTACTTTTCAGAAACTTGGGCTGTTCTGAAAAAATATTTTTTCAAAATATTTTGATTTCAATTATTTTTTCTATATTAATGGATCATATTATTATTATGTATTTTGATTGCCAGGGGTTAGTGCGAGTACCAGGACTTGTTTTCTTTTCACATTGAAAGGATATTGATCAATTGTTTTAAGAGGAAGTCTTCCTCTGACCTTATTATCATTCTATATGTGGTCAGTGTACTCGCATTAACTCCGGTTCTGTATCGTATGATTTCGATGACAATATGGGAAGCGTATGTCACGGTATGTTGTTGGGGATTTGGACACTCCGGTCCTTTCCCCGCAGGGTCACTCTACTTTATCAATTTCTATTTCAGACGATCAAGATTAGGGTGATGTATCTGTGATGTCTTCCAACAGTGTGCCTCCGTCGTCACAATTAATGAAGGGCTAGCGGAAAAGTGCTCATGTAATACGCCAATTGCCTAAGAGGACCCTAGTAGGTTCGACGGCCTTTGACGTCCGCTAGCTCGCCCGGTGTAGCGTCCATTCACCGAATGGTTCGGCAGCCGGGTTCGTCCGTTGCGGTCTAGAAGGAATTTTGGGGTGATGCGAGCACTATAAATTAACTTAATGCACACCCAGTGACGGCGGATCGGAGGGAGAACGGAGGAAGCCTTTTAGTCCGGTTCATAGCTCGTTCCGGTCCATCCGGACGGCAAGCGAGAGAGGCCCCTCTCTCGTTCAACAACATCTGGCCCCAGATGTTGTGGTACAAATGTGTCGTTAGCGGAGCATACGTCCGTCGCTCGGGACGCTCCGTTGTATAGGCAGTCCGCTGAGACTGCTAAGGCTTCCTCTTCTCATCAGCGCACACGACCGCACCTTGGCTGCGTGACCGCCGATATATTACCAGCTTCGCCGATCAAGGATTCTTCGGCGACCAGGTCACACCATCCGGCAGCCAGGGATTCGAGACCGATGGACTCCGGACGTTCGCATAGGAAAAGTATGCGGGAGCCATCTGATGCGGAGCTGCCCTCGGCGAAGCAGCGATAGACTGCGCCTCCGCAGGTCTCGACGCCGGACATTCTTGTGCACATAGCACAGCTTATCGCAGCATCCCAGCAGCCGACAGAAACGGTGTCGGATCGAGAATTATCCGACAGCGCTGGGTCGGTAGCCGGGGACTCGAGGCCTGCAGACTCCGGACGTTCGCATAGGAAGTATGCGGGAGTCAACGTACACGGAGCTTCCAGCGGCAATGCATCGTAAGTCCGCTACTGCACAGGCCTCGGGAACGGACGTGCTTTCCTTAATAGCACAGTTTATCGCAGCATCCCAGCATCAACTGAATCTGTCGCATATATTTTATCCGACGATGCTGGGTCGGGACGCTCCGCGGAAGCGGGTACGGACGTCCGAAAGTTTCATCCGGTCCGACGGGATACCGAAAGGGATTCGGTGGATTTCAAGCTTTCCCTTTCGGAACAACATATGCTGCGATGCCGGATAAGAAACTGATAGCGTCGGTGGACTTAGAAATTTTTGGTTCGGTTCAGGGACATCGTCCCTCAGTTCCGACATAGTCCAATAATGTCACACAAACTTTCGAATTATTGAACGACGCTATATATATTATTATTTTATGCTTGCTATCCAAGCATTTCTGGTTTCTTGTTCGAAGAGTTATGGAGATGTCTTTCAAAAGTGTGCCTCTGTCGTCATAGTTAATGAAGAGTTAGCGGCAATAAGTGCTCATGGAATATGTCTATCGCTTACGGAGTGACATTCGCTAGCTCACCCGGTGTAGCGTACATTCATCGAATGGTTCGGCTGCCGGGTTCGTCCGTTGCGGTCTAGGAAGGAGATTTGGGTGATGCGAGCACTTTAATTACTTTAGTACTCACCCAGTGACGGCAGATTGAGGACAGATCGGAGGAAGCCAACAACATAGGGGACCGCATGTTGTGGTTCAGATATTTTACATTCGGAGCATATGTCCGTTGCTCGGGACGCTCCGTTATATTGACAGTCCGAGAGACTGTCTTTAATGCTTCCTCATCCTCACAGCAGGGCACACGACCGCACATTGGCTACGTGACCTCGAGTATCCGATCAGTTTCGGCATTCAGTGATTCCACAGCGAATAGGTCGCGCCATCCGGTAGCCAAGGGACACGAGGCCTATACACTCCGTTCGCTCGCATATTGGAAGTATGCACGGGGTAACGATCTCGGAGCTTCCTGCGGCAATGCATCGTAAGACCGCTGCTCCTCAGGCCTCAGTGACGGACGTGCTATCCGAGTTAGCACAGTTGTTTCGCAGCATCCCAGCAATTGACGGTTTCTCGGTCGAATCAGGAATTATCCGACGGCGCTGGGTCGGTGCGGTCCGCGGTTGCATCAAGCTATGGACGACCGAACGCTTTATAGGGTCCGACAGGATGGCGAAAGGGATTCGAAAGATTTCGAGTTTTCCCTTTAGTAGTATCGGAAGATGCCTTTCATATCTTCTGGCATTTCTTCCAGTGATTATTTTTCGGACTTCATTGCTGCGATCTTGGATAAGAGACTTATAGCGTCATTGGACTCGGATTTTTCGATCGGTACAGGGACTTTGTCCCTGACTTACCGACGCAGTCCAATATTGTCATTACAACATGTGTTTTATTTTTCGACGCTATATATTTATATATATATACAAGACGGCTACTAAGCATGATAGTTTAGTTTCTTGTCCGCGTGGCTCATTTCTGCCATTTTATCTTTTTTTACATATAGTTTATTTTGGCAGAGCAGGGCATACCGAGAGTTCATATGCGTCTAGACGGTGTGATTAAAGACTGCATATATTCTTTTTCACCGTTTATGTCTTTTCCAATTTCAATGTTGGGAACGACATTATGTATATTAGACTTAACTTAGACGCTTTATTATACGTAATCCGCCTTACTGAGGCGTTATCATTACGTCTTCAAGAAAAGATTTACGGGATATTATTCTCAATGTAATTTCTTTTGAGGGCAGTAGTTTGTTCACGTATAACTCCGCCCTTCAGTGGCTGATTGGAGTTGGTTAGACGTGATGCAGCCCTAGCTACATCCACGCGTGGATAGTAGGTTAAGAACTCTCTCAGAGTCGCTTCGTTCTCGGAGGAGCTTCTCTTCGACGGCAACTTTCCGGCAATCCATGAATTGCTTGATTTATACATTCTCTTGTCTATCTAGTGTTACAAGAGATTCAGACTGGGGCAAACATTCGGTGGTTGACTCAGAGAGTGCCGCCGCAGTTGCCGGACCCGAGTGTGGCTGTTATGACGGTTGCCAGTCAAACAGATTGGGATATATACTGATCCCTACGGATTCGAAGTGCCAGGGTCTTTGGGTTCCGCAGTCTTTTAGCTATCAGTTAACTTCCGCGGAATAATGTTTTTTAGGCTTGCTTTATGTCATTGCATGAACATTATTCAGAAACGCATGCCCAAATTCCTGTCCTTTAATTCGACAGTAGTAGCGTATCTCCGGAACCAGGGAGGCACTCTTTCGTTTCCGTTATTCAATTTAATGGAAAGAATCCGTCTGTTGATTGTTTTATCGCACTCCCGTTCTCTTACGGGTCGCTTGTTGCTGTCAGAATGGACTCTCAACAAACAAGTATTCAATCAGATTTGCTATCTATGGGAGCGCCCAATGATGTTTTATTTATGACACAGCTGGCTAATCAATTGCAGACGTATGTGTTGGCTTGTCCAGATCTCTGAGCTAATACTGTTAACGCTCTATTGATCTATAGGACAGAATGATAGGATACGCGTATCCTCCGGCGCTGTTGTTTTTAGCAGGTATTGCTAAGATAAACAACCACAATACATTTCTGTTGATAGCATCTCTATCTTCACAGAGATCATGAGTAATTTACTCTCTTGTCTACTGTGGATCTTAACGTGAAATCTTCCTCTATGTGAGGATCTTTTTTCACTGGGTAAATCGTGTCATCTTTATCACAACCAGCAAGGTCGCAACCTTCATGTATTCCGTTGTGTGGTCCGTATTGCATTGTAAGCACTGTACTGGACGAGCTTTGGACGCGATTTCTTACTATAGGAGATCCTCTTCTTCGCTATTCTATGCGACTAAAGTGGAGGCTCTTCCGTCGTGGTGTAGGGATCATTATGTTCATATGGTTGATCCCTCCATACTACTCATTGCTATTTTTTAGTATACTTGTTTCACAAGATCTACTGCAGCCTGTTGTTATTTAGGTTATAGGTTTATGTTACCTCATACCTATGCACTCTACGATAGTTTACAATTGAGTCTTTTGTCTCTTTATCTAAGTCAGTTAGTAACTTTTTGATAAATAGACTTAGAATCTTTAGATTAAATTCCTATACGGATTTTAACTTCAGGTTCTTATTTAGCTAAGTAATCATTTGAGCCTCTGGAAACAGTAGTTTTCAAATTCTGACCTTTTAGACAGTAATTCGGTTGGTTTCTCTTTTACTGTAGAGTCAGTGAGTTTCATGCACTATCGATGGATGATTTTCACTTTCATAGTTTCGGAATCAATACTTCCGTTACTATTTAGGTTGGATTGTTGCATAAGAGTTAGGCTCCTATTATCCGGAACCTATTATTTTAAGGTCCTTCCGTCTTCGTATGGGCATAGGCCTTGACTCTTTCCGGGTACAGTTTATGTATTTATAAACAGATATCTGTTTATTACAAGGGCGTAAGCTTCTTCTGTCTTTGATGTCTAGTAGAAGGACGTTACGCTCCATTTTATTGTTAATGGATTCTATTAACTAGTGTACTGCTTATGGTATATCATTGGCTTAGCAGTTGTGCTTAAGATTTCGGCTCATGAAGTAAGAGTTCTTCTACTTCTTGGGCTTACATTAATAGTGTTCTATTATAGATTTTTGAAGGCTGCTCATTGCGCTCAGCCATCCATTCATGAATTTTATCTCAGAAATATCGAGTCCATTTCTGGAGGCCTCTATTGTTAGGTCTATTATCTACTGCTCAGAATGTCATTCACTTAACAGTTGCTACTATAGCTAGGTAGGCTGTCTGTTTCGGCAGTGTCTCCGTTCGGCTGCCCTCTTCGCTCTGGGCTATTTGACCCAGGGCAAGAAAAAGGGGGGGGGGGGGAGGGTGTTCCCTTGGGTCACCTGTTTTTACTATGAAAACAAGGGGATACCTCCTCCGGAGTTAGTAATTCTGAGCTGTTATTGGGATGGTTGTTTAGTGAGAAGTTTAAGTTTATAAAATTCATTCAAGTCTTAGTTTTTAAAGTATAGCTTTTGAATATTGCATATGTCAACGGACATGATTATGCAATTCTCACACACTTTTAGGAGTATAAGAGTCTCTATTCTCTAGACTTACTTTATTATTGGCTTACTTTAAAAATTATTAGTATAAGGATTATTGGATATTAATAGAGTACATGGATGTATGAAGCTCAATTTTTGGAAGGTGTTGTATCTTTCTAATTTATCATAAATAAGAAAGATACATGTAAGGCCTATTACTTCTTTTCCCTACAGGGGATGACTCTATTTTATTTTATTGAGCGTATTCCATTTTGCTCTATGTCCTTGGCCCTCCAGCCTTTTTACTATTCAGCTATGTCTGGGTCATTGGTACAGTATAAAAATGTTAAAAAATTTATAGTAATTTATATATTTTTTATACTTACCAATGACCCAGACGGGGATGGCCCTCCCAGGAGTTGGGAACTCTTGCCTCCCCGCTGAGTACATAGCGCTTACCAGGCACTGGTTATTAGAATGATAAATGGCGCCAATTTCGGAACGTCCTTGACACTGCGCATGCGCAGTAGGGGCGAAGTGTGGAGGGCCTCTCAGGACATGTTTTCTTTAGTTTTAGATGCAAATTTGGGGGATTGGGGGGCAAAATTTGTGTTTGGCCCTATATTTTAAGAGTTAGCACCAGCTATGTCTGGGTCATTGGTAAGTATAAAAAATATATAAATTACTATAAATTTTTTAACTTTTGATCAAGTATTGTATGCTAGTCACGTTAGGTAATAGGTTGATGTCATTGCTTGTTTTCATAGCACTAATTTTATTGAAAATTTTATACAAACTTGGTACTTAGAACTCTGAAGCCCACTTAATTGGATATCTCTTACTTGAATGATCCTGTTAACTGAATATAACATCTAAACACCAAAGCATTTACCACATCTGTAATACAAATGTCACCTGTTAATTGCATATAAGTTATAGAGAAAACTCATGTTAATTGTATAAAAAATCTTCTAATATATCCAAGAATTACTTTAACAGCCACTGAATTCCATATTTTTTTAGATGTATTTGGTCTCAGTACATCCAATATAGACGTTTACTTCATTTTATCAAGGAGCTATTGCTGCAAAGCTTTTATATTGTAGTTATGCATTGTTTAGCACACCAACACTGTTTCACCCTATACTGTCTATATTTTTCTAGAAAATATTTTTGGGGGTTCTGGGGGGTTGTGGGGGGGGGGGGGGGGGCGGTAATAAATCTTAGTCATTTTTAGTTGTCAATAACTGGATATCTCTAAACTGAATAACCTTGTTAATTGAATATAAATTCCAAACACAAAACCATTTACTATATTTCCAGTACAAATTTGACCTGTTAATTACATATAGGATATAAAATAAACTCCTGTTAATTGAATAAAAGATCTTAAAATATAGTGAGAAATTACCTTTACAATCTCTGATTTCCCCACGTTGAAAGACAGATTTGTCTTCAGTTCTTTCAATACTAGTATTTAATCTATCATATCTCTCCATGAGCTCTGTCAAACAAGATATAATAGAATAAATGCTCAGTTTATTACTAGAATAGGTAAAAATAACAAAATTCCTGTTAATTAAATACTCCTATTAATTGAATATTTTGCACTGGTAAAGTAGCTATTCATTTAACAGATTTCCACTACATCTTGTTTCAAGGATATTGGCAATACAACAGGCAAAAAAAATCACCCATTATTCACAATAGTTTCAAAATGAATGTTGGTACAGTGGAGCCCACTTAATTGGATATCTCTTAACTGAATAACCCTGTTAATTGAATATAATTTCACAATACAAAACCATTTACTATACCTCCAATACAAATCTGACCTGTTAATTGAATAAAGGTTATAAAGGAAACACCTGTTAATTGAATAAAAATTTTTGCATCCTGTCAAGAAATTACCTTGACTCTCCCCAGTTTTTCTTTGTTTATAGACATATTTGGCCTCAGTACATCCAATACAGGCATTTGATCTATTATATCTTGTTTGACAGAGCTCATGGAGCTCTGTCAAACAGATATAATAGAATACATGCTAAGTTTATCTCTGGAATACAGGAATGTGACATAATCCCTGTTAATTGAATACTCCTGTTAATTGAATAATTTTCATTGGCAAAGTGGATGTTCAATTAACAAGGTTCCACTGTAGTTTCAAATTATATATATTTATTTATTTATTGGTGTTTAAGGTCACATACTTATGCACAATGGCTAATCATGACCGTGACAGTTTTACGGGTGGAGGAAGCCGGAGTACCCGGAGAGAACCACCGAGCAACGACGAGCAGCTGTCAGCTCTCCAACTTGTAACTCTGAACTCTGCACCACAGCACAGGCAGGGTTAGATTGGTTGAAGACATGTGCACCATCGACGTGCAGAACGCCTCAGTACACAGCATCATCGTGCCCCCATGTAGACAATCGGGGTGAAGTGTCTTGCCCAAGGACACAACGCGGTTGCCGCAGGTGGGATTCGAACCGAGGACCTCTCGGCTTGCAGCCTGCACCTCTACCAACTGAGCCACCGCGCCCCCCTGTAGTTTCAAAATAAATGTATTAATTGAATAATTTTCATTGGCAAAGTCACTGTTCAATTAACAAGGTTCCATTGTAGTTTCAAAATAAATGTATTTTTATACTGTACCAATGACCCAGACTTAGCTGGTGCTAACTCCACAAAAACCAGGGCCAAACACAAATTTTGCCCCCCAATCCCCAAAATTTGCATCCAAAACAAAAAGAAATCATGTCCTAAAGGACCTCCATAGTACGACTCTACTGCGCATGCGCAGTGACGCAGTCCTCCCGAAATTGGCGCCAAATATCATTCTCTGTTTGGCCCTTCATCAGTCAACATCTCACTGATCTTTGTGCTTGTAAATCTCAGTTTAAAGGATGCCAGACACGTAATTTTTGGAGAAAATGTGATTCTAAGGAGGATAGAAGGAGGAGAGGAAAAAAGAAGTGGCAAAAAATAATCAGGGCTGTACTTAAAATTTTTTGTTGAAATTATGTTAAGTTGCCTATTTTCGAGGCATGGGCCTCTTGTTGTCATTCTTGCTAATTGTTGCACTGCTTATTCAGTGTTTCCTCTCCCCTAACCTTCTAAAGTCCCCCCTTGCAATTCTCCCATGCTTTTGGCATATTTTTGAGAAGTTTCATTTCTAAAATTCCCTGGGAGAGTTGCTTGGTTACAGAATGTTTTCTGTTATTTTCCCCATAGTTACGTTTTCACCCATGGGTGTATAACGTTTGTGTTCTGCATCTTCCATCTGATGTTCTGCAGATTCTCCCCTGGGAGTCTCTGTTTTGCATCAGATAGAGTGTAATTGATGACTGATTCCGGGCCAGTTTTTTCAGTGCCTGGAGTCATGTTTTCTACTGTGTTTACACTGTTTGTTTTCATTGGCAACAGCCTTTTTTGAGGGGGGCTGTTTGCCTTTGTGGTAGTTTATCTCATTATAAGATACATTTATATTATCCGAAAGTGTCTCATTAATTATTTTATATAATTTTAAAATTTTTGACCACACTTTGCCATCGGATCCATCGGGGCTCAACGTTACTTTTCAGCAACTTGGGCTTCTCTGAAAAAATATTTTTTCAAAATTATTTTGTTTTGCAATTGTTTTTTCATTTATTAATGGATCATGTTATTATATATCTTTGTGTCAGGGGTTTTTGCGAGTAACTAGGACTTATTGTTGTTCTTTCACAATGAAGGGACTTTGTTCAAATTGTAATAGGAAGAAATCTTCCTCTGACTTTCATGATCATTGTATTAATTGTAGTCAGTGTTCTCGCATTAATCCCTGTCCTATATGTGAACATTGGGATGAGAAACATTGGAAACGTGTGTCACGATATGTTGTTTCTGGAGAAAGAGCGATGCCGGCTCTTTCTCCACAAGGTCACTCTACTCTCTCAGTTTCTATTTCAGAGGAACCAGAACAGGGTGATGTTTCCATGTTATCTTCTTCAAGTGTGCGTCCGTCGTCACAAATAAATTCAGAGCTAGCGGCAAAAGTGCTCATGGAGATTAGACAAATGTCGTCCGCTAGCTCGCCCGGTGTAGCGTCCATTCACCGAATGGTTCGGCAGCCGGGTTCGTCCGATGCGGTCCAAGAGGAAATTTTGGGTGATGCGAGCACTATAAAAATAATAGATGCACACCCAGTGACGGCGGATAGTGAACGAGAACGGAGGAGGCCTTTTAGTCCGGTTCCTAGCTCGTCCAGGTCCAGCCGGGCCGCGAGCGAGAGAGGCCCCACTCTCGTACAACAACATCTGGGACCAGATGTTGTGGTACAAAATGTGTCTTTAGCGGAGCATACGTCCGTCGCTCGGGACGCTCCGTTGTATAAGCAGTCCGCAGAGACTGTTAAGGCTTCCTCTTCTCGTCAGCGCACACGACCGCACCTTGGCTGCGTGACCTCCGATATTTTGCCAGGACATTCTAGTGCAGATAGCACAGCTTATCGCAGCATCCCAGCAGCCGACAGAAATGGTGTCGGATCGAGAATTATCCGACGGCGCTGGGTCGGTACGCTCCGCCGAAGCATCGGGGGCGGACGACCGGGAACATCGGGAGGTCCGACCGGATGGTGAAAGGGATACGGATGAATTGGAGCTATCCCTTTCGGAACAACATAAAGCTGCCGTGGACTTCATCCGGCACTTTCTTCCTCAAGTTGTTCCGTCGGGCCAGACTGCTGCGCTTCCGGACAGGAGAATTATAGCGTCATTGGACTCTGATTTTTTTGAGCGGTTCAGGGACATCGCTCCCGAGTTTCCGTCGCAGTCCAATAATGTTGCAAGAACATTTGAATTATTGAACGACGCTATTTTTAAACTTGCTTCCAGGACGGGGAAAGCAGGTTTCTTGTCCGCAAATACTCTCAACCTGCCTTTCATTAATGCAAGGAATAAATTCCACACGGCAGGTCAGGGTATACCGAGAGTTCCTCTGCGTATGGACGACGAGGCGGAAGACTTAGAGCTATCATTACCGTCGTCAGCTTCTATTCCAACCGCAGTGTTGGAAACAGCTATTGCGTCTAACAGAGCCAATTTAGATGCCTTATCTTACGCAGATCACCTTACTAAGGCGTTATCACTGCGTCTTCAAGGGGAAGAGTTTCAGGATATACAATCCTCCTTAAGACTTCTTTCAAGGGCAGTAGCTTATTCCACGTGTAACTCCGCCCTTTCAGTGGCAAATCTGGAGTTGGTTAGACGTGACGCAGCCCTGGCTACATCCACACTAGTGGATTCTAAGGTGAAGAACTCTCTTAGAGTCGCTTCGGTCTCAGGAGATCTTCTCTTTGACGGCAAGCTTTCCGCTATTTATGATAATATTAAAAAGAAAGCTAGTGATTCTCTGTTGTTCAGATCCGCTCCTAAAAGGTCGGATACAGCAGACACGAATAAGGCGGGCACTTCTGGGTCTTATGCGCCCAAGAGAGGTTCCTATAGAGGTTCCGGTGCGTCCTCTAGCTCTTATTCGAGAGACCGTCAGGATAGTGACTCTCGTTCGGGACGTCCTTCAGGCCGGGACAATCGGTCGGACGCCCCAAGGTCGACGAGGCGAGGTGCGGGTCGTGGAAGACGTGGTTTCTCCTACCGCAGGCCTCGCAGATCCAGGAGGTGATGGCTTAAACCTCTATCGCGTTCCGGTTGGCGGAAGGTTGTCGAGTTTTTCTCAAGAGTGGGCGTCGATTACGGACGACCCGTGGGTGAGAGGAGTGACTTCGGAAGGTCTAAAGATATCCTTCAAACGAAAGCCTCCATTAACTCGAAGTCCAAAGTGGACTCATCTTCCGTCAAATCCTCAGAAAAGAGACGCTCTGCTATCAGAGGTGCAGTCTCTTTTAATGAAGAACGCGGTAGAGGTCGTAGAAAACCAGGAATCGCTGGGATTCTACAGCCATCTGTTTCTGGTTCCGAAACCAGACGGCTCGTTCCGTCCAGTCATAGATTTGAGCTGGATAAACAAGCTGATCGTCGCTCCGAATTTTTATATGGAGACGATTCGATCGGTCAGAGCGAGTATTCGGGTGAACGATTATGCAACGAGCATAGATCTCAAAGATGCGTACTTTCACGTCATGGTACATCCGACATTCCGAAAGTATCTACGCTTCGCAGTCCTAGGAGTGGTGTATCAGTTCCGGGCCATGTGCTTCGGATTGAATCTAGCACCCTGGTCTTTCACTCGGGTAATGAACTCGGTAATGATCTACTTCCGAGCTCATTCGTCTGCGGTAACGTCGGCCTACCTGGACGACATTCTTCAGAGGTACGGCAACGAGTTAACGCTTCAGAACGATGTTCAGAATCTTCTTCTATTGCTCCGACGTCTCGGTTTCATAGTAAACGAGGAGAAGTCGGATCTGGTGCCGTCCAAGTCATTCACTCATCTGGGAATGAGCTTCGAGACGCACAACAATCTCGTTCGTCTGCCGTTAACCAGAGCGAAATTAGTCAGTTGTTACGCTCGCTATTGTCTGATTACAGACAAAGTCACGGCGAGAGAATTTATGAGACTGATAGGTCTGTGCGGAGCCGCCGCGGATCTCATTCCGATGGGACGGCTACGCACACGGCCTCTTCAAATTTTCCTGACTCAGAATTGGAGTGTGAAAATTCATTCGCTCGATGTAGACGTTCTCTTGTCAGATCAAGTGAAACAAGAGATTCAGACTTGGGCAAACATTCAGTGGTTAACTCAAGGAGTTCCGCTGCAGTTGCCGGATCCGAGTTTTACCATTATGACGGATGCCAGTCAAACAGGTTGGGGTGCATCATTAATCCCAACGGATTCGAGATGCCAGGGTCTTTGGGATCCGCAATTCCTGTGCAAGCACATAAACATCAAGGAAATGATGTCAATTTGGCTTGCGTTACGTCACTGGATGGACATTATTCACGATGCTCATGTCCAAATCCTATCCGACAATACGACAGTAGTGGCGTATATACGGAATCAGGGAGGCACTCATTCAGTTCCGTTGTTCAATCTAACGGAAAGAATCCTTCTGTTTGCGTTGGAACATCACGTTCTTCTTTCGGTCCGTCACATACCGGGTCGTCTGAATGTGCTAGCAGACTCCCTTTCACGAAAGGGTCGCTTGTTGCCGTCGGAGTGGACTCTCAACAAACAAGTATTCAATCAGATTTGCTACCAATGGGAACGGCCAATGATAGACTTATTTGCGACACATCTCAACAATCAGTTGCAGACGTATGTGTCCCCGTGTCCGGATCCAAGAGCATTTGCAGTAGACGCTCTGTCGATCCCTTGGGACGGAATGATAGGATATGCGTATCCTCCAGTGCCGTTAATTCAACAAGTATTGCTAAAGATAAAACAATCTCAATGCAAGATTCTGTTGGTAGCATCTCTGTCGCCACAGAGACCGTGGATAAATCTACTCAGGTGTCTGTTGTGGGACCTACCGCGGAAGCTTCCTCCACGAGAGGATCTTCTTTGGCAGGGGAAATCGCGCCAACTCCATCACAACCCGCAAGGTCTCAACCTTCACGTTTTTCCGTTGTGCGGTCCTTCTTGCATGGCAAGCACTTTACAGGATGAGCAGTGGACGCGATTTCTAACTGTAGGAGGACCTCCTCTTCGCTAAACTATGCGGCTAAGTGGAAGGTTTTCCGTCGTTGGTGTAGGGATCATTCTGTAGATATATTTGATCCCTCTATACCAGACATTGCTAACTTTCTAGTATACTTGTTTGACGAAATCAAACTGCAGCCTGTTACTATAAAGGGTTATAGATCTATGTTATCTGATACCTATGCACATCATGATAGTTTACAAATTGGATCTAATGTCTCTTTATCGAAATTGGTTAGAAACTTTTCGATAAATAGACCCAGAACTCTTAGATTAATTCCTAAGTGGAATTTAGCTTGGGTTCTCCTTAAATTGAAGGAAAAGCCATTTGAACCTCTTGGGACAGTAGATTTCAAATTCTTATCTTATAAGACAGCTTTTCTCTTAGCTTTCTCTTCTGCCAGAAGAGTCAGTGAGCTTCATGCACTATCGGTGGATGATTCTCATTATCGTAGTGTTGGGAACACTATCACCTTCACTACTAATGTGGGTTTTTTAGCTAAGAATCAGGCTCCTAATAAATATCCGGAACCTATTGTTATTAAGGCTCTTCCGTCTTCAGACGGGCGTAGGCCTTTACTCTGTCCTGTTAGAGCACTACGTATCTATAAACAGAGATCTCAGTTCATCAGAAAGGGACGGAAACGTTTCTTTCTGTCTTTGATGCCTAATAGAAAGGACATTTCAGTCCATTCTATTGCTAGATGGATTCAGTTAACTATCCGTACTGCGTATGAAGATTTATCTTCTTCTCAGCAGTCTGTGCTTAAGATTTCTGCTCATGAAGTAAGAGCTCTTTCTACTTCCTGGGCTTATGCTAATAGTGTTGCTATTACAGATTTAATGAAGGCTGCTTATTGGTCTCAGCCTTCCACATTTACTAATTTTTATCTCAGAAATATTGAGTCCATTTCTGGAGACCTGCATTGTTTAGGTCCGTTATCTGTTGCTCAGAATGTCGTCCACTAAACAGTTACAACTATAGTTATGCAGGCTTTCTGTTCCGGCAGTGACTCCGTCCGACTGCCCTCTTTGCTCTGGGCTATTTGACCCAGGGCAAGGGGAAGGGGGGGGGGGGGGGGGCGGGTGTTCCCTTAGGTCACCTGCTTTATAGTGAAAAGCAAGGGAATGCCTCCTCCAAGACAGTATTTCTGAGTCGCTTCCGGGATGGTTTTAAAGTGTAATATTAATGTTTAATTTCATTCATGTCTTATTTTTAAAGTGTAGCTCGGTGTGAAGCATTTGTATATGTCAAGTGTCAAACGGGCTTTAATATACAATACTCGGACACTTTTAAATGATTATAAAGAGTCTCAATTCTCTGGACTACTTTATTTTTTGGCTTGCTTTAAAAATAATTAGTATAAGGGTTATACTGGATGTTAATAGAGAACATGAATGTTATTGTGCTCAATTATTAAGGGTAGTGTATCTTTCTAATTTAATATTAAATAAGAAAGATACATGTAAAGCCTAATACTCCTTTTCTCCTTAAGGGGTTACCTCTTTATTATATAATTGAGCTTATTGGATTTTCCTCTATGTCCTAGGCCCTCCAGCCTGTTTACTATTCAGCTAAGTCTGGGTCATTGGTACAGTATAAAAATGTTAAAAAATTTATAGTAATTTATATATTTTTTATACTTACCAATGACCCAGACGGGGATGGCCCTCCCTGAGTTGGGAACTCTTGCCTCCCCGCTGAGTACATAGCGCTGACCAGGCACTGCCAGTAAGAATGATATTTGGCGCCAATTTCGGGACGACTGCGTCACTGCGCATGCGCAGTAGAGTCGTACTATGGAGGTCCTTTAGGACATGATTTCTTTTTGTTTTGGATGCAAATTTTGGGGATTGGGGGGCAAAATTTGTGTTTGGCCCTGGTTTTTGTGGAGTTAGCACCAGCTAAGTCTGGGTCATTGGTAAGTATAAAAAATATATAAATTACTATAAATTTTTTAACATTAATTGAATAATTTTCATTGGCAAAATCACTGTTCAAATAACAAGGTTCCACTGTAGTTTCAAAATAAATGTATTAATTGAATAATTTTCATTGGCAAAGTCACTGTTCAATTAACAAGGTTCCACTGTAGTTTCAAAATAAATGTATTAATTGAATAATTTTCATTGGCAAATTGGCTGTTCAATTAACAAGGTTCCACTGTAGTTTCAAATAAATGTTGGTATTACATAACTTAATTTTTATTTCAGTTAATAGAATAGGAGATATTAGGAATGATCATGATCCTCAGTGTACATTTGAAGGTGATAACAATGTTATTTTACAACAGACCAGTAACTATTTACTCACAGCACTGGAAGCTAAACGAAATGGTTAGTTACAAATCATTCTTATTTCTTAATTTTGGCTTCGGCCTGTTATGATGTATAATCCATTTTCAGGGTTTTTGCTCTAGTTGTTGTAGTAAACAGACTCTCTCCCATGACTGATTTTTCCTAAGAAGTTTAGGTTATCAGATCTTATTGATTTGCCTCATACAAAGATTCTCGATGTGTCTCTATTGATAGTCATGACAGGATCGGCAAAGCAATTTGAGCCCTTAACAGAATTAGTGAACAACAATTACAATATTTTTTTTTAAATAACTGTAACTATGAAATCACTTTGAAACTCATAAAATTCTTCTAGGGCCCTGCAAAGCTTTCGAGATTCAATTTCATTTTGATTCTAGTCGTGCTGATTCAGGCATTTTCAAATTGTCAAGATGTTCTTAAAATCTCACAAAGTGCTCCTTTTTGAAATCTTCTGTCATCAGGTCTCCTGCATTACAGGACAACCCCCTCCCCACCCCCCTCCTGTACAGGGGATCTGATGATAGAAGAAGAGTTCAAGGAGGTTCTGCTTCTGCAAATTTTGATTTCATTCTGAAATTTTCGGCTTTTTATGTCCCCGACCCTCTTGGGTGCATTATGTTTTCACCATGTGTCCGTCCGTCTGTCCGCCCGTCCATTCGTTAACTTTTGGTTTCTGTCCAATAACTAAAGTACTGCTTTTTGATGAAATCATAATTGTAGGGAGTACTTGTGGATGACAATCAATGCTTCCTTTCAATTTTGGTTCAGCTTGCCAAATCAATATGGCAGCCATGGCATTATGACACCATCGGGGGCATATGCCACACTTTGCATTACTATTGTTTCTGATTAACCCTTTACCCAATGAATCGTCCGCATCCACCCGCGTAATATGCAAATTCATCAGTAGAAGAAATATTATTTTTCAAACAATTTCAACAAAACCATATCATGTGACCCCTCATTTGAACGAGCTCATCGAGCTCGTTCCAACGAGGGGTCACATGATATGGCTTTGTTGAAAGTTTTTGAAAAAATTTAAAAAATGATATTTAAAATAATAAATTTTGATATCGTCTGTGTTGGGTAAAGGGTTAATTCATCTAAATGGAATACAATACAATTCTAGATTGGTGCTTGACAATATTTACAGTTGTACGAAGGTGTAAAAGTTGTGAGATTCAATTCAATTCTGGCCGTATGACCGAACCTCTCGTGAAATTTCTTGTTTTCTTATGTACATTGTGCATAGGTTTATGAACTGATTTTGTTGACACTTCTAACACATGATCATATGCAATCATATGTGTACATATTCTCAAACATTCAAGTTGCAACAATATTTAACTGAATAATCTCCTCTTGAAGTTTGATTTTTCATTGATTTTTGTATGAAAGCAGCCATGACTAGTTTTGATGGAAACTCTTTTTAAAAATACTCAATGGATTAGAGTTAATATTCATTTTTAGGATTCTTGTAATAATTCTGATCTACTGTATATTTTGGAGGATTTTACTCCGTAATCTGTTAGGAAGGTAGAAGCACCTCCTTTCTTTTGATTAATACTGTGCACACTGATATGAAAATATCAAAATTTCAACCTGCAATTTTTTACCCGTAATGCAACTAAGAATTTAACCAATCCAGTCTTGTTTGGCAGGGCTCATTGAGCTCTGTCAAATAAGATTGAATTGGTTAAATTCCTTGTTGCATTATGGGAAACTTTGCTGCTTGACCTTTTGACTTATCATAAGACTTCTCCGTTTTCTCAGCTTATTAGGGAGCGCGGTGGCTCAGTGGTTGACTGTAGGACTTCTATGCTAGAGGTCCCGAGTTTGATCCCCGTCCGGGATGACCCCCGTTGTTTCTTTAGGCAAGACACTTTATCCCAATTGCCTGCATGGGGGCACGATGACGCTGTGTACTAAGGCGTACTGAACGTCAGTGGTGCGCATGTCTTCAACCGCAGTAATCCTGCTTGAGCAGAGCTTGAACAGAGTTAGAATGTTGAGGAGCTGACAGTTGCTCATTGATGCTTGGTGGATCTCTCTCCGGGTACTCCGGCTTCCTCCACCTGTAAAACTGTCATGGTCATGATTAGCCATTGTGCATACGAATCCCACCTGCGGCAACCGCGTTGTGTCCTTGGGCAAGACACTTCACCCCGATTGCTTACATGGGGGCACGATGACGCTGTGTACTGAGGCGTACTGCACGTCGATGGTGCGCATGTCTTCAACCAATCTAACCCTGCCTGTGCTGCGTGCAGAGTTCAGAGTTACGATGTTGGAGAGCTGACAGCTGCTCGTCGTTGCTCGGTGGTTCTCTCCGGGTACTCCGGCTTCCTCCACCCGTAAAACTGTCACGGTCACAATTAGCCATTGTGCATAAGAATGTGACCTTAAACACCAATAAATAATAAATAATAAAATAATTGTGCATACGTATGTGACCTTAAACACCAATAAATCATTAAATCAATAAATCTTGGCTAATTGCTGTTTCATATTTTCAATAAATATTAATTAGTGCTTCATAACATCTTCAGTTGATTTGATTGATCAGTTTTAAAGAACACTTTCTGATTGGTTATCACCAAAAAGATCGGTGTCAAATTAATGTGGTTATGACTGCATGCAGTTGTGATGCATCACAGTCTATTTCATGATGTTGGAGGTGAAATTCCATTCTTTAACCCTTCTTTTCTGACTATTTGCTGTGTTTTTGGTAATTGTGGTGTCGTATGATAAACAGAATATGAAATTAGTGTTTTTGTCACATGATGAAACTTGTCTGCAAATTTTCCATTTTGCCTCACCAGAGGCTCGGCAAAATGGAAAATTCTTAGACTTGTTTTATAAATATCGTGTGACCAGAACACTCATTCCATATCCTCTATATGAGTGTTTAGAGAGTAAATCACACTGCTGTTAACTGGTAGAGTGCTGGAAGCCCATATTTGGGCTTTGTTCTGAAGAGCAGGTGCCACAACTTAATGGCTTCATATTCTGTGGATGTGCTTCATATTATTTTTGAATTGAAATTATTTAGTCTGTGAGGATTTGCCTTCTTACAATTATGGGAGAGTGCCATTAGGCACTCTCCCATAAATTGTAACAACGCAAAGAGTCGTGAACAAATTTAGATGACCAAAAATAATTTAGCACTCTACCAGTTAACTGACACTTTAAATTAAATTAAATAAATAGTATTTTATTTGACTTTTTTTCCAGGTCAAGTATTTGATACACCATTAGGCAGTGTTAATTTTTTGAATAATATGGACAACACCTTGAAGACAAAATTTCAGGCAAGGACTGTGGATGATTGTCTCAATCCACACAGTGAGTAGAGCTTTCTCAGTATATGTATCTGTTTGTGCACTTTCTCCTCCATTTTTAGCTCACCGGACTGCAAGTCATTGTGAGCATTTGCCATCACTTGTCAGCCATCCGTCATTCGTTAACTTTTTGCAAACTTGACATCTTCTCCACAACCACTAGGCCAAATTCAAACAAAAATTGCAAAGGCCATCTATGGAGTATACCCTTTTGATTTTGTTTAATTGAAGCAGCTGCCATATTTGGGCTCTGGTTTATGCCCTAAAAGCTTAAAAACCTTTAAAAATCTTCTTCTCATGAACCACCAGGGAGAATGCTTTGATATTTGGTATGGAACATCCTTTGGTGTAGAAGATTAAAGTTTGTTCAAGAGAAGTTGATAGCTCTATATCTGGGCTCTCTGTGGGGGCACATCCATTTTTGGCTCTGCCCAAAATTTCTATTTCAAGAACCAGTGGGCCAACTTCAACCAAATTTGTCATGTAGTTTAAGTGGGTCCTAAGTAATTGATTGATACCTAAAAAAAGTTTTTGCACAGCCCTGTGGCAACCCCAGGGGCTAAAAACAGAAGAAAAAAATTCAAAAGCCCATATATCCCAAACCACAAGGAACAGAGAACTGTTATTTAGTATGAAGCATTCTTAGGACCGGAAGAAAGGATTGGTTAAACAAAATTGCCACCAGTGCAATCAGCCCGGTAGAGGATATTGAAAAAATGATGAGTCAGCATTTTTGCAGTAGTTTATCCTGGAGGATTTTTCATTCACTGAGAACTTTTGATTAACATATTGTTCTTAAAAATAACAAACCTGTTATGAACATTGTTATCTTGTTATTTTAATCAGAAAATTCTCTGGACTTGTTTGTTTTTGCAAAGATTATATTTTATGTTGAATGAACCATTTCAATGCTGGAAAATAATAATAATAATAATAATGTTTAAGCCTAAAATTCACATTGTGCTCTGTGGCTTTACAAAATTAACTGACACACACACACGCACATGTCCATGCAAGCGTGCTCAGAAAACTATGTATAATGATAAGGAATTACAAAATCAACAGATAAAGACCTGTTCGTACAAATGGGTTTTGAGACCGTACTTAAATTGATTTATGGTCAGTACAGATTTTAAATGCACTGGGATGGAGTTCCAGAGAGCCGGTGCGGCACATATGAAAGCTCTGTCACCTGCTGTTGCAAGTTTAGACTTTGGTACCACCAGATTATAGGATTCAGAGGAGCGGAGATTCCTGACCTGAGTATAGGACTTAACAAGTGTAGATAAATATTCCTGAGCCATGCCGTTAATACATTTGTATGTAATAAGTAGTATGTTATATTTTATCCTTTGCTGGATGGGGAGCCAATGAAGGGTTTTGAGGACCGGACTGATTCGACAGAACTTACGATTTTGAGTGAGGATCCTGGCAGCACAATTCTGAATATATTGGAGTTTGTCAATAAGTGAATTTTTGCACCCATACAGCAAAGAATTACAGTAGTCGAGACGACTGGTGACAAATGCATGGATGAGTTGTTCTGCAGTTTTCCTGTCAATAGTTGCCCTTATCTTACTGATATTTCGCAGGTGGAAAAAAAAAGACGTGCGGCAGATATGATTGACATGTCTGTCGCAAGTCAGATTCTCATCCAAGAAATAACCCAATTTCCGAACTACTTTATTGGGGGTGATTGCATTGTCTTCTATTATTAAGGATGCTTTCATTGATGTAGATAGTTGATGAGGTGAGCCTATATATATGACCTCAGTTTTTTCAGCATTTAGCTTCAGATAGTTGTTGTTCATCCACTGGCTAATATCAGCAACACACCTTTCAAGCTTACAACGTGATATGTCTTCTTCGTTAGATTTAAAGTGAATGTATAGCTGAGTGTCATCAGCATAGAAGTGATACTCTAAACCATGTCTGTGAATTATATCACCCAGAGGAATGGCATATATAATGTAAAGCAAGGGCCCTAGTACAGAGCATCTGATTCCTGTATGCATGTCTTTAATTTAACCCTCTCAAGACTGCAGTGTGGGTTCCAAAGATTTTATTGATGCCATGAACAAACAAAAACCCTTTCAGTACTGTAGATGTATTTTTTTTGTTCCTTGGGAAAAAATGGATCTGATTCCTGTTTGAATATCTTTAATTTAGCCCTTCCACATGTTGAATGAACCCTTTCTATGCTGGAAAACATTTATCTGATTCCTGTGTGCATATCTTTAATTTAACCCTCTCAAGACTGAAATGTGGGTTCCAAAGATTTTAGATTTTATTGATGCCATGAACAAACAATTTTTTTTTTGGGGGGGGGGGGGGAGAGGGGGGGGGGGGGGTGATAGAGTCTTGTTATTCTTGTATGCATGTCTTTAATTTAAACCTCCTCTCAAGACTGCAGAGTGGGTTCCAAAGATTTTATTGATGCCATGAACAAACAAAAACCCTCTCAATACTGTAGATGTATTTTTCTGGTTCCTTGGAAAAAAATTGATCTGATTCCTGTATGACTATCTTTAATTTAACCCTCTCATGACTTCAGTGTGTTTTTTCCAAAGATTTTTTATTTCTTGATGAACTCTTTCACTACTGTGCACATATGTTATTTCATGTTGAATGAACCCTTTCAATGCTGGAAAACATTTATCTGATTCCTGTGTACAGGTCTTTAATTTAACCCTCTCAAGACTGCAATGTGGGTTCCAAAGATTTTATTGCCATGAACAAACAATTTAAATTTTTTTTTTTTTTTTTTTGGGGGGGGGGGGGGGGGTGGGAGGGGTAGAGAGAACCACGGTAGTTGAAAAACAAAAACAGAAAACCACAGAACAGAGCTTGCTAGAAAGCTTTCCTAGGACAGCAGAAATTTATGGCCAAAAAAAGTTGCCTTCGGTTGTGTCATAGCAAAAAAAAAAATTGCTCTTGCTGTTGATCACATACTGATAGTCATCTTTTTTGACAACTTGAGCCAGGTGAGCATTTTAGGCTCACTTGAGCCTCTGGTTCATTCATCCTTAGCCTAATCAAATCAGCATTGAAATTAAAATAGTTTAATTTGCAAATTACATTTTTATAATCTTGAAAATATCATAAATGTTTTAAAATTCCATCCAAATCAAAAATGTGTCTTGGAAATTATGAATTCATGTTCTCCAAAATCGCAGTAACCCTTTGAAAAATATCCAGAATTATTTAAAAAATTTAGTTAACCCTTTACCTAACATGAAAAGCAGACGACACTTGCCAAAAAAATTCTCGAATCACTAATTTTTTTCATTTTTTGTCTCAAAAACACAGGTTATGACCCCTCATTGGAACGAGCTCGACGAGCTCGTTCCAACGAGGGGTCATAACCTGTGTTTTTGAGACAAAAAATGAAAATATTTTGAAAATTAATTGGCGATTTTTGAGAATAGCGCTGGCCGGTTTTGGCCGTTACGTTGGGTAAAGGGTTAATATTCTTAGAACCTATAATCTAATGAGCAGCAATCTTGTGATACCTTCCCAATACTGACACAGTTTATCACACATGTCAGGACTTATGTTCACACATTTTCATACAAAGTGTTATTGCAAATCAGTTTCTAAAAATTTGCTTTCTCTTGACTTGAGAATTTTTTCTACAAGTTGCTATGGAGATCAGTAGCAGTTTTTTTCTATAGTTGTGTGAAAAATAAGAAGTCATAAGTTATCCTGATTTTTTTTTTAAATCATAACATTCTTGGAATTCCACTTACAGTTCTTTTTATTGCTTTTGATGTGTAACAGACATCAGTATGGATGGGTGTCTTCTTTTCATACTGCTGAGTACTATCCCAGTATGTCTTATTTAGAATATACCCATAGTAGCTTGGTGTACCAAATGTTCACCATGAGTGGTGAAGTGGTGTTAACCGTGAACCTTTGGCAAGTGGTTAACACAGCTTCACAGTAAGTGAAGCTACTTGGGGTATATTTTATTTATACCATGATTGTATGATTATTAAGAGTTTACATGTTAAATAATACAATATTTTTATACTGTACCAATGACCCAGACTTCGCTGGTGCTAACTCTTAAATTCTAGGGCCAAACACAAATTTTGCCCCCCCCCCCCCCCCAATCCCCAAAATTTGCATCAAAATCAAAAAAATATATGTCCTATGTGGTCCTCCATACTTTTATCCACTCAGCATGCTCAGTGTCAAGGAAGTGTGAAATTGGAGCCAAATCCTTATTCTTTGTTTGGCCAAAAATTCAGTAACATCACACTGATATCTGTGCTTTAAATCTCAGTTTAAATGATGCCGACGACGGATTGGAGGATGGAATGGAGGAAGCCAGTCAGTCCGGTAGCTAGCTCGTCCAGGTCTATCCGGACCGCGAGCGAGAGAGGCCCCCTCTCTCTTACAACAACATCTGAGCCGAGATGTTGTTGTATGTAACGTTCGTTAGTTGGAGCATACGTCCACTCCAACTGCTTGGGATGCTCCGTCGCATAGACAGTCCGACGTGGCTTGTCTATTGGCTTTCTCATCCTCACGTCAGCACACATGACCGCACCTTGGCTATGTGACCACAGATATCCAGCCTGCTTTGCCAACCAGGGAGTCCACGTCGACCAGGTCACGCTATTAGCTAGCCAAGGACATGAGGCCTTTCCAGTTGGGACGTTTGCATATCACAGGTATGCGGGAATTAACGTCCCAGGAGCTTCCAGCGGCTAAATGACATAAGACCGCAGCTCCACAGGCTTTCGTGACGGACTTGCTATCACAGATAGCTCAATTCATCGCAGCATCCCAGCAGCTATCAGAAACTTTTTCAGTAAAGAAGCTGTCTGAGCAAGCTGAGTCGGTTCGCTCCCCTGCAGAGTAAGTAAGGGACGACCGAGATTCTTATGTGCTCCAGGCGGATGGTAAAAGGGAATCAGCACGGCTGAAATTTTCCCTTTCCGAACAACTTAAGGTGGCCGTAGATTTCATCCGGTATCACCTTTTAGAAGTTGTTTCTCCGGACCAAAATGCTGCGTTACCTGATAAGAAACTGAAAGCGTCACTGGACACAGACTTTTTTGGCCGGATTAGGGACACTGTCCTTGAATTTCTGACCCAGTCCAGAAATGTCACAAACATTTGAACTTTTGAATGACGCTATATTCAAGCTAGCCTCTAAGACTGGCAAATCCGGTTTCTTATCGCCTAGCGCTATACAGCTGCCTTTCATCAATGCTAGACATAGATTTGAAACGGCAGGACAAGGCGTGCTGAGAGTTCCTCTGCGTTTGGACGACTAGGCTGAAGACCTGGAATTGTCATTGCCAGTGTCCATGTCTATTAATCCAGTATACTGGAGACGACAATCTCGTCTAATAGAATTAACTTAGACACATTATCTCACGAAGATCACCTGACCAGAGCGTTATCACTACGTCTCGAAGGGAAAGAATTCCAGGATGTTCAAACTTCCTTAAGAGTTCTTTCGAGGGCTATAGCATATTCTACATATAACTCCGCCCTTTCAGTGGCAATATGGAGTTAGTCAGACATGATGCTGCCCTGGTTGCATCCACAAGAGTGGATAGTAAGGTGAAAAAACTCTCTTCCAGTCGCTCTGGTCTCAGGAGAGCTTCTCTTCGACATTAAGCTTTCTACAATCTATAATGAGATTACTAAGAAAGCTTCAGATTCTCTGCTTTTAATTCCACTTTGAAAAAGTCGGACTCAGCAGGGAGGAGTAAAGCAGGTACTTCGGGGGCGAATATGTCCAAAGGAAGTTCCTATAGAGGATCTAAGAAAGCCTCCACGTCTTACTCTGGAAACCGTCAGAGTAGCGATTCACATAAGGGTCATAATGCAGGCCGAGATATCCGGTCAGACGCCCCTAGGTCGACTGGGTGAGGTGCGGGTCGTGGAGGATGTGGTTTCTCCTTCCGCAGTCCTCGCAGAGCCAGGAGGTGATGGGGGGTTATTTCCAAAGGTCTAAACTATCAAGGAAAAACCTCCGTTAACTCGAAGTACACGCTGGTCTCTGCTTCCGTTAAATGTTCAGAAGAGAAATTCGCTTCTATCTCTTCTGGACAGGAATGCTATAGACGTCGTAGAAAACCAGGAAGCTCCAGTTTTCTGCAGTCAGCTGTTCCTGGTCCCAAGATCAGATGGCTTGTTTTGTAAAGTTATAGATCTGAGCTGAATAAACAAGCTGATTGTGGCTCCAAAATTTTATATGGAGACCATCCGATCAGTCAGAGCTAGCACTCGAGTGACCGATTATGCTGTGAGCATAAATCTCAAGGATGCGTACTTTTACGTCATGGTACATCCAGCGTTTAGAAAGTTCCTTCGCTTCGCTGTCCCAGGAGTTGTTTTCAGTTCCGAGCAATGATGCTCTGGTCTGAACCTAGCGCGCTGGGCCTTCACTCGAATAATGATCTCGTTAATGACTTATTTCTGAGCTCATTCGTCTGTGCTAACGTCGGCCTACTTGGACGACATTCTTCAGGGTTACGGCAGCAAGTTAATGCTTCAGAGCGATGTTCAGAGTCTGCTTCAATTGCTCCGATGTATCGGATTCATAGTAAATGAAAAGAAGTCGGATCTAGTGCCGTCCAAATCATTCACCCACATGGGAATGAGCTTAGAGATGCACAACAATCTCGTTCATCTGCCGTTAACCAGAGCCATATTAGTCAGTTGTAATGCTCGCTTTTGTCTTCACTCAGATGTAGTAACAGCGAGAGAATTCATGAGACTGACAGGTTTGTGCAGACCCGCTGCAGATCTTATTCCGATGTAGTGGCTACGCACTCGTCCACTCCACATATATTTTATCTCAGAATTGGAGTGTGAAGACTCATTCGCTCGAATCGAACATCGTCTTGTCGAATCAAGTGAACAAGAGATTCAGACTGAGGCAGATATTCAGTGGTTAACTCAAGGAGTACAACTGCAACTGCCGGATCCGAGTTTTACGATAATGACGGATGCGAGTCAAACAGGTTGGGACGCAACTCTGAGCCCAATGGATTCGAGGTGCCAGGGTCTTTGGGATCCGCAGTTCCTAAACAAGCACATAAACATCAAGAGATGATGTCAATATGGCTTGCGCTACGTCAATGAATGAACATTCTTCAGAATTCGCATGTCCAAATTCTGTCCGACAATTCGACAGTAGTAGCGTACATTCGGAACTAGGGTGGCACTCATTCCATTCCGTTATTCAATTTAACGGAAAGGATCCTTCTGTTTGTCCTAGAGCATCAAGTTCTTCTATCGGTGCGTCATATACTGGGTCGTCTGAACGTTCTAGCAGACTTCCTTTCTGGGAAAGGTCGCATGTTGCCATCAGAATGGACTCTCAACAAACGAGTATTCAATCAGCTTTGCTATCAATGGGATCGTCCAATGATAGACTTATTTGCGACGCATCTCAACAATCAGTTGCAGACCTATGTGTCGCCATGCCCAGATCCTCGAGCATTTGCAGTAGACGCTCTCTCGATCTCTTGGGATGGAATGATAGGATACGCGTACCCTCCAGCTCCATTTATTCAGCAGATATTGCTAAAAATCAAGCAATCTCCCTGCAAGATTCTGTTGGTAGCATCTCTGTCACCCCAGAGACAATGGATAAATCTACTCAGGTGACTGTTCTGGGACACTCCACGGAAGCTTCCTCCATGGGAGGACCTTCTTTCGCAGGGGAAATCGCGCACACTGCATCACAACCCGCAAGGTCTCAACCTTCACGTATTTCCATTGTGCGGTCCTTCTTGCAAGCATTTTACAGGACGAGCAGTTGATGCAATTTCTAACTGTAGGAGGACCTCCTCTTCGCTAAATTATGCTGCTAAGTGGAAGGTTTTCTATAGGTGTTGTAGGGATCATTCTATTGATATTTATGATCCTTCCATTCCAGATATTGCTAATTTTCTGGTCTACTTGTTTGACGAGATCAAACTGCAGCCAATAACCATTAAGGGTTATAGGTCTATGCTATCGGATACCTATGCTCATCATGATAGGTTACAGATTGGATCTAATGTCTCTTTATCTAAGTTAGTGAAAACTTTTCGATAATAGACCTAGAACCCTTAGGTTAATTCCTAAGTGGAATTTAGCTTGGGTTCTTCTGAAGCTAAAAGAAATGCCATTTGAGCCACTTGATACAGTGGACTTCAAATACTTATCTTATAAGACAGCTTTTCTCTTAGCCTTCTCTTCTACTAGAAGAGTTAGTGAGCTTCATGCACTATCTGTTGATGATTCTCACTATCGTAGTCTTGGTAACTACTAATGTTGGATTTTTGGCTAACAATCAGGCTCCTAATAAGTATCCTGAACCTATTTTTATTAAGGCTCTTCCATCTTCAGACGGTCATAGGCCTTTGCTCTTCCCAGTTAGAGCCATGCTTATTTACAAACGTAGATCTGAGGTTTATCAGAAAGGGACGTAAGCATTTTTTTCTGTCTCTGCTGCCTAATAGAAAGGACATTACAGTCCATTCTGTTACAAGGTGGATTCAATTATCTATCCGTACTGCTTATGAAAAATTATCTTCAACTCAGCAGTCTGTGCTTAAGATTTCAGTGCATGAAGTAAGAGCGCTGTCTACATCTTGGGCTTATGCTAATAGTATTGCTATTACCGATCAGATGAAGGCTGCATATTGGTCTCAGCCTTCCATGTTCACGAATTTTTATCTTACAAATATTGAGTCCATTTCTGGCGACCTACGTTGTTTAGGTCCGTTATCTGTTGCTCAGAATGTCGTCCACTGAACAGTTGAAACTATAGTTATGCAGGCTTTCTGTTCCAGTAGTGTCTCTGTCCTGCTGGGGTATTTGACCCAGAGCAAGGGGAAGTGGGGGGGGGGGGGGGGGGGGGTGGTGTTCCCTTATATCATCTGCTTTATAGTGAAAAGCAAGGGAATACCTCCTCTGGAGTCAGTAATTCCGAGTCGGTGCCGGGATGGTTTTAAAGTGTAAAGCTAATGTCTATCTCATTTATGTAATATTTTTAAAGTGTAGCTCGGTGTGAAGCATTTGTATATGTCACGTGTCATACGAGCACTAATATACAATCCTCGGACACTTTTAAATGAGTATAAAGAGTCTCATTCTCTGGACTATCTTTATTTATTGGCTTTCCTTTAAAAAGATTAGTATAATGGGTTATACTGGATGTTAATAGAGATCATTGATGTTATTGTGCTCAATTACGGAATGGTATTGTGTCTTTCTTTTTTGATACAAACAAGAAAGATACAGGTAAAACCTGTTCTCCTCTTCTCCTTGAGGGGATAATTCTGTTTACATGTAATTGAGTCTATTGGATTTTCCTTTATGTCCTAAGCCCTCCCGCCTTTTTTCTATTCAGCTAAGTCTGGGTCATTGGTACAGTATAAAAATGTTAAAAAATTTATAGTAATTTATATATTTTTTATACTAACCAATGACCCAGACGGGGATGGCCCTCCCATGAGTTGGGAACTCATACCTCCCCGCTGATTACATAACGCTTACCAGGCACTGGTGGTAAGAATGAGGATTTGACTCCAATTTTACACTTCCTTGATACTGAGCATGCTCAGTGGATAAAAGTATGGAGGACCACATAGGACATATATTTTTAGCTTACCTGAGTGAAGCTCAAGGTGAGCTTTACTAATTACTTTCCGTCCGTCATCCGTCCTTCGTCCAGCGTAAACTTTACAAAACCAACTTCTCAGAAGAAACCACTGGCCCAATATTTTTGAAATGTTGGGTAAATCTGTATTACCTAATGTCAATTCAGATTTGTTCAAATGAAGTTGCCCATCCTTCTGGGTGGGACCACGCCCCCAAGGGGCCCCAAAATCTTTGAAAATCTTCTTCTCATGAACCAGCAGTAGCAGAGACTTGATATTTGGTATGGAGCTTCCTTTTGAGGTTTAGAATCAGGTTTGTTCAAGAGAAGTTTGTCGGGCATTATTTGCCTTCGTTATGGGAGGGGCAAAAATTTTGGCCACGCCTAAAATTTCTATTTTCTGAACCGTGAGGTCGATTTGAACCAAATTTGATATGAGATGATAATGGGTCATAAGTAGTTGATTGATGCAAAAAAATTTTTCTCATTGCCCCGTGGGAACCTTGGGAGCTAAATATAGGAAAAACCTTAAAACTGCCATATCTCCAAAACTACATGGCACAGAGAATTCTTATTTTGTATAAAGCTTACTTTTATCCAGTAGAATAGAATGGTTAAAAAAAGTCCTTATCGGTTTGATCACAAGGTACTTTTTTCAGGACTTGAAAAAGTGCTGAGTCAGCACTTTTTAACACTGTAGACAATGGGAAAAAGATTAAAAAATCTTCTTCTCCAGATCCAGCAGGCAGAATCTTTTGATATTTGGTATGCAACATTATGGGGTGGATCTGATTCAAGTTTGTTCAAATTGGCTCCCTAAATTCATATTTGGGCTCATTATAGAAGCTTGAATGCGAACTTAGTGCATTTCAGGCAAATTTCTTCAAAAATCTTCTTCTCCAGATCCAGCAGGCAGAATCTTTTCATATTTGGTATGGAACATTGTGGGGTGGATCTGATTCAAGTTTGTTCAAGTTGGTCCCCTAGATTCATATTTGGGCTCACTATAGAAGCCCGAATTCGAACTTAGTGCATTTCTGGCAAATTTCTTCAAAAATCTTCTTCTCCACATCCAGCAGACAGAATCTTTTGATATTTTGCATGCGACATTGTGGGGTGGATCTGATTCAAGTTTGTTCAAATCGGCACCCTGGGTTTATATTTGGGCTCAGTATAGAAGCTCGAATTCAAACTTAGTGCATTTCAGGCAAATTTCTTCAAAAAACTTCTTCTCCAGATCCAGCAGGCAGAATCTTTTGATATTTGGTATGCAACATTGTGGGGTGGATCTGATTCAAGGTTGTTCAAATCGACCCTCTGGGTTTATATTTGGGCTCAGTATAGAAGCTCGAATTCGAACTTAGTGCATTTCAGGCAAATTTCTTAAAAAATTTTCTTCTCCAGATCCAGCAGGCAGAATCTTTTGATATTTGGTATGCAACATTGAAGGGTGGATCTGATTCAAGTTTGTTTAAATCGGCCCCCTGTATTCATATTTGGGCTCACTATAGAAGCCCGAATTCGAACTTAGTGCATTTCAGGCAAATTTCTTAAAAAATCTTCTTCTCCAGATCCAGCAGGCAGAATCTTTTGATATTTGGTATGCAACCTTGAGGGGTGGGTCTGATTCAAGTTTGTTCAAATCGGCCCCCTGGATTCATATTTGGGCTCACTATAGAAGCTCGAAATCGAACTTAGTGCATTTCAGGCAAATTTCTTAAAAAATCTTCTTCTCCAGATCCAGCAGGCAGAATCTTTTCATATTTGGTATGCAACATTGTGGGGTGGATCTGATTCAAGTTTGTTTAAATCGGCCCCCTGGATTCATATTTGGGTTCACTATAGAAGCCCGAAATCGAACTTAGTGCATTTCAGGCAAATTTCTTAAAAAATCTTCTTCTCCAGATTCAGCAGACAGAATCTTTTGATATTTGGTATGCAACATTGTGGGGTAGATCTGATTCAAGGTTGTTCAAATCGGCTCCCTAGATTCATATTTGGGCTCACTATAGAAGCTCGGAATTCGAACTTAGTGCATTTCAGGCAAATTTCTTTGAAAATCTTCTTCTCAAGATCCAGCAGGCAGAATCTTTTGATATTGGGTATGCACCATGCTTAAGGGGGTGAGATTCAAGTTTGTTCAAGCCAAGTTCCTGGGTTCATATTTGGGCTCACTGTGGAAGCCATAATTATAACCTTGCTCAAAATGAGGAATTTTCTTTAAAAATCTTATTCAGATCCAGCAGTTGGAATGTTTTGATATTTGATATGCAGTATCCTTAGGGGGGTGAGTTTCAAGTTTGTTCAAGCCATGTCCCTAGGTCCATATTTGGACTCACTGTGGGAGCTTGAATTATAACTTAGTTCAAAATGAGGAATTTTCTTTAAAAGTCTTCTTCTTCAGATCCAGCAGTCGGAATGTTTTGATATTTGGTGTGCAGCATCCTTAGGGGGGTGAGATTCAAGTTTGTTAAAGCCAAGTCCCTGGGTTCATATATGGGCTCCCTGTGGGAGCCCGAATTATAACTTAGTTCAATATGAGGAATATTCTTTAAAAATCTTCTCTTTTTTTTAAATCCACTGGTCAGAATCTTTGGATATTTGGTATAAGCTTTTCTTAGGAGGAGCAGATGCAACTTGTTGAAATCAATTCTCTGGGCTGATATTTAGGCTACCATGTCAGGTGAGCGCCCTCAGGCCCCTTGGGGCCTCTTGTTTGGATTTTGATGCAGTTTTGTTGATTGGGGGGTGGGGGGAGGCAAAATTTGTGTTTGGCCCTAGAATTTAAGAGTTAGCACTAGCTAAGTCTGGGTCATTGGTAAGTATAAAAAATATATAAATTACTATAAATTTTTTAACATGCAACATTTGCGAATCTGTTTTTTATTACATGAGTAGTGGTGGGCGGTACTTCCAGTGTCAATTTTATCACCAAAACGAAATAGAAAAAGAAAAGGGCAAATCACAGGGCTTTTTTCATTTTAATAACATACTATTTCGAGTTATGAATGCTTTATTAACATGATACAATGCATGTTTGTTAATTTTTGGTATCTAATGAGGTAAACTCATTTAAAACGTAATAAATAATTACTGCTTTCATTTCACTCTTCGCGAGGCGATGAGCGATCAATTTAGACAAGTATGCATTCAGGTCAAGGTCACCAAAGATCAGCTTGGATGTAGTTCCACTGTAGGTGTAAATATTAACTATTGAAATCCCATTGCTGGCATATTCACCACGGTTGGTGTGTAAAGTTAAAAATTTATGTCATAGGCATTTTACACACAGCAGAATAGGTAATCATGGTATAAAAATAAATACACCTATTAACTGGTAAAGGGCTGAAATATTTTTGGCCACCAAAATTTGTTCACGTGTCTTTGCCATGTTACAATTTATAGGAGAGTGCCTGTGTGCCGTGTGTGCCGTGCCTGTGGGCACTCTCCTATAAATTATAACAAGGCAAATCTTAACAAACTAAATAATATCACTTCAAAGATAATATGAAGCACAGCCACTAAATTTGAAGCCTTTAACCCTTTACCCAACGTAACAGTCAAAACCGTCCAGCATTATTCTCAAAAATCAGTAATTAATTTTCATTCTTTTTTCATTTTTTGTCTAAAAAACATAGGTTATGACCCCTCATTGGAACGAGCTCGTCAAGCTCGTTCCAATGAAGGGTCATAACCTATGTTTTTGAGACAAAAAATGAAAAAAATTAGTTATTCAATAATTTTTTTTGCAAGTGTCGTCTTTTTTTCATGTTAGGTAAAGGGTTAAGTTACAGTATGTACACTTCAGAATAAAGCCCAAATATGGGCTTCCAGCACTCTATCAGTTAAAAAATATGTGATGTTAATTTTTTTTTTTAAGCTGTTTTATCTGCATACAAATGGTTGGTGTGCCACTTGCTAGTCGATAGCTCAGAGAAATGGAAAGATGAGCTAACATCAGGGAAAGACCAGTTCACGGCTAGAAATGATAGTCAAGCATATTATTGTCGTTCATTATCTATAGCATTCCTTGAGGTAGGTTATGTGAGTTGTTATTAAAGAACTTCACTCTGATGTCAAAATACCAAAATTTCAGGACCCTGTTTTTCCCATAATGCATCTAGAAATTTAACCAATTCAATCTCAGTGATGTACATAACTTTTAACTCTCTGTTGTTGAAACCCTGAAATGTTAACCCTCTTCACACTGATGTCAAAATATCAAAATTTCAGAAAGCAGTTTTTTCCCATAATGCATCTAGAAATTTAACCAATTCAGTCTCATTTGACAGAGCTCGAGGAGCTCTGTCAAATGAGATTGAATTGGTTAAATTTCTAGATGCATTATGGGAATTTTTTCTGTCTGAAATTTAGATATTTTGACATCAGTGTGTAGGGGGTTAAGACACAAGTTTATCACATAATGAAACTAGGAATTGAATGAATTTAATTGCTCATTGAGCTGTATCAAGCAAAATTGTGTTGTTTTCTTTTTCATGAGTTCACTTCCTGAAACTTGAGGTTATGCATGCTAACTTGTCAATTATTCCCTAAACATGCCCATAATAAAACCAGTCATGAATAATTTATGCATGAACTGCAGTGTTCAGTGTCTGTTTTTCATCTGAATACTTATGTACAGCATTGGGTTATTTTTGAAGACACTTCAGGATATTGAATCCATAGAAGGCCCCACAAAGTGGATCTCGGGCCATTTTTTTTTTAAATTGCATGCAGGCAGGCGGTTTTTTATTTTATTTTTTATTTTTGTAATTATTTCTTTGCCATCAAAAATTTGTGGTTTGTTTTATGTTTTAGGCCACGCAGTCTACAGAATAATATGGGTGGAGGTGTATAATTTGATCTTTGAATGCAAAACAGCTTTGCAAAGCTAAAACATTGCAGAGTCTTGTTGCATTCAAGGGACAAATTTATCAATTTTATTAACTTGTCTCCTTGTCTAAATTGCTAACATTTTTCTATCGAAAGCCCCAGATCCTTAAGGCTTATTCCTAATGGAATGTAGCCTGGATTCTGTTAAAGTTACAAGAAACTCCATTCGGACATTTGGACTCTGTGACATGTTAATCTGTGTTCCTCGTAGCCTTTGCCTCTATTAGAAGAGGCAGTGATTTCTATGATCTTTCTATTGATGATGCTTATTACTCGAGTAAGGGAAATAATATTACAGAAGAATCCTCTTAATTGAATATCCATTTTGCCAGTGAAAATTATTCATTTAACAGGAGTATACAATTAACAGGGATTTGGTCAGTTTCCTTTGTTCTGGAGGTAAACTGAGCATTTATTCCATTATATCTTGTTTGACAGAGCTCATAGAGCTCTGTCAAACAAGATATAATAGAATGAATGCCTGTATTGGATGTAGTGAGGTCAAAAAGGTTGATAAATAAGGGGAATTTGGTGCGTGTCACAGTAATTTTTTCGACAATTACAAAAATTTATATGCAATTAACAGGAGTTTACTCTACAACCCATATGCAGTTAATAGATCAAATTTGTACTGAAGGTATGGTAAATGGTTTTGTGTTTGAAAACGATATTCAATTAACAGGGATACACAATTAAGAGATATCCAATTAAGAGGGCTCCACTGTACTACACAAATTAGTTTCTTAGTCAAGAGGGGAGCACGGTGGCTCAGTAGGTAGAGGTGCAGGCTGCAAGCCGAGAGGTCCTCGGTTCGAATCCCACTTGCGGCAACCGCGTTGTGTCCTTGGGCAAGACACTTTATCTCCATTGCCCGCGTTGGGTGCACGATGACGCCGTGTACTAAGGCGTACTGCACGTCGATGGTACGCATGTCTTCAACCAATCTAACCCTGCCTGTGCTGCAGTGTGGAGTTACGATGTTGGGGAGCTGGCAGCTGCTCGTCGTTGCTCGGTGGTTCTCTCCGGGTACTCCGGCTTCCTCCACCCGTAAAAACTGTCACGGTCCTGATTAGCCGTTGTGCATAAATATGTGACCTTAAACATCAATAAATAAATAAATTCTTAGTCAAGAATCGAGCATTAGACAAACTACCTGCTCCTATTATTATCAATGATTATCAATATTTATCAGTGATTATCTCTGGTAAATAATTCTCGATCTCTTTTACGCTTAGTTCAGGCTCTCCGAACGTATGTAAGAAGTTCTAGTTTTATTAAAAAGTAGGAAAAGTCTCTTTCTTTCTCTTACACCTCCCAGATAGGATGCCATTTCCAGATGGATTCATTTGGCTATCCACATAGCATATAACAGCTTATCTGATAACAGGATGAATAAAATCTCTGGTCATGACATTAGAGCCTTATCCTCCTAATGGACGTTCTCTAATTCAGCGGCATTATCTGACATTATGAAGGTGGATTACTGATCTCAACGGTCTACATTCACCACCTTTTACGTTGCACAAAATGGGTTTTTTTGTACATTTTGTGTGCAACATTTTGACATTCGCTATGGCTCTACTTCTTTCTGTTTTGGGGAGAAGATTTCTCTCCCCAAAACAGGGTTTGTTGTGAGCTTGTGTCTGACTTCTAAGATTTTCTCAGTTATATGTTAACCCTTTACCTAACGAATCGCCCGCATCCGCCCTCATAATATGCAAATTGAGCAGTTGAAAAAATTAAATTTTTAAAAATATTTCAACAAATCCATATCATGTGACCCCTCATTGGAACGAGCTCATTGAGCTCGTTCCAATGAGGGGTCACATGATGTGGTTTTGTTGACATTTTTTGAAAAACTTGAAAAATTGATATTTAAAATATTAAATTTTGATGTCGTCTGCGTTAGGTAAAGGGTTAACAAAGCTTATACCTCACATGATATTTGAGGGTTCACAGTAAATGCCAAATGCTTGGTGTTTTTACAACTGCATATAGTTTTAGAAATTGTGTGCACATTCCATACAATTCCTCACGATTTGTAATCTTAATATAAATCGTCTTGTTGATATTACCTCCAGATGCATTTATATAATGGGTTCCTAAATCTAAATTAGCATTTTTGGAAATGCTCGACATTTAACTGGTAGAGTGCTAAATTATTTCTGGTCATCAAAATTTATTCAATGGTGTTTGCCATGTTGCAATTTATGGGAGAGTGCCAAAAGGCACTCTCCCATAAATTGCAACAAGGCAAATCCATACAGTTGAAATAATTTCACTTCAAAGATAATAGGAAGCACACCCACAGAATATGAAGCCTTTGAATTGTATCTGCACTTCAGAATAAAGCCCATATATGGGCTTCCAGCACTCTACCAGTTATGGAGGTAATAATTGATGTTACCCCAGGTTAGGAATCTTGTTTTCTATATAGTATCTGTGACATGCTGTCTCAGTGGTTATGGCTTTGGACTTCAAACCAAAAGGTTTGATCCCCACCAAGGATAACTGTGATATGTTGTTGGGTAAGGCACTTAATCCCGATTGCCAACCTGGGGACAAGGTGGCACTGTGTACTATGGCGTTCTGCATGTCGATGATGCACTAGTCTTCAACCAATGCTAACCCTGCATGTGCAGAGTTAGTGCATTGTGGAGTCTGATAGTTGCTCGCTGCTGCTCAGTTGTTCTCTCCAGGTACTCCGTCTTCCTCCACTCGTAAAACTGTCTGACACGAGGTGACCATGGCTGTCGAAAAGTGTCATTGAACCGCAATAAAAAACTAATATATATAGTCTCTACATCTGTCAATATTTAATTACTTTTAATATTATAAGTTATGGTGATGAGTTGATGGTAACATGGTCTGTGATTTGCAGCTCTGAGCTAATGTTTAACCTAGATGCGAAGCGTCAAGGTTGAACATATGCTCCGGGTCGTAAACCTCAGACCATGTTACCGTCAGTTCATCACAATAACGAATATATGTTCCAATAGACACTACCCATAGCCCCAAACCTACATCATGAAACATGAGAGGCTTATTTACTAAACTTGTGATCGTTATAAATTGCCTTGTTCAATGCAACTTTTAACGATCATAGGTTTAGTAAATAAACCTCTCGTGTATCCACGACAGCACTGGATAAGTAATCAATAAACCAGATAAACTTATTCCATCTTAGTTCCAATCGTAAATCGATTTGTAATTTCAACAACACTTCACCCGGAACACCATCTGATGCACACGTGAAACATCCAGAAAAATGAAGTGGCTTGCTAGTCACTCCGTTGATGAAGCAGTTACGAAACGGGTGACATCATTTCAAATATTTCGCATTGAGACGTCAGACGATAACATTTGCCACTTGAGCCATAAACATAGAATATACTAAGCGAGCTCTCGTCCAATTAGAGGAGGAGAATTTCAGTCTTATTGGAACATTGACAGATGTAGACTGTTAATAATAATAATCTCTAATCTCTTTTAGCATCTTTCTTTCCTGGAGTTATTTATAGAAGCCTGCATTCAACTCCACCCAAAGTCCTATTATGGCACTCTGACCTGTTATTTATTCAACTATACCTGAGCCAGTGGTAATGGTGGATACATATATCGTAAATTTAAAATAATGTCTATATTTATCATACTTACCACTACCTAGACCAGAAATGTCCTCCTGTGAGTTCATTCACACATAACTGTTAACACTTAGCAGGCATTACAAAAGAAAGGTTATTTGTGGGATTGGAGGCCACTTCCTGGACCTCTGTGCATGTGAGACTTCATCTGTGGACTGCCATATAGGACTTTGGTATTTGGCTTAATTTTGGGGGATTCAAAATTAAGTGTTTGGCCTGAATTATTCTAATTAGGACACATATATGTCTGGGCCATTGGTAGATATGATAAGTGTAGAAATTGTTTTAAATTTCCAACTTTCCTTGACCCATTCCTTTCCTTGTATCTGATTGAAGCATTTTGTCCATCACGGCTTTTTGTCGTGACGTCATTTTGCCCTTTGCCATTTTGGTATGAGTGATTTTGGGGTTTTCCAGGTCGGTTCCAGTTTTTGTGGCAAATCCAGGCCTGAAAATAAGCAGTCTGGCATTTGCAGAATGAGGTCCCCAGAGAGTGAATTTGATGATGGTACCCCATACAGTGGGCCAATTTATCCTTGGGAGTACCTCTTTCTGTTTAGTTTTGAGACCCTGATTCAGATTGATGTTCACAGAGGGTAAATTTAGTGATGCTACCCTGCTGTGCAGGGTAGCATCATTAAATTCACCCTCTGGGGACCCCATTTGCAGATGACAGTCTGCTTATTTTCTGGCTTGGACAAACCAAAAAACTGAACCGCAAGACCCAGAAAAAACTGGCTGAATGGTTTTACTGTGTTTGTTCATAGACTGATCAAACTATTTTACTGGGAGGGAACTGGTCTAGTGACCACTATGGATTCTCATCACTTGGTCTATCCGGCAAATGGCGAATGTGTCATGTTCTAATTGTCACATTTTCTCTTTTATTGACTCGTCCACTGGAGAAAATGTGACAGTGGGAATACAACATAGATTAGGCCTAAAAAAATTAAAAATCTGTTTCACAGGCTCTCCCGCTTGGTCATTTTGGCTGCCGCATGCTCTCTTTTTATAACTAAAGTAAAAAATTTTTTTAAAAATTAAATGGTTTAGATCTGATATTTTACCCAGGTTAAAAAACTTTATAAATTTCTCTCTTGAGTGCAAGAAGGAACTTGCAAAGCCTTCTTGCACTCAAAGGACGAAATACACCATCACCCATGCTATTCCATAGATTATGAGGCCTAAAACATAAACCAAGAACATGAACTTTTAATGGCAAAGAAATAATTACAAAAATAAAGAATAAAATAAAAAAACGCTTGTCCGCATGCAATTTTACAAATAATGGCCTGAGAAACAGAAGATCTACATTGTGTGGCCTTAAATGAACTTTATTAACTTGTTACCCTGATTAATGGATTTTTTTCTGACTGCCTAGGCGTAGCAACTGATCCCCTAGAACCTCTAAGAATGATCAGAGGAGATGTAGATACTTACAGACAGGGCTTTTGTTGTGAGTGGTGTCATACCAAGGATTCATTTGGGTGTTTACGGGGGCCCAATATGAGACCTTTTCCCAATGGAATTTTGGCCTGATTTTTCCCCAATTTAAACCCCCAAATTCCCAACCTCAGTCCTCATTCAAATAAAAATTTAATTCTTCTTTAACTCTTGAAGGCCTAATTTTGTCTTGAATCACTTTTTACTGCAACAAAACAGGTGCCTCAACATGCATTTACAAGTTACATCCCAAGAACCTTGTCAGTTGTTTCTAGGCAAGTCTTGGCTGCCTATATAGGCAGCCAAGACTTGCCTTGACACTACTGCAAAGCCACAGAATGTGGACTGTTGCAGTGTAGTAAAAACTAGAAATATCCTCATCATTTAATAGAATAAGAACAATTTATTTAATAGATGTTATAGAGACTAATCATTATTTCATGGGACTGTTTTCGATAAATCTTACTACATGTACAGTACTTATAGTAGTTTCTGTATTAATGTTCTCAGTTCAATATGAAGGTAACATTTCTTGTTCTTTGTGTGTTTCTTCTCCCAAACAAATTCCCAATTGGAGCCTTCATTACACAGATTTTCCCATCTGCATCTGCATGGGCCCTGGACCCTTTCCCAAAGAAGGCATAAAAATCCCTGCATACTAATTATTGCAGATTTTAGGGAACCTGAAATAGTATTTATTATTTGTTCTAAACACATACAAACACCAAATCGAAACCGAGGTATTTTCCTAAAACCAAACCCCAACCGAATCTAAAAAATCAAATCCTCCGACGAGCTCTACATAGTGTCATGCTTGTGATGGTTATGCTTTGCAATAAATTTGCAATTATTGCTCGGGTGGAATCTCCACTCTGCGGATGATTTAATGATGATACACTCTCCACGTACTGTAGTGTCATGCTACTTAATGTAGAGCAGCAAAATGTTGGGTTACCAGTTTGTGGCATGATTTTATATTTATACAATATCTTGGAACTTTTTCCAATTTTTATCAGATTTTGGGGTCCAAAATTTTGATAATTTTTTTGTTTTTGTCCAATAAATTTTGAGCATCAACTCAGAATGAAAATATATTCTCACATTTTTATCACTATACAATACATAATAGTAGTTCACTTTTTTCAGATTTTTCTGCATATTGGTGGACATCGCAAAATTTTGAGGAATTTTGGTTGGCATACCATGAGTTTGGATGACAACTCAGAATTAAATGATGTTTACCTTCTTTTATGACTCTATGGCATTGACATCAAGTTTGAGTTTGAACTATTTCTAACTTTTTCAAATTTGTCAGGCAGTTTCTGTCCATTAACTCTTTGAACTTCATCTGGGAATAAAATTATTTTTAACATGCTTTTATAACAGCACAGTATCTAGACCAAGTTTTGTTTTGAAGTATTCTCACATGTTTTTCTGCTAAAATGAAAAATAAAATGATTGTTGGCTCACTTTTATAACCGAAAAACATTTAACCCTTTACCTAACGAATCGCCCGCATCCGCCTGCATAATATTCAAATTCAGCAGTTGAAAAAATTAAATGTTTCAAAATATTTCAACAAAACCATATCATGTGACCCCTCATTGGAATGAGCTCATTGAGCTCGTTCCAATGAGAGGTCACATGATATGGTTTTGTTGAAATTTTTTGAAAAATTAAAAAAAATGATATTTAAAATAATAAATTTTTATATCGTCAGCGTTGGGTAAAGGGTTAACTCAAGTTCAGTTTTGATCTATTTTCAACATTTTTCAGATTTATCAGGCAATATGTTCTTTGAAAATTCAAACTTTAAAATTTAATGAATTCTTGTTTTATTTCATTCACTTCTGACCACAATCAGAATAGAATGGGTTTGTTGTATACTATTTTAACTTGTCATAGGTCAGCTTCAATTTTTGAACTTTTTCTAATGTTTTTTTTTCTGGAGTTTTGGGTTTCCTATTAGTATGCTCACTGCAAGATCCAGTTGAATTGTGTGGGTTTCTCCACCTCCTCTACGTCATCTCACTTGGCTTGCAGAAATAAAATTTTTGGTTAATGCTGAAAAATTGGCTAAATAATAAAACATAAAATAGTCTAGGGCAAAGTTTGTATAAAGTGACTCTCACAAGGACGTAATTATATATAATAAGAGATCATCTGAAAAATTTAATGGGAGGATTGGTTAATTTGATTCAATAAAAAAACAAATGAAATCTTTTGAAGTTGACCCCAAGTTTGTTTCTACTGATAAGGCAATTTAAAACAAAAAATGCTGGGTTCTCAAAAACTGTCCCCACCATTTAAAAGCTGTCTTATCACTCCTTTTTTATTACCTGGAAATCTCTTCACTATTTTGCACTTGTATGGTAAAAATTGTACTATATCTTGTTTGACAGAGCTAAACGAGCTCTGTCAAACAAGATATAATTGGTTAAATTTGCAACTGCACCATGAGAAATTTTCACTGCTGAAAAAAAAGGTTTTTTCATATAATAATGTAAGTAGCTAAATTTTTAATTCCTAACTATTTTCAGGACTGTTTGTGGATTAACAAAAAAAATTTAAAAAAATAAAAATCTTCCCTCCCTCAGCCTGAAATTGAGAGAAAATTACCAGAGAAACAGGAAATTTTTTAATAGGCCTCACTTAATCTTCTTTGAATTGGCAACTTCACAGTCTTGAATGTATAACAGGCAGAAAGACTTACGAATATAGGAATTAACTTATTTTAAATTCATAGCATATAGGAAGAAAGAAAGAAAAACCTCCCTCCCTCGACTGTTTTTCAGAACAAAAATGCCTGAGAGCCTGGCCTTTTTGGTGGAGGGACAGAGGGGGAGGGAGAGGTCTTATATACATACTTATACCATCAGGAATTTTCTCTCTTTTTTTTGCATATAAACTGACAGCATTTATGATTTTATAAATCAATAAAAACTGAATATTTTATTTTTTTCAGCATATTATGTATGACAGATTTGTGGCACTTATTGAAGGAAGAGGTGATAAGATTGTTCCTGAAGATTTAGTAGATGTTCTTAAAAGATTAGGAGTTTTGTATGGCCTGTGGAGTATTGACAAGCATTTGGCAACTCTCTATCAAGGTAAAATACAACTCACATCATGATAAGGGCTGGATTGTGGTAAACCTTGTAAATTGCAAATATTCTATATCTTCATGAGCAACAACAATTTATTACACACTTGTTCTATGAATAATGCAGTTAGGCTTTCACAGAGTTCCTCTCCCCCTTTTTTGAGAAACTCGTTAGGAATTTCGTCCACCCCTCCCGCTTTTCCATTCCTTAATTTTGAGATGACCTTTTGCACCTCCTCGGTTTTAATTTCGCTGCACACGACGTTTGATAGATTTTCCTCGCTCTGGTTCGGACACTTCGGTGGGTTCCCCATCGCTTATCGTTTACCTTTTCCCAGTTCTTGACTAGTTCTAATGCGATTTGATCTTGATCATCTGTATCTACAGCAACACAAAACAATGTAGAAAATGAAAAACTGTTTCACACATATGTGCGGAACAGAAATCGTCAATGGACTATTTTTTAAAAAGAAGAAAAATTTCAGTGGAATTTTCTACAAATCGTGCACTGCAATTGCATTTTAAATCCAGGGATAGCTAAAAATCGCCCCCTGAGTTCCAATGTGTTTTATGTGCCAACAGGCACATAGAACACATTGGAACTCGGGAGGCAAAATAGTAACAGGTTCCCCTCGCAAATTTGGTTGGTGATAAAAATGTGTTGTTTTTGTTGATAGTTATCAAATGAATTGCTGAGTGTCCTTCTAATAATTGCTTTAATAGACAATGAAGACATGTAATAAACAGAGTACGAAGGGAGAAACATTGTCCTAACATTCAGAGGTACTGTAAATAGTAACAACTGACTGATGTTGGCACTTATTTTGGTACAAAATATCATCACCCAGGGTCAAAATTTGAACACAAATATCCCAAGATATGTATACATCAGAGATTTCTCCTAAATGGATGTGTTCACACATTATTAGTCCCCTTCCGGCAACGCCGAAGGGGACTATAGGTTTGCACTCTGTCCATCCGTCAGTATGTCAGTCACACGTTTTCGGACCTTTTTTGGCAGTGCCTCAACCGAATGATTTCATTTTTGGTAACCTACTATAGAACGATGACTTACAGATCAGGTTTGAGTTTCATGCTGATTGCATTATTCTTGTGTGAGTTATGGCCCTTGGAAATATGGAAAAGCGCCAAAATATCAGTTTTCCGGACTTTTTTTGGAAACGCTTCAACGGAATGATTTCATTTTTGGTAACCTACTATAGAACGATGACTGACAGATCAGATTTGAGTTTCATGCAGATGGCATTATTCTTGTGTGAGTTATGGCTCTTGGAAATATGGAAAAATGCCAAAATATCAGTATTTTTATACTGTACCAATGACCCAGACATAGCTGGTGCTAACTTTTAAAAATCTAGGGCCAAACACAAATTTTGCTCCCCAATCCCCAAAATTTGCATCTAAAACCAAAGAAATCATGTCCTGAATGGCCCTCCATACTTCACCTCTACTGCATATGCACAGTGTCAAGGATGTCCCGAAATTGGTGCCATTTATCATTCTTTGTTTGGCCCTTCATCAGTTCACATCTGACTGATCTTTGTGCTTGTAAATCTCAGTTTAAATGATGCCAGACACATAAATATTAGAGAAATGGTGGATCTAAAGAGGAAATAGAAGGAGGAGAGGAAAAATGAGTGACAGAAAATAATCAGGGCTGTAACTTAAAATTTTTTTATGAAATTATGTTAAGTTACCTATTTTCGAGGCATGGGCCTGTTGTTGTCATTCTGGTTATAAAGTTACACTGCTTGTTCAGTGTTTCCTCTCTCCCTTTCCTTTAAGTCCCCCCTTGCTATTCTCCCATGCTTTTGGCATTTTTCTGTAATATTATTACTAAAATTTCTTGGGAGTTGTAGCTGGATAACAGAATGAATTCTGTTCTTTTCGCCATGCTTACGTCCTCACCCATGGGTGTTTAGGCGTAGTGTTCTGCATCTACCATCTGATGTTCTGCAGTTTCTTTCCTGGAAGTCTCTGTTTTGCATCAGATGGTGTATTATTGGTAACTGATTTCGGGCCATAGTTATCAGTGCCTGGAGTCATGTTTCTGGTGTTTTTACACTTCTTGTTTACATTGACAGTCTCTGTGGAGGGGGATTTCTTGTCTTTGTGTTAGTTTAATCATAACAAGATACATTATTATTATTCGTAAGTGTTGCATTAATTTTTTAAAATATTTTTAAAATTTTTGTCCACACTTAGGCTTGGGATCCATTGGAGCTCAACGTTACTTTTCAGAAACTTGGGCTTTTCTGAAAAAATATTTTTTCAAAAAATTTTTTTGATTTCAATTATTTTTTCTATGTTAATGGATCATATTATTATGTATCTTTGTTTTCAGGGGTTGGTGCGAGTACTAGGACTTTTTGTATTCTTTTCACAATGAAAGGATATTGTTCAATTGTAATAAGAGGAAATCTTCCTCTGACTTTCATAATCATTGTATTAATTGTAGTCAGTGTACTCGCACTAACTCCTGTTCAATTGGGATGACAAACATGGGAAGCGTGTGTCACGGTATGTTAGCGGGGAAATGGCCATGCCGGTCCTTTCTCTGCAGGGTCACTCTAGTTTATCAATCTCTATTTCAGACGAACAAGAACAGGGTGATGAATCCGTGATGTCTTCCAAAAGTGTGCCTCCGTCATCACAGTTAAATGAAGAGCTAGCGGCAAAGTGCTCATGGAAATACGTCAATTGCCTAAGAGGTCCCTAGTAGGATCGACGGCCTTTGACGTCCGCTAGCTCGCCCAGTGTAGTGTCCATTCATCGAATGGTTCGGCAGCTGGGTTCGTCAGTTGCGATCCAGAAAGGAGTTTTGGGTGATGCAAGCACTATAAATCAACTAAGTGCACACCCAGTGACGGCGGATCAGAGGAGAGAACGGAGGAAGCCTATTAGTCCGGTTCCTAGCTCGTCCAGGTCCATCTGGGCTGCGAGCGAGAGAGGCCCCTCTCTCATACAACAACATCTGGGACCAGATGTTGTGGTACAAAACGTTTCGCATTCGGAGCATATGTCCGCCGCTCGGGACGCTCTGTTATATAGACAGTCCAGAGAGACTGTCAATAAGGCTTCCTCATCCTCACGGCAGCGCACACGACCGCACCTTGGCTACGTGACCTCGGATATCCAGCCAGCTTTGCCAATCAGAGAATCCACGGCGACCAGGTCACGCCATCCGGTAGCCAGGGACACAAGGCCTGTAGACTCCAGACGTTCGCATAAGAAAAGTATGCAGGAGTCAACGTACACGGAGCTTCCAGCGGCAAAGCATCGTAAGACCGCTACTCCACAGGCCTCAGTGACGGACGTGCTATCCCAAATAGCACAACTTATCGCAGCATCCCAGCAACGACAGAATCTCTGTCGGATCAGGTAATATCCGACGATGCTGGGTCGGTACGCTCCTCTGAAGCATCAGGTACGGACGTCCGAAAACTTCATAGTGTCCGACAGGATGGCGAAAGGAATTCAGAGGATTTCGAGCTTTCCCTTTCGGAACAACATAAGCTGCCGTACATTTCATCCGGCTTTATCTTCCAGAGGTTGTTTCGTCGGACCAGAATGCTGCGATGCCGGATAAGAGACTGATAGCGTCTTTGGACACAAGAATTTTTTGATCGGTTCAGGGACATCGTCCCTGAGTTTCCAACACAGTCCAATAATGTCACAGGAACTTTTGAATTATTGAACGACGCTATATATATATGCTTACTATTAAACAAGCAAGTCTGGTTTCTTGTTCGCTAAAGTTACCGTGATGTCTCCCAAAAGTGTGCCTCTGTCGTCATAGTTAAATGAAGAGCTAGCGGCAATAAGTGCTCATGGAAATACGTCAATCGCCCAAGAGGTCCCTAGTTGGATCGACGGCATTGACATCCGCTAGCTCGCCCGGTATAGCGTCCATTCATCGAATGGTTCGGCAGCCGGGTTCGTCCGTTGCGGTCCAGGAAGGAGATTTGGGTGATGCGAGCACTATAATAAGACAAAAGTGCACACCCAGTGATGACGGATCAGAGGAGAGATCGGAGGAAGCCTATTAGTCCGGTTCCTAGCTCATCCAGGTCCATCCGGGCTGCGAGCGAGAGAGGTCCCTCTCTCGTACAACAACATCTGGGACCAGATGTTGTGGTACAAACGTTTCGCATTCGGAGCATATGTCCGCCGCTCAGGACGCTCCGTTATATAGACAGTCCGAGAGACTGTTGATAAGGCTTCCTCATCCTCACGGCAGCGCACACGACCGCACCTTGGCTACGTGACCACGAATATCCAGCCAGCTTCGCCATTCAGGGATTCCACGGCGAACAGGTCACGCCATCCGGTAGCCAAGGGACACGAGGTCTGTAGACTCCGGACGCTCGCATAATAGAAGTATGCACAGGTCAACGTACACAGAGTTTCCAGCGGCAAAGCAATGTAAGACCGCTTATCCACAGGCGTCAGTGACGGACGTGCTATCCAAAATAGCACAACTTATCGCAGCATCCCAGCAAACGACAGAATCTCTGTCGGATCAGGAATAATCCGATGACGCTGGGTCGGTACGCTCCGCTGAAGCATCAGGTACGGACGACCGAGCACTTTATAGGGTCCGACAGGATGGCGAAAGGGATTCGGAGGATTTTCGAGCTTTACCCTTTCGGAACAACAGAAGCTGCCATATATTTCTTCCGGCATTATCTTCCAGAGGTTGTTCCATCGGACTAGAATGCTGCGATGCTGGATAAGAGACTAATAGCGTCATTGGACACAGAATTTTTTTTTTGATCGGTTCAGGGACATCGTTCCTGAGTTGCCGACACAGTCCAATAATGTCACAAGAACATTCGAATTATTGAACGACGCTATATATATAAGCTTGCTACCAAAACAGGCAAGTCTGGTTTCTTGTCCGCAAATGCTCTAAATCTGCCTTTCATCAATTCAAGGAATAAATTTGAAACGGCAGGACAGGGCATACCGAGAGTTCCTCTGCATCTAGACGACGAGGCTGAAGACTTGGAATTGTCTATATCGCCGTCTATGTCAATTCCAACCACGACGTTGGAAACGACAATAATGTCTAATAGACTTAACTTAGACGCTTTATCATACGCAGACCACCTTACTAAGGCATTATCATTACTTCTTCAAGGGAAAGAATTCCAGGATATGATCCTCAATGAGATTTCTTTCAAGGGCAGTAGCTTTTCCACGTATGACTCCGCCCTTCAGTGGCAAACCTGGAGTTGGTTAGACATGACGCAGCCCTAGCTACATCCATGCGCGTGGATAGTAAGGTGAAGAACTCGCTCAGAGTCGCTTCGGTCTCAGAGAAGCTTCTCTTCGACGGCAACCTTTCAGCAATCTATGAATTGCTCGATATAGACATTCTCTTGTCAATCAAGTGTAACAAGAGATTCAGACTTGGGCAAACATTCAGTGGTTGACTCAAGGAGTTCCACTGCAGTTGCCGGATCCGAGTTTTACGATTATGACGGATGCCAGTCAAACAGGTTGGGGTACAACATTGATCCCAACGGATTCGAAGTGCCAGGGTCTTTGGGTTCCGCAGTTTCTAGGCAAGCACATAAACATCCAAGAAATGATGTCAATTTGGCTTGCACTACGTCATTGGATGAACATTATTCAGAAAGCACATGTCCAAATCCTGTCCGACAATACGACAGTAGTTGCATATATCCAGAACCAGGGAGGCACTCATTCATTCCGTTATTCAATTTAACGGAAAGAATCCTTCTGTTTGTTCTAGAATACCAAGTTCTGCTTTCGGTCTGTCATATTCCGGGTCGTCTGAATGTATTAGCAGACTCCCTTTCACGGAAGAGTCGCTTGTTGCCGTCAGAATGGACTCTCAACAAACAGGTATTCAATCAGATTTGCTACCAATGGGAGCGGCCAATGATAGACTTATTTGCGACACAACAATCAATTGCAGATGTATGTGTCACCATGTCCGCATCCCCGAGCATATGCAGTAGACGCTCTATCGATCTTGTGGGACCAAATGATAGGATATGCGTATCCTCCAGCGCCGTTGATTCAGCAAATATTGCTAAAGATAAAACAATCACAATACAATTCTGTTGGTAGCATCTCTGTCTCCACAGAGACCGTGGATAAATCTACTCGGGTGTTTGCTGTGGGACTTACTGCGAAAACTTCCTCCACGAGAGGATCTTCTTTCGCAGGGGAAATCGTGTCAACTTCATCACAACCCGCAAGGTCTCAACCGTCACGTATTCTGTTGTGCGGTCCTTCTTGCACGGTAAGCATTGTACAAGACGAGCAGTGGACGCGATTTCTAACTGTAGGAGGACCTCCTCTTTGCTATACTATGCGGCTAAAGTGGAAGGTTTTTCGTCGTTGGTGTAGGGATCATTATGTTGATAGTTTTGATCCCTCTATACCAGACATTGCAAACTTTCTAGTATACTTGTTTGACGAGATCAACTGCAGCCTGTTACTATTAAAGGTTATAGGTCTATGTTATCTGATACCTATGCACACCATGATAGTTTACAATTGGATCTAATGTCTCTTTATCTAAATTAGTTAGAAACTTTTCGATAAATAGACCTAGAACCCTTAGATTAATTCCTAAATGGAATTTAGCTTGGGTTCTTCTTAACTAAAAGAAAACCATTTGAGCCTCTTGAGACAGTAGATTTCAAATTCTGGTCTTATAAGACAGCATTTCTCTTAGCTTTCTCTTCTGCTTGAAGAGTCAGTGAGCTTCATGCACTATCGGTGGACGATTCTCACTATCGTAGTGTCGGGAACACTATTACCTTTACTACTAATGTTGGATTTTTGGCTAAGAATCAGGCTCCTAATAAATATCCGGAACCTATTGTTATTAAGGCCCTTCCATTTTCAGACGGGCATAGGCCTTTACTCTGTCCGGTTAGAGCTTTATGTATTTATAAACAAGATTTCAGTTTATCAGAAAGGACGTAAAAGCTTCTTCTGTTTCTGATGCCTAATAGAAAGGACGTTACGGTCCATTCTATTGCTAGATGGATTCAATTAACTATCTGTACTGCTTATGATAATCTATCTTTAACTCAGCAGTCTGTGCTTAAGATCTCGGCTCATGAAGTAAGAGCTCTTTCTACATCTTGGGCTTCTGCAAACAGTGTTGCTATTACAGATTTAATGAAGGCTGCATATTGGTCTCAGCCATCCACATTCACGAATTTTTATCTCAGAAATATTGAGTCCATTTCTGGAGACCTGCATTGTTTAGGTCCATTATCTGCTGCTCAGAATGTTGTTCACTAAACAGTTGCAACTATAGTTATGTAGTCTTTCTGTTCAGGCAGTGACTTCGTCCTGTTGCTCTCTTCACTCTGGGCTATTTGACCCAGGGCAAGGGGAAGGTGGGGGGGGGGGGGGAGGAGGGTGTTCCCTTGGGTCACCTGTTTTATAGTGAAAACAAGGGGATACCTCCTCTGGAGTCAGTAATTCTGAGCTGTTACTGGGATGGTTTTAAAGTGAAAAGTTAATGTTTAAAAAATTCATTCATGTCATATTTTTAAAGTATAGCATTTGAATATGTCACGTGTCAAACGGGCGTTAATATACAATCCTCGGACACTTTTGAAAGAGTATAAAGAGTCTCAATTCTCTGGACTAACTTTATTTACTGGCTTACTTTAAAAATAATTAGTATAAGGATTATACTGGTTGTTAATAGAGAACATGAATGTTATGATGCTCAATTATGGAGGGTGTTGTGGCTTTCTAATTTATCATAAATAAGAAAGATACATGTAAAGCCTAATACTCCTTTTCTCCTCAAGGTGATGACTCTGTTTTATATAGTTGAGCTTATTGGATTTTCCTCTATGTCCTAGGCCCTCCAGCCTTTTTACTATTCAGCTATGTCTGGGTCATTGGTACAGTATAAAAATGTTAAAAAATTTATAGTAATTTATATATTTTTTATACTTACCAATGACCCAGACGGGGATGGCCCTCCCAGGAGTTGGGAACTCATACCTCCCCGCTGAGTACATAGCGCTGACCAGGCACTGATTGTAAGAATGATAAATGGCGCCAATTTCGGGACCTCCTTGACACTGCGCATGTGCAGTAGAGGCGAAGTATGGAGGGCCATTCAGGACATGATTTCTTTGGTTTTAGATGCAAATTTGGGGGATTGGGGAGCAAAATTTGTGTTTGGCCCTAGATTTTTAAGAGTTAGCACCACCTATGTCTGGGTCATTGGTAAGTATAAAAAATATATAAATTACTATAAATTTTTTAACTTTCCGGACTTTTTTTGGAAACACTTCAACGAAATTATTTCATTTTTGGTAACCTTCTATAGAACGATGACTTACAGATCAAGTTTCATTTGCACGCTATCCTTCCGTCAGTATGTCAGTCAGTCTGTCAGTCACACTTTAGTTTTCCAGACTTTTTTTGGAAATGCTTCAACCAAATGATTTCATTTTTGTAAGCTACAATAGAAAGATGACTTACAGATCAAGTTTGAGTTTCATGCTGATTGCATTATTCTTGTGTGAGTTATGGCCCTAGGAAATATGGAAAAGTGCCAAAATTATTAATGCTCATTAGTCCTGTAGGGGACATTGTATTGCTTCAGTGGTACATGAGCTCTTGTTTAATTTGTATACAACTGAGATCAACTGATAATGTTATAATTTCTTCTAACCAATAGTGTTACACAATCTTACATCTTCACAATTGAGTTTTTAGCTCACCTGACTTTCAGTCAGGAGAGCTATAGCGATCACTCACCGTCCGACATCCATGAACATAGTGTTTGTGTCTTCTCCTCCCAAACCGCTGAACCAATTTAATTGATATTTGAGATAATAGTTTGTTATGACATCGCAATTTGATTTTGTTCAAATCAAGTTGTCTCGCCCCTTGGTAGGGCCATGCCCAAAAAGTGTGCCTAAATCTTAAAAAATCTTCTTCTCATGAACCAGCAGTAGCAGAGACTTGACATTAGGTGTGCAGCTTCCTTTTGAGGTGTAGACTCAGATTTGTTCAAGAGAAGTTTTTTGGGACTTTGAAAAAGTGCTGAGTCAGCATTTTTTAACACTGTGGGTAATGGGAAAAACATTTAAGACTACTTTTCTCCCAAACCACTGCTCCAAAAGCCTTCAAATTTCACATATAACATCTTTGGAAGATTGTTTCACATGTTTATTGAAATCAATTTCCTGGGTCCATATTTGGGTTCTCTATGGGAGCCCAAATGTTTAAATTAGTGCAGTATGAGGAATATTCTTTAAAAATCTTCTTATCTACCAATAAGAATCTTTTGATATTTGGTATGCAACATCTTTAGGGTGGTGAGATTCAAGTTTGTTCAAGCCAAGTCCCTGAGCTCATATTTAGGCTGAAAATTTGGGGTCCCATTTTAAACTTAGAAATTTTGGACCAAAATACGGAATTTTTTTTGTTTGTTTTTTTATGCTTTTCGGTCAATTTTAAGACAAAAAAATTTTTTTTTTACACTGAAAATTTGGGGGACAGGTGGGACCAAAATCCAGAAATTAGTTTTTTTGTTTTTTATGCATTTTGTTTTTTTGTTTTTTATGCATTTTGGTTTTCTGAATAAAAATTTAAAAAAAGTCTGTTTTTTATGGGTTTATCTTAATTTTGGGACGTAAAAGTGCAGGAACTGAAAATAAAAGGAAAATCCTGTGTGTTGTGTGGGCACAACTGCTTCATCTAGTTGGTATATGCTTTTGTTAGGAGGGGCGTATGCAGCTTATTCAAGTCAAGACCCTGGTTTGATATTTAGACTACCATGTCAGGTGAGCACCCTCAGGCCTCCTGGGACCTCTTGTTTTTATGGTGGTCAGTGGTGGCTGAACACTGCAGGGACCCCTGGTCTTCGTTTTTTGGGGGTCGGGAACAAAGGTACTGGACCATCCATGGTAGGTTCGGTACAAGAAAAATTTGAAAATTGGTATCAAAAGTGCTTGCAAGTTCAGTCTCACCTTTCTATATTGAAAGTTAAGACTTGACAAAAAACCACCACAAGTAGAAGTTGATAATTGTCATGAAGTCTTGTCTTCTTCATGAATTCCCTGTGGAGTATCTGTTCTGAGATCATAGTCTAACAGAGTTGACTTGAATTTTCAAGATTGAAGGTCATGATATGGTGCTTTGTGACAGACTGTTGGAAAGATCTCTAGGACTCTCACAAATAATATGTCACATAAAACCAGGTATGTTTTTTTCTGAAAATCTTAATTAGCAGGCTTACATCTCCTGTTATAGGAACTGAATAATGTCACAAGTCACCACTGGTTTACCATATTCAGTATTCAGAATATACAACATGACATTTCAGATTCAGAATGTTGAGCATTATCAAAGCTGGTGGGGTGAGGTGGGGAATCCCCCCCCCCTTAACCAGTTGAATGCTAGAATTCAAAACCACTATCAGGTCTCCACTGAAAAGTGCTGAAAGCAACTATAGTGGTTTTACACTGTTTGTGTTGTTGGCTGAGCAGGAGAAAAATGCTAATATAAAATTATTTTGTTACAATTTATTGGAGGGTTCTAACTGGTACTCTCCAATAAATTGCAACAAAACAATTCTTGCTAAACGAAGGCTCCTTTTGCTGGTAGTGTGATAACTTTGTAAAAAAATCCTCACATTGCAAATGACCATTGAAAAGTAATTCATAACTCGACCAGTCAAATCTCTCTCTCAAAACATTTTTTGTCTGTCGGAAAAAGAACTGGTCATCTAATAAAACCTCAATTTTCATTATTCCAAAAAATATCTCCTTTGTATGAAAACACTGGGAGCGTAGTGGCTCATTTGTTATGGCATTGGACTTCAAACCGAAAAATCCATGGTTCGATCCCCACCAGAGGTAACTGCGTTGTGTCCTTGAGCAAGGCACTTAAACCCGATTGCTCCTGTGGGGGCACAGTGGCGTTGTGTTCTTAGGTGTACTGCACAGCAATAGTGCACTTATCTCCAACCATTGCTAACCCTGCTTGTGTGGAGTTAGTACATTTAGGAGCAAGCCAGAATATAAGCAACCTGTCATTTGCAAAATTGGGTCCCCAGTGGGTGAATTTGCTGATGCTATCCCATACCATGGGCCAATTTATCCTCTAGGTACATCTTTCTGTTTTGGCTTGAGACCTTGGATTCAGACTGAGGTTCACAGAGGATAAATTTTGTGATGCTACCCTGCTGTGCAGGGTAGCATCACCAAATTTATTCTCTGGGGACCTCATTTTGCAGATGACAGTCTGCTTATTTTCAGGCTTGTTTAGGAGTCTGACAGTTGCTCTCCATTACTTGGTAGTTCTCTCCGGGGTATTCTGACTTCCTGCACCAAAAAAAAACTCTCTGACACGGTGTGATCCTGGCTGTCAAAAGTGTCATTAAACCCCAATAATTAAATGAAAACACTTGGTATAAATATATGATAGTTGAGTAGTCACGTAAAAAATTTCATGTATTATTACTATTTTAAAGAATTTTGTTAACCCTTTACCCAAAGTAATGGCCAAAACCGGCCAGCATTCTAAAAAATTGCCAATTAATTTTCATTATTTTTTCATATTATGTCTCAAAAACATAGGTTATGAGCTCGTTCCAATGAGGGGTCATAACCTTTGTTTTTGAGACAAAAATTAGTGATTCAAGTGTCTTCTGCTTTTCATGGTAAGTAAAGGGTTAAATGAAAATAATTCTTTAAAACAATTATAATAAATGAATGCTTTGGATCTATTTCATTGATGTAGTTCAAAAGAAGTATATTTAGTTAGGTTTCAAGTTTGTACCGATTGTCAGCGACCCGGTAATACTGTCAGATAGATTTTAATTCTCGACCCACCATGTCAGAAAATTGTTAGATACTAGCTTCAGAAATGATGTTGAGTAACATTTTACAGTACTTCACAGACTTCTATAAAGTGTTGTTAGTTAATTCAGACACTGGTTGCAATTTATTTTTTTCACCTAAAAGTTTGGCATGATGAATGTTCGGAAACAGGAAGAAATAATGAACAACAGGTACCATACACATTATGATTGGACACTTTAATTACAGGTGGCTATGTGGAAGGTAGTCTGCCTCCAAAATTGATCAGAAGTGCAATACTGAAGTTATGCAGGGAATTAAAAGATGATGCCGTATCTCTGGTAGATGTTCTTGCACCAACAGATTTTATTCTTAACTCTCCCATCGGACATTCCAATGGACAGGTAAGCCGATTATTGAAATATTATTTTTACCTAATTAACATGGTTGAATATTAAGACTTTTTAATTCAAAGGCATTTGAAGTGCTGGAATGTGGGATTTTCTTAAAAAACTAATGGAAACTTCCTGAAAATTGTACAGTACGTGGGGAGTGTATTATCACGAAATCACCTGTAGAGTGGAGATTCCACCCAAGCAATGTTTAAAAATTTGTTGCAAAGCATAACAAGCGCAAGCACAGTTCCAGCCAATGGACCTCTGGGTTAAACCCGGAGGTCCATTGGCTGAAACGTTGCTTGTGTTTTTTAGCTGTGACGAGCAGCTCTATATGTGGCAATGTCGGTCTGTCTGTCTGTCGGTCTGTTGGTCGGTCGGTCTGTCGGTCTGTCACCAATGAGTTTAAAAAACACCATAACTCCTAAAATATTTGATGTAATGACACCATACTTGGTATGCAAGTGTATCTTCATGATGTCTACACCCTCTCAATAGTGCATGTTATTCGGATAATTTCTGTCACATTTATGGACTTGTCACCAACAAGTTTTTTTGTCACCAACAAGTTTTTTTGTCACCAACGAGTTTTAAAACATCATTGGCGTAGCATGAATTGTCGCTGCTTCGGCACTGTGACAGTGCTCTCTAGTTTTCCATATGTATAGAATTTGAAAGTGGTACTTTGGGTGATAACTCCACTCTGTGGGGTGATTTAGTTACAAACCACTCTCCACAAACCATTCAAAAGAAATTTTGATTTGATTTGGTATACTAATATTTGTGAGTTTTTGTTGTATAAATTGCATTTTTTTTATCCACAGAAATAGTACCTACACGTGACAATGATCCCTGGAAAGCTCTCTAAGTCAGGTGCAGGTAGAGGTTTAGCTGGGACTTTGATGTAACTCACCCTAATTTTTTCATCAGAGTACTGTATAAGTCGGAATTATTGTTTTCAGAAGTGCCATTTATACTTTTATAGACAACACTAGAGGTTTCTTCATTGTCTACTTTCTTAAAAAATTGTACAGAACAATGTTAGTTGGTTATTTTATAGAACAATGTTGGTTGATTATTTTATAGAACAATGTTGGTTGGTTATTTTATAGAACAATGTTGGTTGGTTATTTTATAGAACAATGTTGGTTGGTTATTTTTCTCATTGATTTGACATATTTAGAATGACAAGTCAAGTTCCAAACACACATGCACAGTGGTGGAAACTGACACAGGAATTTTTTTTGGCATGCCCATCACTTATGCAATTATAATCCCATGTAAGCAATTTTTTGCTTGCCTACCTTCAGTTGTTTTTTGTCATTCATCGCCTGTACCTTTACTGGTAGAGTGCTAAGTTAATTTTCAAAGGTGTTTTGAAACGTATTTTTAGCTCACCTGAGCGAAGCTCAAGGGGAGCTTTACTAATCACTTTCTGTCCGGAGTCCGGAGTTCGTCGTCGTCCATCCGACGTTAACTTTACATTATCGACTTCTCCTCCTAAACCACTAGCCCAATTTTATTCAAATGTTGGCTAAATGTTTATTACCTAATGCCAATTCAGATTTGTTCAAATGAAGTTGCCCCTCCTCCTGGGTGGTGTCACGCCCCCAAGGGGCACCAAAATCTTTGTAAATCTTCTTCTCATGAACCAGCAGTAGCAGAGACTTGATATATGGTGTGCAGCTTCCTTTTGAGGTGTAGACTCAGATTTGTTCAAGAGAAGTTTGTGGGGCTATACTTGGCGTCGTTATGGGAGGGGCAAAATTTTTTGCCCTGCCCAAAATTTCTATTTTCCAAACCGAGAGGCTGATTTGAACCAAATTTTATGTGAGGGCTTATTGGGTCATGAGTACTTGATTTATGCAAAAAAAAAATTTCCCGCAGCCCCGTGGGAACCGCAGGAGCTAAAAATAGAAAAAATTTAAAACGCCCATATCTCCAAAACTGCACGGCATTGAGAATTTTTATTTGGTGTGCAGCTTCCTTAGGACCAACAGAAAGGATTGGTAAAAAAACATTGCCATCGGTTTTATCATAGGGTACAGTTTCGGGACTTTGAAAAAGTGCTGAGTCAGCACTTTTTAACACTGTAGGCAATGGGAAAAACATTAAAAAATCTTCTTCTCCAGATCCAGCAGGCAGAATCTTTTGATATTTGGTATGCAACATTGTAGGGTGGATCTGATTCAAGTTTGTTCAAATTGGCCCCCTGGGTTCATATTTGAGCTCAGTATAGGAGCCCGATTTCAAACTTAGTGCATTTCAGGCAATTTTCTTAAAAAATCTTCTTCTCCAGATCCAGCAGGCAGAATCTTTTGATATTTGGTATGCAACATTGTGGGGTGGATCTGATTCAAGTTTGTTCAAATCGGCCCCCTGGGTTTATATTTGGGCTCAGTATAGGAGCCCAAATTTGAACTTACTGCATTTCAGGCAAATTTCTTTGAAAATCTTCTTCTCCAGATCCAGCAGGCAGAATCTTTTGATATTTGGCATGCAACATTGTAGGGTGGATCTGATTCAAGTTTGTTCAAATCAGCTCCCTAGATTCATATTTGGGCTCACTATAGGAGCTCGAATTCGAACTTAGTGCATTTCAGGCAAATTTCTTCAAAAATCTTCTTCTCCAGATCCAGCAGGCAGAATCTTTTGATATTTGGTATGCAACGTTGCGGGGTAGATCTGATTCAAGTTTGTTCAAATCGGCCCCCTGGATTCATATTTGGGCTTACTATAGAAGCCCGAATTCGAACTTAGTGCATTTCAGGCAAATTTCTTAAAAAATCTTCTTCTCCAGATCCAGCGGGCAGAATCTTTTCATATTTGGTAAGCAACATTGTGGGGTGGATCTGATTCAAGTTTGTTCAAATCGGCTCCCTGGGTTAATATTTGGGCTCAGTATAGGAGCCCGATTTCGAACTTAGTGCATTTCAGGCAAATTTCTTAAAAAATCTTCTTCTCCAGATCCAGCAGGCAGAATCTTTTGATATTTGGTATGCAACATTGTAGGGTGGATCTGATTCAAGTTTGTTCAAATCGGCCTCCTGGGTTCATATTTGGGCTCAGTATAGGAGCCCGATTTCGAACTTAGTGCATTTAGGCAAATTTCTTAAAAAATCTTCTTCTCCAGATCCAGCAGGCAGAATCTTTTGATATTTGGTATGCAACATTGTGGGGTGGATCTGATTCAAGTTTGTTCAAATCGGCTTCCTAGATTCATATTTGGGCTCACTATAGAAGCTCGAATTTGAAGTTAGTGCATTTCAGGCAAATTTCTTAAAAAATCTTCTTCTCCAGATCCAGCAGGCAGAATCTTTTCATATTTGGTAAGCAACATTGTGGGGTGGATCTGATTCAAGTTTGTTCAAATCGGCCCCCTGGGTTTATATTTGGGCTCAGTATAGGAGCCCAAATTTGAACTTAGTGCATTTCAAGCAAATTTATTAAAAAATCTTCTTCTCCAGATCCAGCAGGCAGAATCTTTTGATATTTGGTATGCAACATTGTGGGATGGATCTGATGCAAATTTGTTCAAATCGGCTCCCTAGATTCATATTTGGGCTTACTATAGAAGCTCGAATTCGAACTTAGTGCATTTGAGGCAAATTTCTTAAAAAATCATCTTCTCCAGATCCAGCAGGCAAAATCTTTTGATATTTGGTATGCAACATTGCGGGGTGGATCTGATTCAAGTTTGTTCAAATTGGCCCCCTGGATTCATATTTGGGCTCACTATAGAAGCTCGAATTCAAACTTAGTGCATTTTGGGCAAATTTCTTAAAAAATCTTCTTTTTCAGATCCAGCAGGCAGAATCTTTTGATATTTGGTATGAAACATTGTGGGGTGGATCTGATTCAAGTTTGTTCAAATCGGCTTCCTAGTTTCATATTTGGGCTCACTATAGAAGCTCGAATTCGAACTTAGTGCATTTCAGGCAAATTTCTTAAAAAATCTTCTTCTCCAGATCCAGCTTCAGAATCTTTTCATATTTGGTAAGCAACATTGTGGGGTGGATCTGATTCAAGTTTGTTCAAATCGGCCCCCTGGGTTTATATTTGGGCTCCGTATGGGAGCCCAAATTTTAACTTAGTGCATTTCAGGCATATTTCTTAAAAAATCTTCTTCTCCAGATCCAGCAGGCAGAATCTTTTGATATTTGGTATGCAACATTGTGCGATGGATCTGATTCAAGTTTGTTCAAATCGGCCCCCTGGGTTTATATTTGGGCTCAGTATAGGAGCTCAAATTTGAACTTAGTGCATTTCAGGCAAATTTCTTTGAAAATCTTCTTCTCAAGATCCAGCAGGCAGAATCTTCTGATATTGGGTATGCACCATGCTTAGGGGGGTGAGATTCAAGTTTGTTCAAGCCAAGTCCCTGGGTTCATATTTGGGCTCACTGTGGTAGCCCAAATTATAACTTAGTTCAAAATGAGGAATTTTCTTTAAAAATCTTCTTCAGATCCAGCAGTCGGAATGTTTTGATATTTGGTATGCAGCATCCTTAGGGGGTGAGATTCAAGTTTGTTCAAGCCATGTCCCTAGGTCCATATTTGGACTCACTGTGGGAGCTCGAATTGTAACTTAGTTTAAAATGAGGACTTTTCTTTAAAAATCTTCTTCTTCAGCCATATTTGGGCTCACTGTGGTAGCCCAAATTATAACTTAGTTCAAAATGAGGACTTTTCTTTAAAAATCTTCTTCTTCAGATCCAGCAGTCGGAATGTTTTGATATTTGGTGTGCAGCATCCTTAGGGGGGTGAGATTCAAGTTTGTTAAAGCCAAGTCCCTGGGTTCATATATGGGCTCCCTGTGGAAGCCTGAATTATAACTTAGTTCAATATGAGGAATATTCTTTAAAAATCTTTTTTTTTTAGATCCACTGGTCAGAATCTTTGGATATTTGGTATAAGCTTTTCTTAGGAGGAGCAGATGCAACTTGTTGAAATCAATTCTCTGGGTTGATATAAATTTAGGCTACCATGTCAGGTGAGCGCCCTCAGGCCCCTTGGGGCCTCTTGTTTTCAAAGCTACCAAGCAAGGGTGACTTAGTTTAGCAAGAATTTACTCAGAGAGTGTCTCTTGGTACTTTCCAATAAATTGTAATAAAGCAATTTTATATAAAAAAAAATGTTCTTAGTGTTGAGCAAACGGCAAGCATATGCAAAAAGTGTAAAGCCACTAAAGTGACTTTCAGCACTTTTCAGTAGAGCCATGATAACAGCTTCTAGCACTCAACCAGTTAAACATTCCAACAGTTCCCTTTGTAAATGGTAAAACAGAAGAGGCCCTAACCCTCAAAAATGTAAATTTACTCTGTCTGACAGTCCTGGGTGAGCTAGGCTGTTAATCATTCTAGTTGGGCCCTCAGTAAACTGCAGTGCCCTCCAAAATCATGTTATTAGCTCACCTGACTGAAAGTTGGGGTGAGCTTTAGTGATCACTTTTCGTCTGGCATCCTCCGTCGAAATTGTAGTGTTTGCAACTTCTCCAAAACCACTGCACCAGTTTCAGTTAAATTTGAGATGATTGTTATGATTTTGTTTTTGTTCAATTCGGCTCAAATCACCCCATGGGGAGGGGGGAAATGTTTCTTTTTAAAAATCTTGTTCAAATGAAGTTCATGGAGCAATATTTGCCATTGTAATGGGAGAGGCAATTTTCTGAACAGATTTGGACCAAATTTGGCATGTGGTACTATTGAATCATAAGTATGTGATTCATGCAAAAAGAATGTCCTGCATCCCCATGGGAACCACAGGAGCTAAAAATAGAAATATTTTCAAACGACCATATTTCCCAAATGGCATGGAACAGAAATTTGTTATTTTGTATGAAGCATCCTTAGGACCAGTAGGATGGAATGGTAAAACGAAATTGCCATCAGTTATGCCGTAGTGTTCTGTAGAGGGAATCAAAAAAATGCCGAGTCAGCAAATTTGCAAAAAAAAATGATTCTTTTGATATTTGGTATACAGCATCCATAGTGGGGTCAGATGCCATTTTGGTAAAATTAAACCCCTCGATTCATATTTGGGCTCAATGAAGGAGCCAAAATTTTAACTTGGTTTAATATGAGAAGTTCTCTTTAAAGAATCTTCTTCTCCAGAATCTTCTAATATTTGGTTTAAAACATCGATACAGGGGTCAAATTTACATTTGTTCAAATCAATTCTCCCAGTTAATATTTAGGCTTCCTACGGGAGCCTTCATGTAAACTCAGTGCAACATGAGGAATAATCTTAAAAAATCTTCTTCATATCCACCAGTCAGAATGTTTTGATGTTTGGTATACAGTATCCTTAGGGAGATCAGATCTGAGTTTGTTCAAACGAAGGCTGTGTGTTAATATTTGGGCTCCCTATTGGAGCCCAAATTTTAACTTTGGCCAATTTGAGGGATAATCTTTAAAACTCCATTTCTCCAGAGGCCAATGTGAGGGATAATCTTTAAAACTACATTTCTCCAGAACCACTGGTCATAAGCTCTTGATATATGGTATGCAGAATCCTTATAGGGGTTAGATTCAAGTATGTTCAAACCAAACACATCAGTTAATAATTAGAATCTCTTTCCTAACTTACTGCAATATGGGGAATAATCTTAAAAAGTTTCCTTTCTCACCAGTCACAATCTTTTGATATTTGGTATATAATCTCATTACAAAGGTCAGATTCAAGTATGTTCAAATCAGGAACCCTGGTTAATGTTTATATATAGCCTGAAATTTCACTTAGTGCATTATAAAGAATTATGTTTAGAAATCTTCTCCAGATCCATCAGTCAGAATCTTGTGATATTTGGTATACAGCATCCTCAGAGAGGTCAGATCTCAGTTTGTTCAAACCACGAAATCCCTGTTTATATTTTGGATCCCTATTGGAACACGTATTTTAACGTAGTCCAATATGAGGAATAATCTTTAAAACTCTTTTTATCCAGAACCATCCGTCAGAATCTTTTGATGTATGGTGTACTAAATCGCATTCAAGTTTGAACAAATAATGACCATCGGCTTATAATTGGGGTCCCTGCGGAAGCCCAGATTTCAACTTGGCGCAGTATGAGGAATAATCTTTAAAAATCATCTTTTTCAAATCCACCAGTCAGAATATTTTTTTGTTTAGGATACAGCATCCTTACAGAGGTCAGATTAAAGTACTTAATTAGTATTTGGGCTCTCTATTAGAGTCCAAATTTTAACTTGCTTCACTATGAGGAATATTCTTTAAAAATCTTCTCACGAATCCCAATCAGAATCTGTTTATATATGGTATACACTTTTCTTAGGGGAGTCAGATTTAAGTTTGTTAAAATGAAGTCCCTGGGTTAATATTTTGGCTCCCAATTGAGGACCCACACTTTAACTTAATCCATTATGATAGTAATCTTTAAAACTCTTCTCCAAAACTACTAATCAGAATTCAGAATCTTTAAAAAAATTGTATTCAGAATCTTTACAGGGGTCGGATTAACCCTTTGAGACTTTAAATACCCTGACGTTCATACGTCACCGGGAATTCAATTTCTTCAACGCTTTTCAAAACGCGACATCAAACGTCGGAAAGTACAAATAAAATATTTTTCACATAGGTGATTATCTGGTTGAGGTCTATTTTATTGTCGGGGTTCTGAATTTGTTATTCAAAACTTGCTTTATTACAAATTATTGGAGAGTGCCCAGAGCCACTCTCCAATAATTTGTAATAAAAAAATTTATATAAACAAAATATTATATGTGTTTGACTGAATATGAAATATAAGCAAGGAAAGTGTTGGTTTTTGCTCTGGTATCCTCATTTTTTGAAAGCCCTAATAGTGGCTTCTAGCACCCAACCAGTTAAGAAGCCTTTCCAGCAGGATTATATTAGTATTTTAAGCTGCGATAACATTTGGCTCAACGGTTGTCCCTGAGCACTATTCGGGAGAAAATAGGAATTGAGGTTAAAACTTTAAAAAGCGAAAAATAATAACGAAACAAAAGACCACAAAGGTTTCAAGGCATTGTTTGATTTCGTACGTCATAAGACATACAAAAGGGTTAAAGTTTGTTAAAAACATGCCCATATGTTAATAATTGGGCTCTCTGTGAGAGCCCAAATTTTCATTTAGAATCTTTTTTAGATCCACCAGGTGGAATCGTATGAGTTCCCAAACCGGTGTAAATTCCCATACACCCTGGAAAACACAAGGATAACAAATTTATTTCCAAGAATTTTTGTGTACTTAATACTTTCACCTACATTGTGGGCAAAAACTGACAGAAAATTTTTACTTTGCAAGTTTCTTAAATAAAACCAGACAAATATGGATGTCAATGGAACTGGCTCAACGAGCCAGTTCCAATGACATCCATATCTGTAATATTTTATTGCACATAAATATTAAATTTCCTGTATTTTTATTTTTGTTCTAACATTATCGAGCAGAAGGTATGAATTAATAATTAAAAATGGGTACTTTTTTAGCCATATAGCTTGCTCTTGTATATTCATGTTTTTACACCGTGGTTAATGGTTAAGCACGTTATAAAAAAAAGCCACTATGGATTGCAAGTTACACCGTACCTCTCAGCCAATCAAAATGCAGTATTTTGTTTCATTTGGAAATAAAAATGGTTTACTAACACGGCCATGACTCATGAGAAACTTCTAATTTATTACTACCGCGGAATTTGACCACAAGGTAAAAAAAAAGTTTGAATTTGGGGAATATGACTGGCGGTACTGGAGTATTGAGCAAAACTGCATTACGATTCTCATTTTTATTTTCTATTATTTACTCACATTCAATAGTTCTATGTTATTTCTGCAAGCCTTTCCATTAACCAACAACCACAAGCAAAACAGAGGAAAGAAATGAAAATGCTGCAATGTTTTTTATCAACAAAAAGTACACAAATGAATATTCAAAATCAATTACTGAGTTTGTGAGAGATCACAGTTCTTTCTGGCTCTAGCTGATTAATATTCATGATGTTAGGTCATGAATGAATTGTGGGATATTATTGACATTACATTTAACTGTGCAGTTTTTTGTTTTGGATGTTGGACAAAAAATAAAACCCAATTTATTCCACAAAAATTGTTTAGTTTTTATATGCCCGTTTTGAAAAAACGGGTCGTATAATGGTATACCGCTGTCCGCCTGTCCATCCGGTCACACATCGTATGATAACTCAAGAATGCTTTGAGAGATTTTCGTGATTTTTGGGTTGGTGGTGTATATCGATGGAGGGAAGCTCCCTTTCGTTTAGTGTCGCCATTCGATTAGTCATTCCAGAGTTATGGGACTTTATTACTTAGAAAATTGTTGATTTTTTACACATCGTACGATAACTCGAGAACGCTTTGAGAGATTTTCGTAATTTTTGGGTAGGTGGTGTATATCGATGGAGGGAAGCTCCCTTTCGTTTAGTGTTGCTGTTCGATTAGTCATTCCAGAGTTATGGGACTTTATTACTTAGAAAATTGTTGATTTTTTACACGTCGTACGATAACTCGAGAACGCTTTGAGAGATTTTCACGATTTTTTGATAGGTGGTTTATGTTGATGGAAGGAAGCTCCCTTTCAGTTGGTGTCACCATTCGATTAGTCATTCCAGAGTTATGGAACTTTATTTTTCAAATGTCGAACAATAACTTGAAAATGCTTAGAGCAATTTTCATGATTTTTTGGTTGCAAGTATATGTTGATAGAAGGAATCTCCCTTTCGATTTGTGTCATTGTCCGATTTGTCATTTCAGAGTTATGGGACTTTATTCATCAAAATATAGGCAATTTCCCCATGTTGGACTTTGAGCAATTTTCATGATTTTTTGGTGGCAAGTATTTGTAACCTGACAAGTACACATGTATACTCATATTGTGTGGTTCCCTCTTGTAATTAATAATGGGTGTATTATGCGCTCATGGCACAACAGCTGTTTATTTATAGATAATAAATATATAAGTCTCTACAGTTTATTTGTAAAAAATAAGAAAATAAAATAATGAATTATTTGAACACTAATAACTGCAATGGAAGTGCATTCCTCCACCACTTTGATGATTGAATAAAATTATTCAATAACTCAGTATACCACGGTATATTTTCTTTTATTACACATCCATTAAACTTTAAACCCTTGTATTCAACGGAATCGCTGCTGTGATATAAATGATTCTGTGTTCAACTGGTGATATACAAACCGGAACTTTTTTACCGCACCGTTTAGTTACGCTTCGAAAAGTTTCCAAATTTCGTTATACAATCATCGACCATCTGTCGCATAGTGTGAAAATGAAAACGTCCAAAGCAAAATAAAGTTGATTCACAAAAAATTAGCCAAAAATGAGATAATATTTTTAAAAAACCCAATCATTTCCAACCAGAACATTAACCCAGTCCCGTTGCCATCTCATTTTGTGGATCCCATTATATCTAAATTGGTCAACTTTATTTCGGTAAATCTTCGTACACCTTGACATGCTTCGAACTTCTTTTAAAAACGTTTCTCCCAGCTGTTTTGCAAATCTGCACATATTTCTACTTATAGTTTTACTAACAGTAATACTCACCAAATGGTTAGGCGTGAATGGGCACCAGCCCATTCACGCCTAACCATTTGGTGGCTATTACTGTTAGTAAACAGCGATACAAATTTCAACAAACACTGGTTCCGAAAAGGTTGTTTTGATTGTTTTATCGATCCATATGATCAGTACAGCTTCCGTCAAAACAAACTCTTCACCTTTGGGTTTAATTATCGGAATTAAAATTTGTTTATTTAAATGCATTTTAATGCATGGGTTGTGTGATAAACACAGAATGCGATGTGTGTTTGAATCAGTGGTTGTTTTACATAACTCGTTCGAATGGCGTAATCCTACGGCCTACGGCTCTCACGAAATATGACTACGCCATTCCAACTCGTTATGTAAAACACCCACCGATTCAAACACACATCGTGTTCTGTCTATTGATACCGCGGTATTTTTACATCCCAATACTGTGTAACTCTATCCATTCCATCTGGACGTACCAACCTGAAAAAATAAAAATAACGGCCTTACAGTCCATCTTTGAATCATCCCCTGTTCATTCAGGGCAAAGAAGAAAGTCAACCGGTTCAAAAGATGGGAGCGTAGGTCACTGGCTGAACCACTGGGTGCGTAAGTCACTGGTTGAACCACTGGGTGCATAGGTCACTGGCTGCACCAGTGGGTGCATAGGTCATTGGTTGAACCACTGGGTGCATAGGTCACTGGTTGAACCACTGGGTACAGGTAGGTCACTGGTTGAACCACTGGGTACAGGTAGGTCACTGGCTGAACCACTGGGTGCATAGGTCACTGGTTGAACCACTGGGTACAGATAGGTCACTGGTTGAACCACTGGGTACAGGTAGGTCACTGGTTGAACCACAGGTGCACGTATCACTGGTTTGGAATACAATAGTGGCATTTTAGTGGGTCTGTGTTTGCCGTTGTTCCCAAATTACACCAATTTAAAGAACTCTTAACGAAGAATAAACGTGTATTTATGTTGTTTTTCAGATTTACAAAAACCTATATGCTGCCATGATACAAACACCCCAAGCATTGGAGAGACCATCATGGTGGAGAGAGTTTGTAGACAAGCCACTGTATCCATCAAAAGAAAAGTCCAAATTATAACAGTGGTGTCGAATAACTTTCAAAAATAGGATTATGAATAAAACTGAACTGATTACATTATTTATGTATGGCAACCATTTGCCAGTGATTTTTCAATAAGACTTTTATGTTTTTTATGATTCCTCTTTTTTAAGGATTAAGGTGCTGAAAGATACTTGTATTTGGCTTTTAACCCTTTACCCAATGAATCGGCCACATCTGCCCGAGTAATATTCAAAATTCAACAGCTGAAAAAATATTATTTTTCACCAAATTTCAACAAAACCCTATCATGTTACCCCTCTTTGGAACAAGCTCGTTTCAATGAGGGGTCACATGATATGGTTTGGTTGAAATGTTTTGAAAAATGTAAAAAAATGATATTTAAAAAAATAAAGTTTGATATCGTCTGCGTTGGGTAAATGGTTAAGCAACAGAAAAAAAATTGTCACCCTTTTGTAAAAGCCGGTGATCATTTTCAGTTTTCTTCTCTAAAAAATAGTGTACAGTTGCTCAGCGGAACAAGCTCCACTGACTAACTCCAAAATGGAACATTAGCTATTACGAAAAGTAAACTGTTAGCTCTCAACTTGTAATCTGCTGAGTATCTTTTAAATATTTTTCAACAAATCTAATCATAGCTGCTTTAGAGCAGCCATGACTAGATTTCTTGAAAAATTCATCCTAATTTAGCCAAAGAAATCAATGATAAAAAAGGCTGTGAATTTACTGGGAAAAATTTTCTTTAACCCTTTACCTGACATGAAAAGCAGACCCCACTTGCAAAAAAAATTCTTGATTTTTTTTTGTCTCAAAAACATAGGTTATGACCCCTCATAGCATAATGAAAATTAATTGGCAATTTTTGAGAATAGCGCTGGCCGGTTTTGGCTGTTACATTGGGTAAAGGATTAAATCTGTTAAAATTATACTTATTTCAGTGGCAAGAGATTTCATGTCCTGGATAGGAATATCCGCCAGCAGCATGCAAGGAGTTAAAGGCATAATTCTACATTCAGCCAGGGGCGTAACGAATATGACCCCTTGGGGGTGTAAAGCTAATTTGCCCAACTTTGTTGGCTCAAGACACAACTGACTAATATTCCAACAACATCATCAAGGCGTAACTTCATTGAAGGCAGACCTTGATCATGTAAATGGCAAGGCAGGGGTTTAAACCCACTCTCTCTGATACAGTTTCCTTTGGCACCAACTGCCTAGGCCACGGACCGACCCCAAAAAGGGAATGCTAGTTAGCCAGGGATATAGAGGCCAGTACAGAACACACAGAATACTCAATGTTGATGTACTTAAAATATTAGTCAGTTGGGATCTCAAAAAGTTAATAGACTAAAAGACTTTTTGAAATTTATTAGTGAATAAATAAAATAAAATATACTGGTACATATAATAGTCATGACACAACTTATTTGAATAACATGTACTGAATTGATCATGTCTGTCCCCCAGTGGTCGAATCATGTACTACAGACCTTCATTTGTATGACCGACTATGTGTGTAATACAAATCTGAGTATCAAATCTAATCTTTTAACCCTTTACCCAACGTAACAGCCAAAAATGGCCAGCGCGATTCACAAAAGTCACCAGTTAATTTTCATTTTTTTTCTTCATTTTTTTGTCTCAAAAACATAGGTTATGGCCTCTCTTTGGAATGAGCTCATTGAGCTTGTTCCAATGGGGGGTCATAACCTATGTTTTTAAGACAAAAAATTTGTTATTCAAAAATTTTGTTTGCAAGTGCAATCTGCTTTTCATGTTAGGTAAAGGGTTAAGAAAGTACTTGATTACTAGCAAGAGAGAATTGATATCTTTGACTTGATGAAAATGTCCTGACAGAAAAATTATTGGGGGGGAGGGGAGCCCACAAGCCCTACACCCCTATAGTTACAACCCTGGATGTTTGGTTAAACTTGCAGGTTACATTCCAAGTGCTGTGGAAGTTGTTTCCAGGCAAATCTTGGTTGCCTATTTATTTATTTATTTATTTATTTATTTATTTATTTATTTATTTATTTATTTATTTATTTATTTATTGGTGTTTAAGGTCACATACTTCTGCACAATGGCTCATCATGACCGCAACATGGAGATAAACTCAAGTTTAGTCAATTGTTTATACATGTACCCATGTTGCCCATTTTAGAGGATTTCCACCCCAAGCATTGGTAACTTGATCCTATTTTACCAAGTACTGCTTCACTTCCTGGGGTTCCCTCTGGGAATCTAGATAGGTAAGAAACAACCACAAAGTTCCAGGATGTAGATTGTCAGTGAAGCAAAAATTCACCAAAATCTCCAGTAATTTAAGGATTAATGTTATTAAGGGATGAAAGTTTGGTTTCAGAAAATTATATTTGGTAAAGAATTAACTGTTTACCAAAAATGATTTGCTGGCAAATGTAGTGGTATCTGCCCCTGAAATCATTTTAAAAATGTATTTTGGTTTACCTCCAGTAAATTGCACAGGTCAGTAATTTGGTTCAGATGTGGAGTCAGAAGCAATGTTTTCTATAGTATTTTACCTGTCAGTATTGATAGACTATATTTTCTCATCAATTATTAAAAAAAAATTCCACCATCCATAAAACTGCGTATGTCCCACCCCCTCAATTAAGAAATGTGCACATTGTGCTCATTCCAATGAGTGGTCAAAATTTATATTTTACTTTCAGAAGCAAAAATGGACAAAATTGAAATCTGAATGTTCATTGTTGTGTATGTTACTGTCCAATCCCAAAAGAAAGTAAAAATAATTTGTTGATCCGCATGCTGACGACAGGACAGATTTTACTTTAATTAACCCTCTGTACACTTCTGTGGAAATATAAAAATTTCAACTTCCAAAATCTTCCCATAATACCAGCCCCCAAGCAAAAATGGGGGTTGGGGGAGAGAGGGGTGGATCTAGAAAATTTTGTTGTCTGTAGGAAAATCTTTGATGTCTATCAGAAAAATTGTTGACCACACAAATGCCAACATTTTCTCTGAGGCAAGTAGTAATTGATCAGCTAGTTCCTCAGAATTCTTGCACGTGGTGTGACCTTGAAAGGAATGTTTGTCAATAATGACAGGTTCCTAACTCAACGCTGATCCATAACATTCGTTAAAAAGGGCAGATCCACCATACATACAAGTACATGACAATCATGTAGTTATGTACATCACAAAATTTAATTTAATATTGTTTTAAACAAGTATTTAGTGTTAGGCTTCAAGTTTATAGGCCTAACGGCAAGAAACTGTCTGATGATTTTAACTCTCTCCTGGCCATGTTGGAACATTTTGAGATTGACGCTTCAGACCTACCATAATGAAACTAGGAATTTAACCAATTCAATCTTGTTTGACAGAGCTCAATGAGCTCTTTCAAACAAGATTGTATTGGTTAAAACTAGCTGCATTGTGAGTAAAACTTGTAGTTTAAAATTTTTTCACTTCACCAAATTATTAATCACATTGAATTTAGATAGAGTGATGATTAATGCCTTTCGTGTAATAATATTCCTCTTTTATCAAATAAAAAGCAGTCTATTAGGCCATACAAAATAAATTAATTGATTCTCAGGCATTATTTTTCAAATCACTGAGAGAGGGTGGATTTTATTTTTCATTTTTCTTTTTCTTTTGCAAAAAGTGAGCAAACATGGAGAGGATTTCAGCTGTCTTTTTACACACTAAAATATAGAAAGTTCATATTTATACAAATAAATTAAATTTTAATTTGAAAAATAAAACTTTCCTCTAAAAACAAACTCTGGGTACGGCAATTCCAAGGCTTAATATTCTTTCGATGCTCTTCATATTATCTTTGAAGTAAAAGTATTTAATCTATGGGTATTCGCCTCATTACAATTTGCCTACAGGTTCTCTCCCATAAATTATAACAAGGCAAACATATTGGAGACGCAACTAAATAAATCTGTATCAATCAAAAAATGTAAAAATGTTCGGGTCTCCCTGAGTTTGTATTAATATTGGAAGACACTGAAAGGCAATAAAAATGTCCAATGAGGGGGTTCAAATTCAGTGAGGGATTGCCTGAGAATCAAAATATTTTTAGCCTCATATTAATAACAAGTCTGAGATAAATTTCTGCTTTGTTCTCATACCAGAGATATGATATTTTCCTTCATGGGTTTAACACTGAAAGAAACTGTTACTAAAATCACTGCATGTCTACAGAGATGTGCATTACTCCAGTCATAGTGAAAAGCAATAAGTCTCAATTTTTTTTTTTTAAATTTGATTTTTTCACACTCTTGACAATAGAAAAATTATATGGGATAAATAAATATAAATTAACATAAAGTGTGTCAGATTTTGTTTATCCCCTTCATAGTGAAAAATAACCAAGTCTTAAACTTTTTTATTGTAAATGTTGGGTTTTTTTACCCGGAGATAATAGAAAACCATTATGGATAAATGAAATTGTTACACATCCATTAAACTTTAAACCTTTGTATTTAACGGAATCGCCGCTATGACATAAATGTTTCTGTATTTAACTGGTGATGTACAAGCCAGAACTTTTTTCCCGTACTGTTTAGACATGTTCCTTTCCCGTTAAGTCCTTAGTTATGCTTTGTTCCAAATTTCATCATACAATTATCGATCACTTATCACATAGTGTGAAGATAACGAATGTAATTTGATAATTGTGATTCCCTAATGGTTGTTTAGATTTTTTCTAAATCCATTTGATCAGTACGGCTTCAAACAAAAATAATGGAATCTTCACCTTTGGGTTTAAACATTGGAATTAAAATTTGTTTATTTAAATGAATTTTAATGCATGGGGATGTGTAATAAACACAGAACACAATGTGTGTTTGAATCGGTGGGTGTTTTACATAACTTGTTGGAATGCCACAGTCATATTTCGTTCGAGCCCATGGCTCTCGCGAAATATGACTATGCCATTCCAAGTTCATTCAAACCAAGCCAGAAAATAAGCAGGCTGTCATCTGCAAAATGAGGCCCCAGAGGGTGAATTTAGTGATGCTACCCTGCACAGCAGGGTAGCATTACTAAATTTACCCTCTGTGAACCTCAGTCTGAATCAGGGTCTCAAAACTGAACAGAAAGAGGTACCCAGAGGATAAATTGGCCCTCTATATGGGATAGCATCATCAAATTCACCCTCAGGGGACCTCATTCTGCAAATGTCAGACTGCTTATTTTCAGGCCTGATTCGAACACCTATAAATTTCTGTATTACTGATTATTTAACCCATTATTTATTTCTTTATTTTATTATTATTATTTATTGGGGTTTAACGACACTTTCATTGGCCAGCGTCATATTGTGTCAGACAGTCTTACGTGTGGAAGAACCCAGTTTATCCCATAAATGTCTTTATTCAAACAATAAATGCCTTGGATAAATTTTTGCTTTATTCACCTAGTAGGGTGATAAATTTTCCCCATAGGTTTAACACTGAAAGAATTTATTCCTACAGTAGAGACGGACTTGTTGACCTCTGACCTCTACCGTATCCATGTAGTATAATTAACAGTTCATTTGTTGTTTTCTTTAAACCTGTTAGAAAGTATTACACAATACCAGTAGAAAACACTACAGATTGTTCATTTAATAAAGTATTTTTGCAAGTTTAGCCCAGGTTTGTAGGGGAATTATTTTTAGACAGAAATGTATCACAGTGCCTTTTTTTTTATTTTGGGCAATTGTGCTTGTCTTCGAATTGGACCTATGTGCGCCTCACTTCTCACTGTGTTTTGTAGCGAGTAACAGCACGATTTCGCCGTGACTGCTGTGTGAAAGATTTATGGGATAAACAAAAAAAACGTATAGTGTGATCAACTAAAAAATTTATTCTACTCATAGAATTAAGAATGAAACCGACTCGCCAGAGGCTCGTTGGTTTCATTCTTAGTCCTACTTGTAGAATAAATTTTTTACTTGAAAACGCTATACGTTTATTCTCTATGTATCCCAGAGAGAAGCACTGAGTGGGGCGCGGTGGCTCAGTTGGTAGAGGTGCAGGCTGCAAGCCGAGAGGTCCTCGGTTCGAATCCCACCTGCGGCAACCGCATTGTGTCCCTGGGCAAGACACTTCACCCCGATTGCCTACATGGGGGCATGATGACGCTGTGTACTGAGGCGTACTGCACGTCGATGGTGCGCATGTCTTCAACCAATCTAACCCTGCCTGTCTGCTGTGCAGAGTTCAGAGTTACGATGTTGGAGAGCTGACAGCTGCTCGTCGTTGCTCGGTGGTTCTCTCCGGGTACTCCGGCTTCCTCCACCCGTAAAACTGTCACGGTCACGATTAGCCATTGTGCATAAGTATGTGACCTTAAACACCAATAAATAAATAAATAATGAAGCACTGAGTAGCAATAATCAGCTATTAAGAGCGTCCAATATACTAACCCAGCACAAGGACAGTAAGTATTACAATGGAACCCTGTTAATTGAATGACCACTTTCCCAATGAAAACAGAAGTATTCAATTAACATAGATTGTGTCACTTTCCTGTATTTTAGAGATAAACTTACCATTTATTCTATTATATCTTGTTTGACAGAGCTCTATGAGCTCTGTCAAACACGATATAATAGATTAAATGTCTGTATTGGATGTACTGCGGCCAAATAGGTCCATAAACAAAGAAAAACTGGGGAGAATCAGGGTAATTTCTTGACAGGTTACAAGATTTTTTATTCAATTAACAGGAGTTTACTCCATAACCTATATTCAGTTGACAGGTCAAATTTGTACTGGCAGTATGGTAAATTGTTTTGTGTTAGGAAATTATATTCAATTAACAGGGATATACAATTAAGAGATATTCAATTAAGTGGGCTCCACTGTAGTAGTTCAAACAAGATTTATCTCAATAGATGAAATTCATGTACTGAGGACAAATACATCAATAAACATGGGGAATTTGGTGACTGTCAAGGTACTTTCTCAACAGGTTACAAGAGTTTTATTCCATTAACAGGAGTTTACTCTATAACCTATATTCCATTAACAGGTCAAATTTGTACTGGAGGTATGGTAAATGGTTTTGTGTTGGAAAATTATATTCAATTTACCCATGGTTATTCAGTTAAGAGATATCCAATTAAATGGGCACCACTGTACCATGGAAGCTCCTTGAATTTGATCCCAAAATATGTCGGGAACCCTCAACTGAATATGTAATCACACATTCATGCCTCCGAAACATTGCTTAGGATCCTCTTAGGAGTAAGTTCTTCAAGCTTGTTCCAATGAGGACTCATAGGCTATGTTTCGGAGCAAAAAATGAAAGTTATTCAAGAAATGTTTATTTTGCAAGTTCCATCCAGGTAGTGTTATGTAAACAGCTACCAGTAAGGCCTAAAAAAATAAAAAATCTGTTTCTCAGGCCCTCCTGCATGGTGCTTTTGGCTGCCGCATGCTCTCTTTTTACAACCAATTTAAACTAAAAAAAATAAAAAATTAAATGGTTTATGTCTGATATTTTACCCAAATTAAAAAAATTGATGAATTTGTCCCTTGAGTGCAAGAAGGCTTTGCAATGCTTTAGCATTGCAAAGCCTTCTTGCACTCAAGTGATGAAATACCCCACCACCCATGCTATTCTGTAGATTATGAGGCCTAACACGTGAACCAAGAACATGAACTTTTGATGGCAAAGATGTAATTACTGAAATAAAAAATAAAATAAAAAAACGCTCGCCCGCATGTAATATTACAAATAATGGCCTGAGAAACAGAAGGTCTACTTTGTGTGGCCTAATAATTATTATGTAGGCCTAAAAAAGTTAAAAATTTATTTCTAAGGCCCTCCCACATGGTTGCTTTTGGCTGTCGCATGCTCTCTTTTTATAACCAATGTAAACTTAAAAAATAAAAATTAAATGGTTTATGTCTGGTATTTTACCCAAGTTAAAAAAATTGATGAATTTGTCCCTTGAGTGCAAGAAGGCTTTGCAATGCTTTAGCATTGCAAAGCCTTCTTGCACTCAAGGGATGAAATACAGTACCATCCATGCTATTCTGTATATTATGAGGCCTAAAAACATGAAACAAACCAAGAACATTAACTTTTGATGGCAAAGAAATAATTACAAAAATAAACTAGAGGATGGCCACCAAAGGGTGATTGATTCCCCCGAAAAAAGCCTTGATAGCCATTCCAACCTTATTCGCGACACACCCTCTGGTTGTGGGCAATAATAATACCAAGTATCATTAATATCCTTGAAGGCTGTAAGAAGTTATGGAGCAGACACGAATTCCATCTACGCCCGGACGGACGGACAGACAGACAGACGGACGACGTCACGGCTAGATTCCCCCGAATCTTTTTCGGGGGAATAAAAAACGCACGCCCAACTGCAATTTTACAAAAAAATGGCAAGAGAAACAGAAGATCTGCTTTGTGGGGCCTTATTTAACCTTTACCTAACGAATCACCCGCATCCGCCCACATAATATGCAAATTCAGCAGTTCAAAAAATATTATTTTTCAAAAACTTTCAACAAAACCATATCATGTGACCCCTCGTTGGAACAAGCTCGCTGAGCTCGTTCCAACGAGGGGTCACATGATATGGTTTTGTTGAATTTTTTTTTAAAATTTGAAAAAATGATATTTAAAATAATAAATTTTGATATCGTCTGCGTTGGGTAAAGGGTTAACAGTTTTTGTGCCAAGACTAATCTGACCGACCACAAAGATCAATCTGATAATATGCTGTTATGTTGCATACAAGCCTGAAAAATAAGCAAACTGTCATCTGCAGAATGAGGTCCCAGAGGGTGAATTTAGTGATGCTACCCTACACAACAGGGTAGCATCACTAAACTCACTCTCTGTGAAGCTCAGTCTGAATCAAGGTCTCAGACATAAACAGGATGAGGTACACAGAGGATAAATTGACTCACTGTATGAGATAGTATCAGCAAATTCACCCTCCGGGGACCTCATTCTGCAAATGACAGATTGCTTATTTCCAGGCTGGGTTGCATATTGTTGGATAGTGTCTGAGAGCCCTGTGTCTTCCACAACAGTCCATCAGCAAAGCCAAAGATACCCAATAATGCTATTCCCAATAATTAACCAGCAAAGCCAAAGATACAAAATAATGCTATTCCCAATAATTAATCAGCAAAGCCAAAGATACCCAATAATGCTATTCCCAATAATTAATCAGCAAAGCCAAAGATACCCAATAATGCTATTCCCAATAATTAATCAGCAAAGCCAAAGATACCCAATAATGCTAATCACAATAATTAATCAGCAAAGCCAAAGATACCCAATAATGCTATTCCCAATAATTAATCAGCAAAGCCAAAGATACCCAATAATTCTATTCACAATAATTAACCAGTAAAGCCAAAGATACCCAATAATGCTATTTCCAATAATTAATCAGCAAAGCCAAAGATACCCAATAATGCTATTCCCAATAATTAATCAGCAAAGCCAAAGATTCCCAATAATGCTAATCACAATAATTAATCAGCAAAGCCAAAGATACCCAATAATGCTATTCCCAATAATTAATCAGCAAAGCCAAAGATACTTAATAATTCTATTCCCAATAATTAAAGAGCAAAGCCAAAGATACCCAATAATGCTATTCCCAATTATAAATCAACAAAGCCAAAGATTCCCAATAATTAACCAGAAAAGCCAAAGATACTGAATAATGCTATTCCCAATACCAGCAAAACCAAAGATACACAATAATCTATTCCCATTCATATAACAGCACTAAAGCAGTTAAACCTTTATCTAATGAATTGGGAAACATCTAGACACGAAATTTATAAACTGAGCAGTTGAAAAAAAAGATATGTTCCCCAAATTTTTTTTTTAAAAACCCCATATCATGTGATCTCTCAGTGGAACAAGCTCATCAAGGTCATTCCAATGAGGGTGTCACATGATATGGTTTTGGTGCAATTTTTTTTAAATTTCAAAACACAAAACAAACAAATTTTGATATCGTGTGTGTTGGGTCTCGGGTTAACTGATGACTCCATTGAAAAGTGTTGAAAGCCAATTCAGTGGCTTTATCCTGTATGTATTAGCTTGTTTGCTGAGCAGTTGAAAAAGTGTTAACCCTTTACCTAACATAACGGCCAAAACCGGCCAGCGCTATTCTAAAAAATCGCCTATTAATTTTCATTATTTTTTTCATTTTTTGTCTTTAAAACATAGGTTATGACCCCTCGTTGGAACGAGATCGTCGAGCTCGTTCCAACGAGGGGTCATAACCTATGTTTTTGAGACAAAAAATGAAAAAAATTAGTTATTCAAGAATTATTTTTGCAAGTGTCGTCTGCTTTTCATGTTAGGTAAAGTGTTAAGTGACGGCACACTCCAACAAATTGTAACAAAACCTTTTTTTATGAAAATTTTGCTGAACTTTGTATCCCCTTGCTGGTACATTGTATCATGGTATTTTTTATAAAATGCTTATGTCACAAATCAGGTTTGAAAAAATTATTCTACATCAGTCCAGTGAAATACCAGGTCATTTCTGAAGGTCAGAGATCATTTTCTAAAAATAGACCAGATCAAAGTTCATTTACTGATCAATATGTTTGAATACTTTAATTTATCACAGGAGGTTAGGCCAAATAAAAAAAATGAATTGATTCTCAGGCAATTTTTTTTTCAAATCAGTAAGGGAGGGGGGATTTTATTTTTATTTTTTTTTTTTTTCGTGTAAAGGGTTGAGTAGACTCAGTAAATCTTTTTGCTGTCTTTCCACTTGAAAAAGAGAAAAGGTTGTATTTTAGTGTAATTATAGTATACCTTTTATAACTAACTGATGTAACAACAGCTAAAAGGATTTGTATTTTATTGTTCTTTTTAATGGTATAGATCTGTCAAACATGATCCATTAGAATAGGCCCCCGTGAGTAACCAATGCTTGGGGTAGGAGTCCTTTAAAATGGGAAACATGGCTCTAAATGATTGGTGAAACTTGAGTTTATATCTGTGTTGCGGCCATTATTAGCCATTGTGCAGAAATATATGACAGTAAACACCAGCAAATAAATAAATAATTAAATCATGATCCAGTATATCAGAATCTGCCTTGTTACAGTTTATGGGAGAGTGCCTCTGGGCACTCTCCCATAAACTGCAACAAGAAAAACCAATTTACTGCAAACACCGCTAAATAATTATATTTTGAGAAATGTGAAAAAATGACCATTCCAAGTTTTCACAAATTCTTAAAAAAACATGACATAATAAAAATGTCTAATGAGGAGGTTCAAATCCAATGAGGGAGGGCCTGAGAATCAAAACATTATTTTTTTTAGCCTTATACAGTAGAACCTGTCTTGAGAGACCGCCCTTTGGGCCACACAAAAGTGGTCTCTCAAGACAGGTGGTCTCTCATAACAGGTTTCAGGTTTTTTCAAGTCAGTGAATAACCAACCACAAAATTCAGAAATGGAGAAGAATAGATTTTTGTAATTACTTTGTAGTTGTTCTTTTTTTATGAAGTTTTTGTAACAAATTGAAATGGACTGTTATAAAAATTATAAAAATAAATTAGTGTTGAAAATCTTCATTGAAGATTTTCAACACTAATTTATTTTTATAATTTTTATAATTTTTATAACAGTCCATTTCAATTTGTTACAAAAATGATTTTCAACACAAATTTATTTGTATTCCTCTCTGTCACATTTCAGATATGTATGAAACTGTTTATTCAGCAATAATCCTAATCTTTTCACAGGGGTCTTATAAGAACATCTCAGTATTTATGAGATAGCAATTTAAACCCAATTTAGAGCTTTTAATACTTTTAATTATGGTAGTATAACCACAATGAATTTTCCAATTCCTGAACAGGTAAACAAAACAGCTTTTGTCATGGTTTCAGTCTTCAAAGGGGCGGTCTCTCAAGACAGGTTGATTATGGCATAAAAATACAAGTTGGTACCAGGTCACAGTGGTCTCTCAAGACAGGTGGTCTCTCAAGACAGGTGGTCTCCCATAACAGGTTCATTATAGAGTAAAACCAATCGGTGCCTGGCAGATGTGGTCTCTCAAGACAGGTGGTCTCTCAAGACAGTGGTCTCTCAAGACAGGTTTTACTGTATATGAAAGCAAAACACCAACTGCTATTATCTTTGTTAATGTCTCCTTATTCACTCACAAAGTAATTTGAAGTACCCCGGTAGGTAACTGGTCTTTTATGGGATTTTAGGCCTCACCAGATCACTTGATGAGATGGCATCCTCTGAAGAAGTTTGTGAGAGACCGCTGTGACCGTGTTCCATTTGGTTGTTTTACTCTGTAATGGACCTGTCGTGAAAGACCACCTGTTTTGAGAGTCCACGTTTGGCTGGCAAAAAGGGTGGTCTCTCAAGACAGGTTCTCTGTAGGAATTAGCTTTTATGTAAGATCAACTCTTAAGGGCCTAATTCTCACTTTGATAACTTTTTAACCCTTTACCAAACGAATCGCCCGCATCCGCCCATGTTATATGCAAATTTAGCAGTTGGAAAAATATTATATTTCAAAAAATTTCAACAAACCATATCATGTGATCCCTCGTTGGAACGAGCTTGACAAGCTTGTTCCAACGAGGGGTCACATGATATGGTTTTGTCGAAATTTTTGGAAAAATTTAAAAAAATATTTAAAATAATAAATTTTGATATCGTCTGCATTGGGTAAAGGGTTAATGCAAAGAAACAGGTACCCCAACAGGCATTGTTTGAGTAAACTCAAAACTTGTTTTCTAAGTATCCTGTCAGTTGTTTCTAGGCAGGTCTTGGCTGCCTCTGTAGGCAGCCAAGACTTGACTGGAAACAACTGCAAAGCCACTGGAAGTACACTTTCAAAGTATAGTGAAAATGTATAAAATCTCCAGGCTTTTAAGTGTTAAGTGTTAAGCCTCAAAACTCTCTTGCCCATGCTGGATAGTAAACTGGAGAGTCTGACTGTTAGTTACTTGCTGCTGCTGCTCGGTGATTCTCTCCGGGTACTCTGGTTTCTTTCTCCCATAACACTGTCCAACACAATATGATCCTAGCTGTTGAAAGTATCATTAAATGCCAATAACTAAATAAGATAAGCTGGACAATCAAACATGCAAGTTTGTGTTTGGTCAATGATATATGACCATTACAAATGTACTCTGTGCAATGAAATTTTTATTTTAGTATGTACTATTTATCAGAAAGTGAATAAAAAATGTACAAAACATAATCAGTTTGTTTTAAGCTTACTAATGCTGTTGGGTGTGTGGTGACGCCTTGCTTGGCCTGTCATTTTTTTTTTTTTAGCTCGCCAGCAAGTCTGTGTGTACTATTGTCATCACTAATGATGCCGTTGGGTTGGTGTAATGCCCAAAAGGCCTAAATATTTAAATATCTTCTAAAAACAAGAGGCCTCTCAGCCAAGATAGCTCCGCCCAGGGCAACTACTTTCAGGGGCAGCCATATAGAATAGAATAGAATACTTTATTTGCAGCACATGTATTTACATAAGACTAAGTTCTACAAGAATGTACTCATCATTTTTATGAAGTATAAATTATAAGGTATTCAGCATACATGTTCTGCAGGGAATGGCCTAACCAGATTGGCTGTCTTCCTGTCATTTCCTATGGTGTGTTTGTGGATTGCATGGATGGGTACAAATAAATATAAGAAACTGGTATTGATGAACGACTTATATGCACGTTGGTGATGAGGGTGTGGCGAGGTAGAATGGACATTTCACACTTGTGTTATCGATAATGATTGAAAAGATAACATATATATATCGTCCTTCCACCCAGCATCGACCACAAAAGTGCATATGATTACATACATAGACACACATATACATATATGTGTGCATATGTACAGGAATATCAATTAATGGAAGATCCATGAAGATGCAGCTGCTTGAATTTAATTTATGTATATACACACACACACACATGTAACTGTGCTCAAATACACACAATACATTAGCATCGAGGTATACAGAATAAACTTATATGTGGGGCTCCACAAAGGAGGATGTGGTTTAGTAATGGCGATTACAGTTCTTGCAGTTAGTATCATTACAGTTTACTTCACTGGGATATTCTTCCAACATTTGTCTTATTATAGTTTTTTTAAATTCATTTCTGTTTGATAAATTAGTTATACGTTTGTCCATACTGTTCCATGTTTTGGGAAAGAGGTTAACGAGGAGTAGATCTAAAGATTTATTTCTTGTGTTCTTTACTTGGAGGCTACCAGAGTGTCTAGTGGCTAGTCCTGGCGTGGCCCTTTCACTGAAATAGTGATCAAATGTTATCGGAAGGTGTTTGTGTTTCCAGTCATGTACGAATAGCATAATATGCAAGATGTGGCAGTCCTTGAGTTTTAGAATTTTATCCTTTCGAAATAAAGGATTGATATGGGCCCTGTATTTTTTGTTTTTTATAATACAGAGTGCACATTTCTGCAAGAGGAATAATTTATTGATAGCTTTTGAGTGCCCCCATGTCTGTATTCTGTATAGGAAATAACTGTACAAGGGCATAGTATAGGGAAAGTAATGCGCGTTGGGGCAATACGTTTTTAACTCTGTTAATTACATTTAGAAATCTGGAAACTTTAGAGCAGAGTACTGAAATATGTAATTTGTAGGTCAGTTTGTCGTCGATATGTATTCCAAGAAATTTTACTGCCTTCTCATTTTCTGTTGTTCCCACCCTTCCTACTTGGTCGTTATTAAGGAAAATTCTTAAGTTGATACTTTTACGTTGTGGGGGGTTAATATACCTTTATCATGTCGCCTGTGAACTTGACCTTGATGGATACAGACCTTATTATGATTGATGGCACACTGCCTATTGACAATACATACTGTTATAAAGTTTTGTTAAAAAATATCCAGTGGTAAAGAAATTATGGTTCGGACAAACAAAATGTTGATGCCGGACGACAGACGGATGGACGGATGACAGACAACTCGTTATCAAAAAAGCTCTGTTGACTTTGTCAGACAGAGCTAACAAAACACCAGTTGCAATGCTCTGATATTTAGTATGCAACATCCTTTCATGGTATAGATGCATTTTCATTGAAAGTTTCTTGAGAAAACATTTGGTTTTCCCTGGGAAGGTCAATAATTTAGAGTCACGCTCCAAATTTGAATTTTTAGAACTGGTGGGCTGATTTGAACCAGATTTTGTATGCAGTATTATTAGGTGACATGTACAGTGGTGCTTACTTAATTGTATATCTTTTAATTGAATAAGCCTGTTAATTGTATATATGACTTACAAACACCAAACCATTTACCATACCTTCAATACAAATCTGGCCTGTTAATTGCATATAGGTTATATACTAAACTGTTGGCAATCAACCCTTTACCTAGCATAGCAGCCAAAAACGGCCAGAAAGTTTACCAGAATAAGCCTACCACAGCCTAAAATATCTTGGATGTTTCTCAATAAAACCATACAAATATGGATATCATTGGAACCAGCTCGGCAAGCTGGTTCTATTGATGTTCATATTTGTATGGTTTTATTGAAAAATTGTGAAATTTGTTTTCAAAAAATGTGAAATTAAATGCTACGTTTATCTCTACAATGCAGGAAAGTGCCACAATCTCTGTTAATTGAATACTCCTGTTAATTGAATATTTTTCATTGATAAAGTGGCTATTCAATTAACAGGGTTCTAATGTAATACCCATAATGATAATTTGAAATGTATGAGACAGATATTTGTTATTTGACATGAAGCTTCTAAGGAGTACCAGTAGTAGAATCAAGTGGTAGATTGGGGTATTTGGATGTGAGTGAATTCGGAGGATTTATCTGTAGCCCCCACACAGATAAAAAACTATATGGTGTGATGCAACTGATACAGTTATGATCACATCAGAAATTAAAAGTGGCAGATACTGTCCAACGACCTTCACTCAAGGCATCTAAAATATTAAAATATTTTGTAACATTTCTCCTTTAATGCTACTGGAACAGTCTAAATGCAATTGATGGATATATCTAAGCCAAACTATTTGTCAAAATCAAATTTTTTCAGATCGCACCCAAGGATCATATCAGAGTGTTCCTGAGATTGGGTAGTTTTCAGCATAATGGTACTTGACCTGGGCAAAAAACTCCCATAGCAATCATTATGGATGGAAATGACCCACCATACCTTCTAACAAAATTTGCTCAGCCCAACAATATGGCAGGTGTTTCTTTACATTAGCCTCATTAACATATTTTCAAAACTTTCACACTTTATTTCTTTGTGGTACATTATATCAAATTTTCAGGCCTCAGTTCATATATACCACAAAATACAGATCTGTTAGTATTGGTTTTGTAGAGTCTGAACATCACCATGATGAGAATAAGTGCCCAGAAAAAAATATTCTTTAAAAGTTAGTTTATTAAACATAGAAATTATAAAAAAAAAACTCTTTGTGACTCTTGGCATATGTTCTTTATGGTATAGAATACAAAGTAAAATGCACAATAAAATAAAATTACTAGTGTGTTATTTGGACATTTTCTTCAGATTGTTTCTGCGAACCCTTTACCTAACATGAAAAGCAGATGACACTTGCAAAAAAAAATTCTTGAATAACTAATTTTTTTCATATTTTGTCTCAAAAACATAGGTTATGACCCCTCGTTGGAACGAGCTCGCCGAGCTCGTTCCAACGAAGGGTCATAACCTATGTTTTTGAGACAAAATATGAAAAAAATATTGAAAATTAATTGGCGATTTTTGAGAATAGCGCTGGCCGGTTTTGGCCGTTATGTTGGGTAAAGGGTTAACATTCCTCTCAAGTGATGCACATTTGCACTTGACATTATAGATTATGTATACAGAGTTACAAAACAATATCTCAAGGGATGTAGTATTTGTACTTCACTCCACAAGTTTTTCTCACTCTACAACAACTGTAGAAGTGAAGGACAATAGATGTAATGTCTAAATAGATAGAGGATATCTAGTAGCAGGGACCAGCCTAGGGGGAAATTTGGGGGAGACTCCATGTCTCCCTCCAGAAAAAATAGGGAGACTGCAGAGTCATGTAGGGAGACTTCATAGGCAAGTGGGGAAAATTAAGAATATTCATGTACCACCCCCGCCGCCCCTTCATATTTTCAATTTATGGTTCTCCATTAACGTACAAATAATCCAGGTCCAGTTGTCTATGATGCATCTGTGCCAGGTTAAAAAATCACAGTGTAATTATTGACTGAAAATCCCCCACTGCTACCTTCTCCTTCATGACCCCTCACCTCTTCTTCGTGCCAATCCCCCAACACCCTCCTGTGGTTGCCTTTCACCAAAGTCTACTAAGCTAATAATTTTCTAAGTCAGAAAGTGTGAACAGGACCAGATGTGAGAAGGTTACTTGGGAGGTACTTTGTTAGTTAATAAACAAAATACATTCTGGGGGCGAGTATTTTGTAAAAGAAATGTCATTCCGCATCATTTTTATGGCATTCTGGTGTCATTACGCGTCATTTCGTGTCATTCCGTTGTTTAGGAGGACCCTTTTTCAAGATCGTCCACATGCACTCTTGTGTCCTGTACAAAGCTTTTCTTGTCATCACTAAAGCATTTTTCATGTGTTTCAATTCCATTCCTGTTTTTGTGGGAATAGACGGCCCAACAGTTAACAGTTGTCAGCAAAACGAAATAAAAATACTGTGTTATAAAATACATCCGTTGTGTATGCATTTTCGCATCCTAAGCGACGTAACCTACTTTCAAACTGAGTTATTTTGTTGAGTCGCGTAAGTCACCTATTTTCGTTTTGACATTTGAAGCTCCGACTGAAACGCAACAAAATAGAAATAAAAAAATACGCCAAAAGAGACAATGGACAATTGATTGTCGTGTGATTTCATTAAATGGACGTTTATTTGACGAATTAAAATGCCCATTTATCACACTCGAGCACATTTGATTTTTGAAAATAATCGTTTTCATGCAAAGCTCGCATCACTCAGTTCAGCCTTTCCTCATTTTGGCCAATTTTTAGAGGGCGACTTGTAATCGCCCCGACTATTTTTCTAGGCGACTTTGGGCTTAGAAGGGTGACATAATCGCCCTAGTCGCCCTCACAGCTGGTCCCTGTTTAGTAGTGTTTTTGAGTGGATACCGAAAATTATCTCAGGATAATTTCACGAGCGCATGCGTGAGCGAAAATGCCCATTTGTCTCAGTCACAAGTGAGATAATTTTTGGTATCCACTCAAAAACACTAGATTTTCTTTTTATTATACGCTTTTTAGCTCCGCCTAACAAAGTCAGCAGAGCTTTTCTGATATCGAGTTGTCCATCGTCCATCTGTCCGTCTGTCGTCAAGCATCAACATTTTGTCCGAGCCATAATTTCTTTACCACTGGATATTTTTTAACAAAACTTTATAACAGTATGTATTGTCACTAGGCAGTGTGCCATCAATCACAATAAGGTCTGTATCCATCAAGGTCAAGGGCATAGGCAACATGGTCAAGGTAACACTCAGGAAAACGTCAACATTTTGTTTGTCCGAGCCATAATTTCTTTACCACTGTGTATTTTTGAACAAAAATTTATAACAGTATGTATTGTCAATAGACAGTGTGCCATCAATCACAATAAGGTCTGTATCCATCAACATTAAGGTCACAGACTACCTGGTCAAAGTAACACCAATGTATTTGCCAAATTTTATTATGTTTTCAATTTTTATCAAATAAACAAAGCTAATGAGCCTTCATTGAACAAGCTCAACGAACTTATTCCAATGAGGGGCCATAAGCTATGTTTTTGAGACAAAAAATGATGATGTTGTCTGCTATCCATGTTGGGTAAAGGGTTATCAGAATCAGAGATTGGGGATCAAATGTTACCCTGTATATGGCTGCCCCTGAAAGTAGTTGCCCTGGGCGGAGCTATCTTGGCCGAGAGGCCTCTTGTTATAAGAATGTGATAATTCCACTCATTTCAACCTTGATGCATGAAAGTAAACAGTGCATTGAATCATTGAAATGTGGAAATGATTTGATTGATACTCGGAACAGATAGCATCTTGCAGTCTGATTCAGCCCATGGATTTTTAGTCCAAACATGGCCTGAAAGTCGGTAATATAAGTTTTTGGTTTGGTACGTCCTTTGAAAGGACGTACCAAACCAAAAACTTATATTACAGACTTTCAAGCCATGTTTGGACTTGCAGGTTTCATGCATCAATTCAAGGTGAATATGTGTTGAATTATTGCTGGAAATGATCAGCATCCACTTAACCCTTTACCTAACGTAACGGCCAAAACCGGCCAGCGCTATTCTCAAAAATCGCCAATTAATTTTCATTATTTTTTTCATTTTTTGTCTCAAAAACATAGGTTTGAGACGAGGGGTCATAACCTATGTTTTTGAGACAAAAAATAAAAAAAATTAGTTACTCAAGAATTATTTTTGCAAGTGTCGTCTGCTTTTCATGTTAGGTAAAGGGTTAACTACACTAGATTTTCTTTTCATTATACGTTCTTAGAACAAATTGATCATTTCCAGTGATAATTGATTTGTATTCACCTTGAAGAGATGCTTTGAAAGCCGCCATTTTTATTGACACCGGAAAGTAAAAATTTCTATATCTTCACAGTGGGGGATACGATTTTTATCTTTCCGTAATTTCTTTGATAATCTATCGTTTAGCATAGAAAAAGCTGCTTTCAAGTTAACTAATGCAGATGCTATCAAAATTTATTTTTTTAAATGTTATTTTCTTAAATTTTTCAAGACATTTCAACAAAACCATATTATGTGACTCCCTCATTGGAGTGAGCTCATTCCAGTGAAAGGTCATATGATATGGTTTCGTTGAAAAATTAAAAAAAAAAATTTTTCAACTGCTGAATATCATAATTACGCAGGCAGATGCGGCATATTTGTTAGGTAAAGGATTAAGCTAACAAAATACAATATCCTGCAAAAGATTGATTCAGATCTGCTGGCATACATCCACTGGTGACAAGTCATGGGATGGGGCTTTGTCTAGACGGATAATATTTGTCCAAAAAGGGGGCATAACTCACAAGTGAAATATGTGGACACCATAACTCTGTGTCATGCTGAGGTCTCATTACAGTTATTCAGGTGAAAACGTTGGCTTTTCAAGAAATGTGTGGATTCTCATTAACGTGGCCAAGGATATTTCGCATTTAAATTACCTCCCCTATTCACAATACTCACAATGTATACAGTTTCTGGAAGCTCTGAATATGGCCTTTTCTCGAGACAACAGCACACAACAAAAATCTTACAATATCACTCTACTGAATGTCACAGTTGATGGCTAAAAAAATGGTCAAAATTTTCTCATTTTGGGGATAAATTTCCAATTTTCGTGCATCGATCGTGTGATAAAACTGTGTTATAGGAATTCCTCATTCCTCCACTGAGGATTTAACAGCATAAGATGAGCATTCTGACAAATAAAACACATGTGGGTTTCTTATTCATTTTTTTCAGAAGGCTTTCTCAAAGCAAATTTACACAAAAATTGTCCCATTTGTAATCTGCAAATTGTCAGGTCCGGGTTAGTCATTTAACCCTTTACCCAACGTAACGGCCAAAACCAGCCTGCGCTATTCTAAAAAATCGCCAATTAATTTTAATTATTTTTTCATTTTTTGTCTCAAAAACATAGGTTATAACCCCTCATTGGGACGAGCTCGTTCCAATGAGGGGTCATAACCTATGTTTTTGAGACAAAAAATGAAAAAAATAGTTATTCAAGAATTTTTTTTGCAAGTGTCGTCTGCTTTTCATGTTAGGTAAAGGGTTAACACTCCCATGTGACCTTGCCCCCCACTTGTAATGTACTTGACAGTACACAGTTTGAATCAAGACCATCAACAGATTATTTTGGCCATATCACCATTAACGAGAATTATTTACTAAATCCACACAACCACAAACTAAAACTATATCTCAAAACAGCCATTTGGCTGAGGATATCCAATAACCTCGGAAATGACCTTTTAATAGGAAACAAGCATCCATGTAAGATTTCCTCAAGATCTGACTACTGTGAGATGAGTTGTGTGCTGGACAGACAAGAAATGTCTATTTTTCAAGAAGGGGGAGCAACTCACAAGTGGCTGTGTGGACAGCATAACTCAAAACGTGTCTAATAGGACATGTCATGCTGAACATCCATCTAAGATTTCATTAAGATCTGACTAGCATTATTATCAACTTTAATATTTATTTATTTATTTATTTATTTATTTTTGATGTTTAACCCTTTACCCAACGCAGACGATATCAAAATTTATTATTTTAAATATCATTTTTTTAAATTTTTCAAAAAATTTCAACAAAACCATATCATGTGATCCCTTGTTGGAACGAGCTCATCGAGCTCGTTCCAACGAGGGGTCACATTATATGGTTTTGTTGAAATTTTTTGAAAAATATTTTTTCAACTGCTGAATTTGCATATTATGCTGGGGAGCGTGTTGGCTCAGTAGGTAGAGGTGCAGGCTGCAAGCCGTGAGGTCCTCGGTTCAAATCCCACCTGCGGCAACCGTGTTGTATCCTTGGGCAAGACACTTCATCTCCATTGCCTGCGTGGGGGCATGATGACACCGTGTACTAAGGCGTACTGCACGTCGATGGTACGCATGTCTTCAACCAATCTAACCCTGCCTGTGCTGCAGTGCGGAGTTACGATGTTGGGGAGCTGGCAGCTGCCCGTCGTTGCTCGGTGGTTCTCTCTGGGTACTCCACCCGTAAAACTGTCACGGTCATGATTAGCCATTGTGCATAAATATGTGACCTTAAACATCAAAAAATAAATCAATATTACGCTGGCGGATGCGGCCGATTCATTGGGTAAAGGGTTAAGATCACTTTCAGCAAAGGGATGAAGTTAAGTTTAGCCAATTATTTATACCTATGCTGCCAACTTTAGAAGACTTTGTTCTAGGTCCTATTTTACCAGTCAAGTAGAACTTGTTTAACACAGTAAATAAGCACTGCTCCATTTCCCAAGATTCCCATGGAAATGGAATATTTATTTATTTATTTATTGTTGGTGAAGGTCACATACTTCTGCACAATGGCTAATCATGACCACAACATGGAGATAAAGTCGAGGTCAGTCAATCGTTTATACCCCATGTTGCCTATTTCAGAGGACTCGCACCCCAAGCATTAGCGACTGGGTCCTATTTTACCAGTGAAACAGAGCTTGTTTACCACAATAAACAAGCACTGCTTCACTTCCCGGGGTTCCCACGGGGATGGAAATGGAATAAATGAAGATGATGAATGGATGAGCAAATGAACAAACAGATTGACAGATGTTATCAAGTATACCCAAATCTTTTCAAGAGGAGTGAGGGTATAATAATATCTTTCAACCCTATAAACCCACCCCAGCAAAGGAATGGGGAACTTGATTATCCTCCCACAGAAGTCTCCCCTGCGGATGATAATCAAGGTTATCCTAGTCATGTTCCCCCGTGGGAACCCCGAGAAGTGAAGCAGTGCTTGTTTACTGTGGTAAACAAGCTCTGTTTCACTGGTAAAATAGGACCCAGTCACTAATGCTTGGGGTGCGAGTCCTCTAAAATAGGCAACATGGGGTATAAACGATTGACTGACCTTGACTTTATCTCCATGTTGTGGTCATGATTAGCCATTGTGCAAAAATATGTGACCATAAACAACAATAAATAAATAAATCCTAGTCATGTTAGGTGGAAGGTTAATGAAGTTTACAAAGTGTTGATGTTATGGGCATTAACCCTTTACCCAACGAATCGTCTGCATCCGCCCACATAATATGCAAATTCAGTAGCTGAAAAAAAAAATTATTTTTGATGAGCTCGTTCCAACGAGGGGTCACATGATATGGTTTTGTTGAAATTTTTTGAAAAATTTGAAAAAATGATATTTAAAATAATAAATTTTGATATTGTCTGCGTTGGGTAAAGGGTTAACAAATGTTAGCTTTCTCACTGTTTTTAACTGTTTACCAGAATTTGGGGATTTATTCATACACAGTGGAGCCCACTTAATTGGATATCTCTTAACTGAATAACCCTGTTAATTGAATATAACTTTCAGCACAAAACCATTTACTATACCTCCAGTACAAATTTGAACTGTTAATTGAATATAGGTTATAGATTAAACTCCTGTTAATTGAATAAAAAATCTTGTAACTTGTTGAGAAATTACCCTGACTCTCCCCAGTTTTCCTTTGTTTATAGACCTATTTGGCCTCAGTACATCCAGTACAGGCATTTAATCTACTATATCTTGTTTGACAGAGCTCATGGATATAATAATGCCAAGTTTATCTCTAGAATTCAGGAAGTGATACAATCTCTGTTAAATGAATACTCCTGTTAATTGAATAATTTTCATTGGCAAAGTAGCTATTCAATTAACAGGGTTCCTCTGTATTAGGAATCTGAATGAAAGTGTCAATGACACTGCAGGTTAACTTGACTGTATAGTGATACATGAAAAGGATAATGCTCAATGTTTATATAAGGATTATGAAGAATTGTGGTAATTGAGAATATGCTAAGTTCTGTACCTAAATGCTATGTTTTCAACAAGAATAATTTGAGGTGTAGACTACTAAAGAACTGAGGCCTGGGTTTATGTGCCCCTGTGACCGTCACAGTGACTGAATCTGACTGAAATTGGATGTTCTCATCTAGAAATTATACAGAGTCATCCTACCAAGTTACAATAAAATTCATTCATAAATACAACCTGTAGACTGTGCTCAAGTTTTTCAGGTTTCGGGCCCGCCCGGCCATCACGGTTGACCAATCGTGACCAATATGGAATGTTCTCATCTAGACATGACCTCGAACCCGCATGTGAAATTTAGTGATGATCGGACAAGAACTTTGGGGTGTAGCCTGTGCTAAAGAAAATGTGAACAGACTAACAGACTCAAAAGCTTCTGCATGCATGAATTACAGCTTATCTTGACCTTGTCAAGTTAAGCTCAAAATAAACTTGGTCTTCGAAATGTGATCCTACAAAAACAGTTTAAGGAAAAGTAAATTTTTTGCATGAATCAAGTAGACATGACCCAATAATACTACATCCCAAATTTGGTTCAATCAACCCTTTGGTTCTGGAAATATTAATTTCAGGTGAGGTTCAACACCGGGATTCTCCCCAGCCTTTGCATTCTGTACAAAGCATCAAGCCTTAAACAAAGCACTGTGCTTTAATTGACAGGGCCCACATGGGGCAGATTTTCACCTCTTCATATAATGTTCATATTTCTATTAAAATCACTCATATATGTATCAAGTTGACTGATCACTTGCCCATCGTGAAGGCTTATTCGTCGCCTGAGTGTTAGAATGTTCTATGTCCTATAGGGGACATAGAACATTCCAGCACTCATGCGACGTATTGTTGAAAGTCACATGTGTCTTACTGTATGACCTTCCAACTTGAGAAGGGGAAAAATCCCAACTCACTCCCTCCCTTCATTTCATAAACAGAACATTTCCCAAATCCAGCTTACCGGACTAGAATTGAGGAAATTTGCATTTCTGAACCTCAAGCATAAATATTCCGAAACAAATGATATGTGGTTCATTATAATTAAAAAACAAATAAGCCATAATGGCATGACTAACATCCTGGGGTTTTCTGTTGTATTGAGCGAGAAGTAGTGTCACTTTATTTTGATATTATTACTCAACCTTTTGAAAAAGATGTTGATTTGGAGTCTAAATAACTGATGCCACTGAAGTATGCAGATATTAATTTATTTCTGTATCTCCCACACAGTGTTTTTCATTGCCACTTCGTTTGTGGTTTGCATTGAGGTTTACTGCCATTTTTGTGCAAAGTTGGTCAAAAATGATAGGGTGGAAGAAAAAATGCCCAAATATCAACAAACCTGAATCTTCACCAGGCCTGAAAATAAGCAGTCTGACATTTGCAGAATGAGGTCCCCAGAGGGTGAATTTGATGATGCTATCCCATACAGTGGGCCAATTTATCCTCTGGGTACCTCTTTCTGTTTAGTTTTGAGACCCTGATTCAGACTGAGGTTCACAGAGGGTAAATTTAGTGATGCTACCCTGCTGTGCAGGGTAGCATCACTAAATTCACCCTCTGGGGACCTCATTTTGCAGATGACAGGCTGCTTATTTTCTGGCTTGATCTTCACCACCAAAGTAAGTGGCATTCAAAATATCAAAGCATTCTCACTGGTAGTTCAAGAGAAAATTTTTGAAGAATTTTAGACTTTTAGGGAATCACCCCTCCCCAAGTGGAACTGCAATTTAAAAAAAAAAAGAGGTTTGCTGACATTCTTGCACCATGATGTGTGCCAAGTTAGTTTAGATTTGGCCTAGTGTTTTGAAGAAAAAGACTGAAGTCAGTGGTTCACAACAAAGAGAGTGAACTCGGCCTTTCCCATTGCAGACAGTATTAAAATGGGAGTCCCATTCCATACTCCATGACACAACCAGCTGATTAACAACCTATTTGGTCTTAGCACATCCAATACAGGCATTTAATTCATAATATCTCATGGAGCTCTGTCGAACCAGATATAATAGAATAAATGCTAAGTTTATCTCTAAAATACAGGAATGTGGCACAATCCCTGTTAATTGAATATTCCTGTTAATTGAATAATTTTCATTGGCAAAGTGGCTATTCAATTAACAGGGTTCCACTGTTATACCAGTAATGATAACCATAAAAGGACAAAGAAACATATTTGTAAAAAAAATGCAATTTGTAAGCTGAATGTCAAAACTAAACACTTAAAAAATCACTGGTCCACCACACTTGTAGCTTTTATGGGTTTATCAGAATAACAATGATAAACTCAACAAGCTCCACCTCATGCTCAGCTTGCTCACTATTCTATTTTGAGATCAAATGGAAAGTAGTCACTCAGTTTTATCCAAAGTTTTAAACAAATGAGCCAAAGTATAAAGTTTTGAATTAATGGTGACGACAGTTTATCAAAACTGAGGTTATTTATTAACCCTTCGCCTGCTGAGTATTTTCTAGATATTTTTCATCAAATCTAGTCATGGCTGCTTCAAAGCAGCCATGACTAGATTTGATGAAAAATTAATCTAAATGTAACACAAGAAATCATTGGTGAAAACATCCATTCTATTTACAAGGAGACAATATGATTAACTCTTTGCGTGCTGCTGGGGGATATTCTTGCCCAGGACAGAATTTCTGTTGTCACTGAAATATGTGTAATTTAGGCATATTTAATCCAATTTCCACTCAGCAAACTGAATGGATTTTTTCACCAATGATTTATTGAGAAAAATTTTTATGAATTTTTCATCAGATCTAGTCATGGCTGCTTCACAGCAGCCATGACTAGATTTGATAAAAAAATATCTTAAAAATACTCAGCAGATTAAGAGTTAAATATACACAAATTGTACTTATTTCAGAGACAAGATAAATCCTATGCAAGGCAGGAATATCCACAGCAGCATGCAAAGAGTTATTATTTATTAATTAGTGTTTAAGGTCACATATTTCTGCACAATGGCTAATCATAACAGTGACAGTTTTACAGGTGGAGGAAGCCGGAGTACCCGATGAGAACCACCAAGCATCGACGAGCAACTGTCAGCTCCTCAACATTCCAACTCTGTTCAAGCTCCGCTCAAGCAGGGTTACAGCGGTTGAAGACATGTGCACCATCAACGTGCAGTATGCCTACACGGCATCATCATGCCCCCATATGGGAAACTGGATAAAGTGCCTTGCCCAAGGACACAACGTGGGTCGTCCCAGATGGGGATCGAACTCAGGACCTGTAGCATAGAAGTCCAACTGTCTACCACTGAGCCACTTGCTCCCACTAAAGAACTGAAGGATAGGTTAATGTGGCCCTCACAGATAATGTATGTCAACCATAGTTACCAAGTTACAGTGAAATTATTCCAAAACGAGTCATCCTATCAAGTTACAATGAAATCCCTTCATAAATACGACCTGTAGTCTGTACTAAAGGTTTTCGGCTTTGGCAGCCGTCATGGCTGAATGATCACAACCGAAAGGGGACGTTTTTATCTAGACATTATCTGGAGTCATCCTACCAAGTTACAATGAAATCCCTTCACAAATACGACCTGTAGACTGGGCTAAAGGTTTTCGGGCTTCGGGCCCCTGTAGCCGTCACAGTTGACTGATCGCGACCAAAAAGGGAATTCTCATCTAGACATTATAGGGAGTCATCCTACCAATTTATAATGAAATCCCTCCATAAATACGACCTGTAGACTGTGCTAAAGGTTTTCGGGTTTTGGGCTCAGGCAGTCATCACAGTTAACAGATCACGACAAAATGGGGAAGTTCTCATCTAGACATCATACGGAGTCATCCTACCAAGTTACAATGAAATCACTCCATACTGAATATAACCTGTGGACTGTGCTAAAAGTTTTTGGGTTTCGGGCTTTGGCAGCCATCTCGGTTGACAGATCACGACCAAAAGGGGACGTTCTCATCTAGATCTTATACAGAGTCATCCTACCAAGTTACCATGAAATTCCTTCATAAATACGACCTGTAGACTGTGCTAAAGGATTTCGTGTATTGGGCTCGGGCAGCCATCACAGTTGACCGATCTTGCCAAAGGGGACGTTCTCATCTAGACATGGCCTCAAACCAGCAAATGAAATATTGTGGCGATCGGACAAGAACTAGGGGGTGTAGCCTGTGCTAAAGGAAAATGTGAACCGACTCACAGACTAACAGACTTGCACACGCATGATGGCAATAGCTTATCTTGACTTTGTCAAGTTAAGCTAAAAATCATTGGTGAAAAAATCCATTCTATTTACAAGGAGACAATATGATTAAAAATACACAAATTGTACTTATTTCAGAGACAAGAGAAATCCTGTACAAGGCAGGAATATCCACCAGCAGCATGCAAAGAGTTATTATTATTTATTTATTAGCATTCAAGGTCACATATTTATGCACAATGGCTAATCATGACCGTGACAGTTTTATGGGTGGAGGAAGCCGGAGTGCCCGGTGAGAAGCAACTGTCAGTACCTCAACATTCAAAACCCTGTTCAAGCTCCGCTCAAGCAGGGTTACAGCGGTTGAAGACGTGTGCGCTATCGACGTGCAGTACACCTTAGTACACAGAGTCATCGTGCCCCCATGGAGGCAACCAGGATAAAGTGCCTTGCCCAAGGACACAATGCTGGTCCTCCCAGACAGGGATCGAACTCGGGACCCCTAGCATAGAAGGCCAACAGTGTACCACTGAGCCACCGCAATCCCATGCAAAGAGTTAATTTATTGGTGTTCAACTGGCAGAGTGATGGAAGCCCATATTTGGGCTTTATTCTAAAGTGCAGGTACAGCAAATGAAAGGTTTCATATTCTGTGGATGTGTTTTACTTACACACTGAAATGAAATATTCCCATTTGTGTGGATTTGTCTTGTTACAATTTATGGGAGAGTGCGTGCGGGCAATCTACTATAAATTGTAACATGTGACCAATTAAAGGTCACTGTCAGCATCTATGGCTATATCATGACCACAGCACAAGTAACAAGAGGCCCCATGGGGCCTGAGGCACACACCTGGCCATAGTTGTTCAAAGGATTTAATTAGCATCTGTGGCTAAACTACAGAGGAATGAAATTATTTATTATAACTCTTATCTATGCTAGATGATTTCTTTTCTAGTATTAGGATGTTACCACAGAAATAATGCTCAGATTTTCAGTAATGCAAAACTAGGAAGTCCAAATATCAACCTAGGGACTTATCTTGAAGGATGTTATACACCAACTATTAAAAGATTCTGACTGGTGGTTCTGGAGAAGATTTTGAGAATATTATCAATTTTGCACTATTTTAAAATTTGCACCCCCCCCCCCCACCCCCAGACCTTCCATCCCTAGCCTAGGGAACACAAATAACACCCCACAGACTTTATTTGAACAAAGTGAATCTGAACCCTCTGTACCAAATATCAGAAGATTCTGAATGTATCTCAAGAAGCAGATTTTTAAGGATTAGTCGTCACATTGGACTAAATTAAAATTTGGATTCAAATAGGGAGCCCAAATTATAATCCAAAGACTTGATTTGAACAAACTTGGATCTGATTTCCGGAAGGATGCTATATACCAAATATCAAAAGATTCTGACTGGTGAATCTGAAGATTTTCAAAGCCCCTGTAAGGATGCTGTATATCAAGCATCAAAAGATTCTGACTTGTGGATCTAAAGAAGAAGATTTTTAAAGATTATTCCCCATATTGCACCGAATTAAACTTCGGGCTCCCTTAGAGAACCCAATTATTATCCGATGGACTTGAGTTGAACAAACTGAATCCAATCCATGTAAGGATTCTGTATGCCATATATTAAATGATTCTGACTTGTGTTTCTTGAGAAGAAGAGTTTTAATGATTATTCCTCATATTGGACTAAGTTAAAATTCAGGCTCCAATAGGGAACACAAATATTAACCCAGAGACTTGCTCTGAACAAAATGAGATCTAACCTCCCTAAGGATGCTATATACCAAATATCACAATATTCTGACTGGTGGATTCATTTGAAGATTATCCCCCATATTTCACTAAGTTAAAATTCAGCACCCCTCCCCCCCCCCCCCCCCCCCCCCCCGCCCCAGGGAGCTCAAATATTAAACACGGGCTTGATTTGAATAACCTTGAATCTGACCCTCATAACAATGATGGATATGAAACATTAAAAAATTCTGACTGGTGGTTATGAAGAAGAAGATTTTTATAGATTATTCCCCATATTGCCCTCAGTTAAAATTTCGGCTCCTGTATTGAGCCCAAATATGAACCAAGGGGCTTAATTTTAACAAACTTTATCTGACCCCTCTATGGATGCTGTATCAAATATCAAATGCTGACTCAGCATTTTTTCGATGTGGAAATTTGGAAAAGTGGAAAAGCACCAGAAAAAAGATCGAAAGGGTCGAGCGAGATCGGCACTCGAAATTACAGGTACTCTCCCTGCACACCTCCTGCATTACCGAGTGCATATCTGAACTACCATGATGCCAATTCCAAATTTCCGTCAATGAGAAGGTTTGTGATTTAGCAGGGAGGAAAAGATATCATGCATAAGCCGGGATATAATTTTTTGGGGGGTGCCTGACAAAATGACAGGTACAAACTGACTCCTGTCGGACATTTAGAGACCCTGCCAGATAGGGGTAAAATCTTACCAGCAAAGAATAGGTGCAATCCACTGAAATTAGCTCCGGGTTTGACATTCTAATTACAAGCAAGAAAATATAACACATACCTTGAAGGATTTATACCATATCATTGATAAGTCAGTGTGACAACAGTACTTCAATAGAAAACACTGTATTTGGGTTGCTTTTGACAATTGTAAATACGGAAATTCAAATCAAGGGGAAGGACAGCATGTTCGATACATTGCGGGAGTAATCCCCTGGGAAAGTGTCCACCTACAAAATCCTTGTTTTTGTTTCGCATTGAATTTTTATAATGTGGTATATGGAATTTGTAAATGATTGTCGTGTATTATAATGACGGGACATAAACTGTTATGAATTTGTACTTTCAATGAACAAAAATAGAGGTGAGCGATAATTCACCCACCATTCCTACATGTCACTGCCCACTTAACTATGAAAAGTGGCCTCGGACAGAGTGACGACGCAAGCAACTGGCTGTCTGACAAATGCCTGAGTCGGACTTTGTCCGCGTCTGACCTCTTATATCCAGGCTTAATCATGCATAACCCCAAGGAGGGTAGGTCTCAGGTAAACAATTGTGGTAGGTATATTAAGAAACATAATTTACTTAAAAATTTTAATTTCTTTTCAACCTACTCACAATTGTTTATAATTGGCTGAATGAACAATAAGAGGAGGTGAATCAGAATACCACTAATAGCGCAGCTGAAAGAAATGCAAGGAGGGCAGGGATTGACAGCAAAAACCTGTAACGAAGAGAAAAGGGCATTAAACTCACAGAAAGAATAGAAGCTAATGCACAACACAACCGTGTTGAAAGGCATCCTGAAACTGAGAAGAAAAGATGATGCTGCATGAAGCACCAGAAAATAAGGTTGTGTGAATAAAATGCACATCAACCTGAAAAACACAGAATCAACAAGGGGGAAACAATAGTCTGTGTCAAAGTTTGATTTGAAATTTGATTCAAAATTCAATTCATTTTCACCAATTCGATTTGATATTCGATGCGATCAAAATTGGCAATTCGCAGGTCCCTATCTCTACTATTGGTGTTGTGTGAAGGGTTAACCCTTTACCCAACGAATCGCCCACATCCGCCCGTGTAATATGCAAATTCAGCACCTGGAAAAATATTATTTTTCGAAAATTTTCAACCAAACCATATCATGTGACCCCTCTTTGGAACGAGCTCGTTGAGCTCGTTCCAAAGAGGGGTCACATGATACGGTTTTGTTGAAATTTTTTGAAAAAATTTAAAAATTGATATTTAAAATAATAAATTTTAAAATCGTCTGTGTTGGGTAAAGGGTTAAATAATTAAAATAAAATCCCACTATGTACAATCATCCCTGATTTATTGACAATATTAGATCAAAATCGGCAATTCGCAGGTCCATATCTCTACTATTGGTGTTGTGTGAAGGGTTAAATAATTAAAACAAAATCCCACTATTTACAATCATCCCTGATTTATTGACAATATTAGATCAAAATCGGCAATTCGCAGGTCCATATCTCTACTATTGGTGTTGTGTGAAGGGTTAAATAATTAAAATAAAATGCCACTATTTACAATCATCCCTGATTTATTGACAATATTAACTTACTAATTGTGAGTTTATCAACAATAATAGTACATATCGATAGAAAACAATAAAGAAAAGATTTACATACAAAAACTCAACCATTAATACCTGTTGCTAACAAAAAAAAAATCTCTACTACAAATTCATATATACATATTAAAATCAATTCATAACATTTGATTTCAAATAAAACAATGCAATATCTCTTTTATCTAATGCATTTGATTTAGGTTATTTAATATAAGTTACAAAGCAAAAGCTTACAATTTATGTCTTATTAAAATTAAAATGTTATGGTTAAAACTCTTAAGTGTCAATATCACTTGGCTCTCTGACTTCAACCTCATCATGTTTAACTGGTAGAGTGCGGGAAGCCCATATTTGGGCTTTACAAAAAGCCACAGGTTGTGACAAAATTATGTACACTTTGTTAGAGAAGATTTTATACTAGGGCTGTCATGATTTTTTAATTTAGGAATCGATTAATCGTCGCAAATAATCGATAACCTAGAATGACCCACCCCTCCCTGTCTTTGAAGTCGTTACAAATGAAGTTCAAGTCAGTTGACCTGCCTAAAGTAAACAACGATGATGATCCTCTTCTAGGTGCATTCAAAGATTTGATGTTCTGAACTTTTGAACCGCCAGTGTAATAATCAAGACTGGTCGGCAGTGGCGAAGTTCGCAACTGCCGACCGGTCTTGATTATTACACTGACAGTTCAAAACTTTGGAACATCAAAACTTTGAATGTACCTGAAAGACAAATGCTTCTAACGGCTACTTGGGGTTTAACGTCAATGTTCTTGACCTTTTACCTTTAGAAACAATAGTTTTTTCATCACTTTTTTTTAAAATGATTAAACATCTAAAGCAGGGTAAGATTTACCGATTCTTTGACAACAAAAAATACTAATCGATTTTGGCGTGACCGATCAACAATCAAATAATAATTTTGACAGCCCTATTTTATACTGACCTTGACGAGAATCAGATTTTGTTGATATTACATTGCTCAATTAAATTTGATTGGATAGTGCCTATTGGCACTATCCAATCAAATTTAACAGAGCAATATATGAAGAAAATAAATCTGTGGCCAATAAAAATTTAGCACTCTACCAGTTAACACCGTAAAATTTCCACCAACAACAAATTTTAAAATTACAGAAGCTCTGAATGGAACAGAGGCTTTCGTCTGAGCATCAAAGGCACCAAATTTCCCATAACATTTCCTCTCTATATCCCACACAGATAAAAGAAAAAAAAATACATGACTTTCTCTTCCATGAAATTTTCATCCTTGAATGCCTGGACATTTTTATACAATTTTGCTACACTCAAGCCAGAAAATAAGCAGACTGTCATCTGCAAAATGAAGTCCCCAGAGGGTGAATTTAGTGGCCATTACCCCCTCTCACATTTCTCTCCATGGGAAGTGGGTGGAGTGGATAATGACTAAAGGATCCAAGTTAGAATTAGTGAAGGTAGGAGGCCATGAAAATCCGTGAATTCAGCTATTGTAGAGCTCTGAAAAATGCTGGAAAATGTCAAGAAACAGACTTGAATAGCCTTGAATTCAAGCCAGAAAATAAGCAGACTGTTATCTGCAAAATGAGGTCCCCAGAGGGTGAATTTAGGGATGCTACCCTGCAATGCAGGGTAGCATCACTAAATTTACCCTCTGTGAACCTCAATCTGAATCAGAGTCTCAAAACTAAACAGAAAGAGGTGCCCTGAGGATACACTGGCCCATTGTATTTGATAGCATCATCAAATTCACCCTCTGGGGACCTCATTCTGCAAATGTCAGGCTGCTTATTTTCAGGCCTTGCTACACTTTGATAGTCTATATCCCGTAGCTTTGAAGTTATTTCTAGGCAAGACTCGGCTGCCTGTACAGGCAGCCAAGGCTTGTCTAGAAAACAACTGCCATGGTACTTCAGCTGTGACTTACAGGTTTGCACAAAGACTAGACATGAATGTGATCCAAGTTGGAATTGGTGAATAAGGATTAACCCTTTACCCAATGCAGAGAATATCAGATTTTATTATTTTAATTACTATTTTTTTTAAATTTTTAAAAAAAATGTCAACAAAACCATATCATGTGACCCCTCATTGGAACAAGTTCAATGAGCTCATTCCAATGAGGGGTCACATGATATGGTTTTGTAGAAACATTTTGAAAAATTAATTTTTTTCAACTGCTCAATTTGCAAAAGATGCAAGCGATTCATCAGGTAAAGGGTTAAAGAATTTCAAACGTATTTGTCAAAAATCAATCATCTTTGATGTTTATACACACATTCTAATATTTCAAACTAACAAGAGGCCTGTCACTGTCACGCCTAGAGAGCTCCGCTGAGGGCCACTGATCGCATGGGCATGTTTTCTAATACTAATATTGTTACAAACTTTAGCCGAAAAATATTCAGCGGTTCAGAAATTATGGCTTGGACAAACAAATATCAAAAATATCTTAAGATTTTCTTGATCCTGTGACCTGTGACCTTGACCCTGTGGATTTACAGACCGCACAATAATTGATGACACACCGTCTATTGATAATACATATTGTTATGAAGTTTGGTGGAAAAATATTCAGCGGTTTAGAAATTATGGCTCGGACAAATAAAATGTTGACGACGGATGGACGGACGGACAGACGGACGACAGATGACGGACGACAGACGACGGACGACGGACGAATCAGTATAAGAAAAGCTCTGTTGACTTTGTCAGCGGAGCTAATAAATAGAAAACTTACAATTAACACTGATCTAAGGGAGTCTAGAGGTCCCCATTGATCAGTGTTAGATGTGGGTATTATTTCAGTGGATAAAAATATGCAATTTTGACAAAGAGTGATGGCCCAGTGGATAAGTGCACTTTTCTCTCATGCCAGAGGTCCCGGGAACGATCCCCGGTAAATGGGGAAAGTTCTCAAGATGCCCAAACACTCTCGATCAGCATCAATTATTGGTTTGATGGTGTCACAGCATACCGTCCTATCGGGTGGGGGCGTAAAATGGCTGTCCTCTGTGCGGAGAGACACAAACACAATGCAGGCTAAAGATCCTTTTGCAGTATACAAGAAGAGGGAGGTCATGAAGTCGCTGCTGTGAAGGTCATCCCACACATCTGTGCCACTGCGCCAAGGAGAGGCATAAATATAAGTTGCATAACTTGTTCGCCAATTGTTGTAAAACAAATAAGATTAAATAAACTGGTTTAATCCTCTCTGTGCACTGATTTTGAAATATCAAAATTTCAAATTGCACATTTTTCCCCACAATGCAGGGAGGACTTGAACCAATTCAATTTTGTGTGACAGAGTTAACTGAGCTCTGTCAAACAAGATTAAATTGGATAAATTCCCAAACTGAGTTTGGAAAAAAATTGCTGCTTGTAATTTCCATATTTTAACCTCAGTGTGCAGGAAATTAATAGACTTTTACTGTATTATATAGAGGATATCTAGGAGGCGTGGTGGCATTGCGGTAACTGATTCTCGTCAGATCACTGAAGTTAAGCAACATCGAGCCCGGTTAGTCCTCGGATGGGTGATCGTCTGAGCGATCGATTCCGACTCCTGTATTGTGTCCTTGGGCAAGGCACTTAACCCCGATTGTCCACGTGGGGGCATGATGACGTCGTGTACTAAGGCGTAGTGCACGTCGATGATGCGCATGTCTTCAACCAATCTAACCCTGCCTGTGCTGCAGTGCGGAGTTACAATGTTGGGGAGCTGGCAGCTGCTCGTCGTTGCTCGGTGGTTCTCTCCGGGTACTCCAGCTTTCTCCACCCGTAAAACTGTCGCGGTCTCGATTAGCCATTGTACATAAGTATGTGACCTTAAACACCAATAAATAAATAATAAATAAATAAATAGAGGATATTTAAGCTGTTTTAATGAATATCGGGAATTATATCATGAGTGTGGACCTGAAAGTTTTATTTTTCATGAGCTCTTGCTTGAGATAATTCCTGATATTCATTACAACAGCGTAGATTTTCTTTTTATTGTATGCTACGTGACATTTTACTGCGCAATATTCATCCCAATTCAACTGCAAACAGTTTCATGACAATAACAAAAAGCTGCTGAATGTTCTTTCAATGCGATGTTTAGGGCGACGTCATGTGCCGAAGTGTAACGTCATTTAGGAAACTACTGAAAAAATCCATCGTGTGAGCCTGAAAATATTATTTTTCACTCGCGCAAGTACTCGTGAAAAATTAAACTTTCAGGTCCACACTCAAAGATAATTCTAGAAATTGACTAAAATAGAGTAAATTCCTTTTTTATTATATGCCACGAGGTATTTTATTTTATTGCACAATATTCAGCCCAAATGCCAACCTTTCAAAACAATAACAAAGATCAGCTGATCATTCCTTCAAGGCGACGTGATGCGGCGTAGCGTGATGTCATTTAGGAAGCTACTGAGGAATATTTCTTGATATTTATCAAGTTGATAGATATCAAGAAATATCTTTTAGATTATTGGCGATAATTCACAGGATACCATATAATAAACTGTATTATTTTGCAGTATGGTGAAGAAAAATGGCACCCATCTAAATCTCAGTTCTCAGTTAGTTGCCCTGGAATCTCAGAAATTACCAAGTAATGCTTCAGAGCCTCAATAAATCTCAACTAATAAATCCCAAATAATGAAAATAAAATTGAATATCAAGACGGCCTATGAACTTCTGACACTCACTTAATAAAACTGTTCTGGTATATGATACATAAAATCGTCACTGAAGATGGTGTACCATATAACCTTTACAAAAAAAGGACAAGTCTCAAAATGGAGTTCTGTGCTCTAAAATACCTTTCGGCTGAATTTTTATCCTCTAAAATACCTTTCGGCTAAATTTTTATTCTCTAAAATACCTTTCGGCTAAATTTTTAGCCAACTTAACTTCCTTCACTCTGATGTCAAAATATCCAAATTTCAAGTAGCCATTTTTCCCATAATGCAACTGGGAATTTAACCAATTCAATCTTGTTTGACAGGGCTCAATGAGCTCTGTCAAACAAGATTGAATTGGTTAAATTTCTAGTTGCATTATGGGAAAAATTTTCACCTTGAACTTCAGATATTTCGACATCTGTGTGCAGGGGGTTAAAATAGTGTACAATAGTCTATAACAATATATAAAGAGAACAAATTTTGCAACTCATTCTAAAATCATCACACGAAGTGCAACACTATACTCCCAGTAGGATGAGATATAAATTTGTGAAGACAAAGGCAAGTGCTTACATAATGAAAAATAAATATAGATTTGATTTTTAACAGTACACATAATATACATTTTATTTGATGACTTGCAGTGAGTGGTTCTCCATCTGCTAATCACGTGCTTGTTTTAAGCCATGGATACAATAAATATTAACAAATAATTCTTTCCCTTTGTGGATTTTTTGTCAGTTTATGGGGCCAATTAACCCTATGCACGCTGATAACAAAATACCAAAATTTCAGCAGCTAATTTTTCTCATAATGCAGCCAGCAATTTAACCATCCAATTCTGTTTGACAGAGCTCAATGAACGCTGTTAAACAAAATTGAAATCATTATACAGTGGAGCCCACATAATTGGATATCTCTTATACTCTGTTAATTAAATATAATATCAAAACACAAAACCATTTAGCATACCTTCAATACAAATTTGACGTTTTATATGCATATAGGATTTAGAGCAAACTCCAGTTAATTGAATATAAAATCTTATAATTTGTCAAGAAATTACTCTGACACTCACCCAGTCCCCTTGTTTATAGGCCTATAATGGCCTCAGTACATCCAATACAGGCATTTAATTTATTATATCCTGTTTGACAGAGCTCCATGAGCTCTGTCAAACTAGATATAATAGATAAAATGCCTAGGTCCTCTCTAGAATACAGCCGTGACCAAATCCTTGTTTATTGTATTTATTTATTGGTGGTTAAGGTCACATATTTCTGCACAATGGCTAATCATGACCGCGACAGTTTTACGGGTGGAGGAAGCCGGAGTACCCGGAGAGAACCACCGAGCAACAGCAAGCAACTGTCAGCTCCCCAACATACGAACTCCACACAAGCAGGGTTAGCATTGGTTGAAGACAGGTGCACCATCAGCGTGCAGTACGCCTTAGTACAAAACGTCACCGTGCCCCCATGTAGGCAATGGGGGTAAAGTGTCTTGCCCAAGGACACAACGCGGTTGCCGCAGGTGAGATTCGAACTGAGGACCTCTCAGCTTGCAGTCTGCACCTCTACCTACTGAGCCCCCCCCCCCCCCCCCCCTGTTTATTGAATACTCCTCTTAACTGAATATTTTGTACTGGCATCGAGACTATTTAGCTCACAGGATTCCACTGTATTGCTAGCTGCATTATGGGAAACATCAGAAGCCTGATATTTTTACATCAAAGCACAGAGGTTTAACCCTTTACCCAACGCAGACGATATCAAAATTTATTATTTTAAATATCTTTTTTTAAAACTTTTCAAAATATTTCAACAAAACCATGTCATGTGACCCCCTCGTTGAAACGAGCTCGTTCCAACGAGGGGTGACATGATATGGTTTTGTTGAAATTTTTTTTAAAATATTTTTTCAACTGCTGAATTTGCATATTACGCGGGCGGATGCGGCCTATTCGTTGGGTAAAGGGTTAATCATAAGTCTTCAACATACTAAACAAATGTAAGTTACATTGGAACAGTGTATGTAAAAGAAAGTAATAATATTTACAGCGCAAGAATAAATGTCCAGTGATATCATTTTTCTGAGTGATAAAGTATATTACATTGCACAGGTTATATCATACTCAAACAAACACAAGTGCTTTACAGCACACTCTATAAATATACAGCACACTCTATAAACAAAGAAGATGAAAGTGTTAATGACACTGCAGCTCAACTTGTCCAACAAGGCACTGAACTAAATAGAAAGTTCCAGTAATGCCAAGTCATTCATTCAAATTTCTACAAAAAAGACATCACACCAAAGCTACAAATGAAATCTGAAAAAGATCGGGTGATGGATGCAGCCTGCAGGGTATGCAAATGGCATTGTTGACCAATTTATATGCCACATCCAAGATGTCCACTGGTGGTCATGTTTTTCAATGAAATTCAGAAAAAATCGATAGCTCCCATCTGCACATCCAACTAAAGATACATGTGAAATTTGAAAAGATCGGAGGAGAGATGCGGCCTGTAGGGTGTGCTAATGGAAATGTTGACAATTTATATGCCAAATCCAAGATGGCTGCTGGCTGACGTTTTTCAATGACATTCTGAAAAATTTGATAGCTCCTATCTAGACATAACACCAAAGCTAAATATGAAATATGAAATTAAAAAAAGATTGGGTGATAGATGCAACCTGTGGGGTATGCTAATGGAATTGTTGACAATTTATATGCCCAATCCAGGATGGCCACCACAAGCTCGTTCCAATTAGGGGTCATAACTTATGTTTTAGAGACAAAAAATGAAAAAATAATGAAAATTAATTGACAATTTTTTAGAATAGCACTGGTCGGTTTTGGCAGTTACGTTAGGTAAAGGGTTAAATAATATAATTTTCATTAATAATGAAAAGTAATAAACAGAGTAATCGCTTGACTGGACTGGTTACGTGAAATAATTCATTCAAGGCGAGAGACTATATTATAAAACACTCATGCGCATTCGCACACTCGTGTTTGTACATAGTCCCTCAACTCTCATGAATGATTTCACGTAACCAGTCCAGTCAAGCAATTACACTCTATATATGCCATAGTTCATGAAGGCATGATAATAAATTGGATCCTTTGGCCATTACCCCCCTCACATTTCTCTCCATGGGAAGTGGATAATGACTGAAGGGTCCAAGTTAGAATTAGTGAAGGTAGGAGGCATTGAAAATCCTTGAATTCGGCTATTGTAGGGCCTTGAAAAATGCTGGAAAATGTCAAGAAACGGTCTTGAATAGCCTTGAATTTCATCAGTCCTTTCATGCTGGAACCATGACAAAAACACAAGTATCCCAGGAAGCTTTTTATACCTCTTTCTTTTCCATGTCAAAAGCACAAGTCTGTCAGGGAAACTATTTGTACACCTTTCCAATACCCTAATTCACAGATCTTAACTACTTGTTGTTTGTGGAACTGAAGAAAAAGATTTTTAAAGATTATTCCTTATACAGAGGAACTCTGTTAATTGAATAGCCACTTTGCCAATGGAAATTATTCAATTAACAGGAATATTCAATTAACAGGGATTGTGTCACTTTCCTGTATTCTAGAGATAAACTTAGCATTTATTCTACTATATCTTGTTTGACAGAGCTCCATGAGCTCTGTCAAACAAGATATAATAGATTAAATGCCTGTATTGGATGTACTGAGGTCAAATAGGTCTATAAACAACGGAAAACTGGGGACAGTCAGGGTAATTTCCCGACAGGTTACAATATTTTTTATTCAATTAACAGGAGTTTACTCTATAACCTAAATTCAATTAACAGGTCAAATTTGTACTGGAGGTATGGCAAATGGTTTTGTGTTGAAAAATTATATTCAATTAACAGGGTTATTCAGTTAAGAGATATCCAATTAAGTGGGCTCCACTGTATTGCAGTAAATTAAAATTCAGGCTCCAATAGGGAGTCTCAATATTGAGTGACAGTGATTTGACCAAACTTGAATCTACACCCCTTCCCATCCCCACCCAACCTCCCCCATCCCCAAGGACGCAGTATGCTAAATATCAAGAGTTAAAAAACAGGCTCCCATAGAGAGGGTCACAGTCACTTCACATTTTAGTTGCAGACTGCAAAATCAATGATTCTGTCTCTACATGTGCATATAGTGAACAAATGACAAAAATTGCTGCCCAAAAAACAATTTTTGGCAAAGTTCTATTAATAGTAACAGTCCTATGAACTTTGACCTTGCAGTACCATGTCAAAAATCAATGGGGTTTTTCACTGTCCATTTATGCTTACTTTCTGCAAGTTTGGTTGAACTGTGATAAAGAGAAATACAGTTATTATCTGAAGATCCAAAAATGCTAGTTTTAGTAACAATGCCTTTGACCTTTGGCAGAATATCCTGGAAATTGATAGGGTTCTTCCCCTTCATTGAGGGTAAAAACCATGTAAATTTAGGGGACCTGTATTAAATAGATAGTTATTGCCTTGAAACCAATTGTTTACGCCCACTCAAATGCCAGATTCATCAAGTTATCGGTCAAGTTTGACATCATCATAACTGGACTAAAAATAGAGAAACACAAAAACAAACATTCACTTAACTGGTACCATACTAGATTAGTTTTGGTTTGCAAATTTGTTTAACTCTTCACCTATCACAAAAGGCAGATGACACTTGCAAATAAATTTCTTGAATAACTAATTTTTTTCATTTTTGCATCAAAAACATAGGTTATGACCCCTCATTGGAATGACTCAACAAGCTTGTTCCAAAGAGAGATCATAAGCTATGTTTTTGTGATAAAAAATAAGGAAAATTAAATGGTGATTTTTGTGTATACCGCTGGCCGGTATTGACGGTTACACTGGGTAAAGGGTTAAATTATTTTATTACAGTTACAGACATTATCCAATAAATTGTACAAAAAGAAGATTCATATAAAATATCATTGCTTCTAACTGAAGATGAAGAACATCCACAGAATATTAAGCCTTTTTGAGAATGGAACCAACACATTTCAGCATCATAGAAACAGGTTTCTAGCCCTTCACCAGTTAATATTTACCCAACAAATCTAGTGTTTGAATGATTTTTATTACACATCCATTGAACTTTGAACCCTTGTATTTAATGGAATCACCGCTAGTGATGTACAGTAAAATCCTCTTAATTGGATATCCATTTTGCCAGTGAAAATTATTCAATTAACAGGAGTATACAATTAACAGGGATTTGGTCAGTTTCCTGTGTTCTGGAGGTAAACTTAGCATTTATTCTATTATATCTTGTTTGACAGAGCTCATAGAGCTCTGTCAAACAAGATATAATAGAATAAATGCCTGTATTGGATGTAGTGAGGCCAAAAAGGTTGATAAATAAGGGGAATTTGGTGCATGTCACAGTAATTTTTTCGACATATTACAAAAATTTATATACAATTAACAGGAGTTTACTCTGCAACCCATATGCAATTAACAGACCAAATTTGTACTGAAGGTATGGTAGATGGTTTTGTGTTTGAAAATTATATTCAATTAACAGGGATATACAATTAAGAGATATCCAATTAAGTGGGCTCCACTGTACAAGCCAGAACTTTTTTCCCAGCACCGTTTATACTAGTTCCTTTCGCCGTCAAGTCATTAGTTACGCTTCAAATAGTTTCCAAATTTTGGTATACAATTATCGATCGTCTGTCACGTTGTGTGAAAATGAAAACGTTCAAAGCAAAATAAAGTCAGTTCACAGAAAATTAGTTAACCAAAAATGAGATAATATTTAAAAAACAATCATTTCCATCCACAACATTAACCCAGACCCGTGGCTGTCTCGTCTGCGGATCATGTTATATCTAAATTGGTCAACTTACAGACGAATAATCTCAATAAGCTCAAATATTTCATAAGCTTTATTTTGTAATAAAAAAAAAAGCAAAATTGAAAAAATTATTGGCTGTTCTTTATATATAGGTTTGAGATGCTGACTGATTTGTTTGAGACGAGAGATACCATGGAACAACGTACAAAGATTAAATTCTTTCTCAAAAATGTTAAAAAATTTATAGTAATTTATATATTTTTTATACTTACCAATGACCCAGACTTAGCTGGTGCTAACTCTAACAAAACCAGGGCCAAACACAAATTTTGCCCCCCAATCCCCAAAATTTGCATCCAAAACAAAAAGAAATCATGTCCTAAAGGACCTCCATACTACGCCTCTACTGCGCATGCGCAGTGACGCAGTCGTCCCGAAATTGGCGCCAATTATCATTCTTACTGGCAGTGCCTGGTCAGCGCTATGTACTCAGCGGGGAGGCAAGAGTTCCCAACTCCAGGGAGGGCCATCCCCGTCTGGGTCATTGGTAAGTATAAAAAATATATAAATTACTATAAATTTTTTAACATTTTTATACTGTACCAATGACCCAGACTTAGCTGAATAGTAAACAGGCTGGAGGGCCTAGGACATAAAGGAAAATCCAATAAGCTCAACTATATAGTAAAGAGGTAACCCCTTAAGGAGAAAAGGAGTATTAGGCTTTACATGTATCTTTCTTATTTAATATTAAATTAGAAAGATACACTACCCTTAATAATTGAGCACAATAACATTCATGTTCTCTATTAACATCCAGTATAACCCTTATACTAATTATTTTTAAAGCAAGCCAATAAATAAAGTAGTCCAGAGAATTGAGACTCTTTATAATCATTTAAAAGTGTCCGAGTATTGTATATTAAAGCCCGTTTGACACTTGACATATACAAATGCTTCACACCGAGCTACACTTTAAAAATAAGACATGAATGAATTTAAACATTAATATTACACTTTAAAACCATCCCGGAAGCGACTCAGAAATACTGACTTGGAGGAGGCATTCCCTTGCTTTTCACTATAAAGCAGGTGACCTAAGGGAACACCCGCCTCCCCCCCCCTTCCCCTTGCCCTGGGGCAAATACCCCAGAGCGAAGAGGGCAGCCGGACGGAGTCACTGCCGGAACAGAAAGCCTGCATAACTATAGTTGCAACTGTTTAGTGGACGACATTCTGAGCAACAGATAACGGACCTAAACAATGCAGGTCTCCAGAAATGGACTCAATATTTCTGAGATAAAAAATTCGTAAATGTGGATGGCTGAGACCAATAAGCAGCCTTCATTAAATCTGTAATAGCAACACTATTAGCATAAGCCCAGGAAGTAGAAAGAGCTCTTACTTCATGAGCAGAAATCTTAAGCACAGACTGCTGAGAAGAAGATAAATCTTCATAAGCAGTACGGATAGTTAACTGAATCCATCTAGCAATAGAATGGACTGAAATGTCCTTTCTATTAGGCATCAAAGACAGAAAGAAACGTTTCCGTCCCTTTCTGATAAACTGAGATCTCTGTTATAGATACGTAGTGCTCTAACAGGACAGAGTAAAGGCCTACGCCCGTCTGAAGAGGGAAGAGCCTTAATAACAATAGGTTCCGGATATTTATTAGGAGCCTGATTCTTAGCTAAAAAACCCACATTAGTAGTGAAGGTGATAGTGTTCCCAACACTACGATAATGAGAATCATCCACCGATAGTGCATGAAGCTCACTGACTCTTCTGGCAGAAGAGAAAGCTAAGAGAAAAGCTGTCTTATAAGATAAGAATTAGAAATCTACTGTCCCAAGAGGTTCAAATGGCTTTTCCTTCAATTTAAGGAAAACCCAAGCTAAATTCCACTTAGGAATTAATCTAAGAGTTCTGGATCTATTTATCGAAAAGTTTCTAACCAACTTCGATAAAGAGACATTAGATCCAATTTGTAAACTATCATGATGTGCATAGGTATCAGATAACATAGATCTATAACCCTTTATAGTAACAGGCTGCAGTTTGATTTCGTCAAACAAGTATACTAGAAAGTTTGCAATGTCTGGTATAGAGGGATCAAATATATCTACAGAATGATCCCTACACCAACGACGAAAAACCTTCCACTTAGCCGCATAGTTTAGCGAAGAGGAGGTCCTCCTACAGTTAGAAATCGCGTCCACTGCTCGTCCTGTAAAGTGCTTGTCATGCAAGAAGGACCGCACAACGGAAAAACGTGAGGGTTGAGACCTTGCGGGTTGTGATGGAGTTGGCGCGATTTCCCCTGCGAAAGAAGATCCTCTCGTGGAGGAAGCTTCCGCGGTAGGTCCCACAACAGACACCTGAGTAGATTTATCCACGGTCTCTGTGGCGACAGAGATGCTACCAACAGAATCTTGCTTTGAGATTGTTTTATCTTTAGCAATACTTGTTGAATTAACGGAGCTGGAGGATACGCATATCCTATCATTCCGTCCCAAGGGATCGACAGAGCGTCTACTGCAAATGCTCTTGGATCCGGACACGGAGACACATACGTCTGCAACTGATTGTTGAGATGTGTCGCAAATAAGTCTATCATTGGCCGTTCCCATTGGTAGCAAATCTGATTGAATACTTGTTTGTTGAGAGTCCACTCCGACGGCAACAAGCGACCCTTTCGTGAAAGGGAGTCTGCTAGCACATTCAGACGACCCGGTATGTGACGGACCGAAAGAAGAACGTGATGTTCTAACGCAAACAGAAGGATTCTTTCCGTTAGATTGAACAACGGAACTGAATGAGTGCCTCCCTGATTCCGTATATACGCCACTACTGTCGTATTGTCGGATAGGATTTGGACATGAGCATCGTGAATAATGTCCATCTAGTGACGTAACGCAAGCCAAATTGACATCATTTCCTTGATGTTTATGTGCTTGCACAGGAATTGCGGATCCCAAAGACCCTGGCATCTCGAATCCGTTGGGATTAATGATGCACCCCAACCTGTTTGACTGGCACCCGTCATAACGGTAAAACTCGGATCCGGCAACTGCAGCGGAACTCCTTGAGTTAACCACTGAATGTTTGCCCAAGTCTGAATCTCTTGTTTCACTTGATCTGACAAGAGAACGTCTACATCGAGCGAATGAATTTTCACACTCCAATTCTGAGTCAGGAAAATTTGAAGAGGACGTGTGCGTAGCCGCCCCATCGGAATGAGATCCGCGGCGGCTCCGCACAGACCTATCAGTCTCATAAATTCTCTCGCCGTGACTTTGTCTGCGTGCAGACAATAGCGAGCATAACAACTGACTAATTTCGCTCTGGTTAACGGCAGACGAACGAGATTGTTGTGCGTCTCGAAGCTCATTCCCAGATGAGTGAATGACTTGGACGGCACCAGATCCGACTTCTCCTCGTTTACTATAAAACCGAGACGTCGGAGCAATAGAAGAAGATTCTGAACATCGTTCTGAAGCGTTAACTCGTTGCCGTACCTCTGAAGAATGTCGTCCAGGTAGGCCGACGTTACCGCAGACGAATGAGCTCGGAAGTAGATCATTACCGAGTTCATTACCCGAGTGAAAGCCCAGGGTGCTAGATTCAATCCGAAGCACACCGCCCGGAATTGATACACCACTCCCAGGACTGCAAAGCGTAGATACTTTCGGAATGTCGGATGTACCATGACGTGAAAGTACGCATCTTTGAGATCTATGCTCGTTGCATAATCGTTCACCCGAATACTCGCTCTGACCGATCGAATCGTCTCCATATAAAACTTCGGAGCGACGATCAGCTTGTTTATCCAGCTCAAATCTATGACTGGACGGAACGAGCCGTCTGGTTTCGGAACCAGAAAGAGATGGCTGTAGAATCCCAGAGATTCCTGGTTTTCTACGACCTCTACCGCGTTCTTCATTAAAAGAGACTGCACCTCTGATAACAGAGCGTCTCTTTTCTGTGGATTTGACGGAAGATGAGTCCACTTTGGACTTCGAGTTAATGGAGGCTTTCGTTTGAAGGATATCTTTAGACCTTCCGAAGTCACTCCTCTCACCCAAGGGTCGTCCGTAATCGACGCCCACTCTTGTGAAAAACTCGACAACCTTCCGCCAACCGGAACGCGATAGAGGTTTAAGCCATCACCTCCTGGACCTGCGAGGCCTGCGGTAGGAGAAACCACGTCTTCCACGACCCGCACCTCGCCTCGTCGACCTCGGGGCGTCCGACCGATTGTCCCGGCCTAAAGGACGTCCCGAACGAGAGTCGCTATCCTGACGGTCTCTCGAATAAGACCAAGAGGACGCACCGGAACCTCTATAGGAACCTCTCTTGGGCGCATTAGACCCAGAAGTGCCTGTCTTATTCGTGTCTGCTGTATCCGACTTCTTAGGAGCCGATCTGAACAACAGAGAATCATTAGCTTTCTTTTTAATTTTATCATAAATAGCGGAAAGCTTGCCGTCAAAGAGAAGTTCTCCTGAGACCGAAGCGACTCTAAGAGAGTTCTTCACCGTAGAATCCACTAGTGTGGATGTAGCTAGGGCTGCGTCACGTCTAACCAACTCCAGATTTGCCACTGAAAGGGCGGAGTTACACGTGGAATAAGCTACTGCCCTTGAAAGAAGTCTTAAAGAGGATTGTATATCCTGAAACTCTTCCCCTTGAAGGCGCAGTGATAACGCCTTAGTAAGGTGATCTGCGTAAGATAAGGCATCTAAATTGGCTCTGTTAGACGCAATAGCTGTTTCCAACACCGCGGTTGGAATAGAAGCTGACGACGGTAATGATAGCTCTAAGTCTTCCGCCTCGTCGTCCATACGCAGAGGAACTCTCGGTATACCCTGTCCTGCCGTATCGAATTTATTCCTTGCATTAATGAAAGGCAGGTTGACAGTATTAGCGGACAAGAAACCTGCTTTCCCCGTCCTGGAAGCAAGTTTAAATATAGCGTCGTTCAATAATTCAAATGTTCTAGCAACATTATTGGACTGCGACGGAAACTCGGGAGCGATGTCCCTGAACCGCTCAAAAAATTCAGAGTCCAATGACGCTATAATTCTCTTGTCCGGAAGCGCAGCAGTCTGGCCCGACGGAACAACTTGAGGGAGAAAGTGCCGGATGAAGTCCACGGCAGCTTTATGTTGTTCCGAAAGGGATAGCTCCAAGTCATCCGTATCCCTTTCACCATCCGGTCGGACCTCACGATGTTCCCGGTCGTCCGCCCCCGATGCTTCGGCGGAGCGTACCGACCCAGCGCCGTCGGATAATTCTCGATCCGACACCGTTTCTGTCGGCTGCTGGGATGCTGCGATAAGCTGTGCTATCTGCACAAGAATGCCCGGCGTCGAGACCTGCAGAGGCGCAGTCTTTCGCTGCTTCGCCGAGGGCAGCTCCGCATCAGATGGCTCCCGCATACTTTTCCTATGCGAACGTCCGGAGTCCATCGGTCTCGAATCCCTGGCTGCCGGATGGTGTGACCTGGTCGCCGAAGAATCCTTCATCGGCGAAGCTGGTAATATATCGGCGGTCACGCAGCCAAGGTGCGGTCGTGTGCGCTGACGAGAAGAGGAAGCCTTAACAGTCTCTGCGGACTGTTTATACAACGGAGCGTCCCGAGCGACGGACGTATGCTCCGCTAAAGACACATTTTGTACCACAACATCTGGTCCCAGATGTTGTTGTACGAGAGAGGGACCTCTCTCGCTCGCGGCCCGGCTGGACCTGGACGAGCTAGGAACCGGACTAAAAGGCTTCCTCCATTCTCGCTTACTATCCGCCGTCACTGGGTGTGCATCTATTATGTTTATAGTGCTCGCATCACCCAAAATTTCCTCTTGGACCGCATCGGACGAACCCGGCTGCCGAACCATTCGGTGAATGGACGCTACACCGGGCGAGCTAGCGGACGACATTTGTCTAATCTCCATGAGCACTTTTGCCGCTAGCTCTGAATTCATTTGTGACGACGGACGCACACTTGAAGAAGATAACATGGAAACATCACCCTGTTCTGGTTCCTCTGAAATAGAAACTGAGAGAGTAGAGTGACCTTGCGGAGAAAGAGCCGGCATCGCTCTTTCTCCAGAAACAACATATCGTGACACACGTTTCCAATGTTTCTCATCCCAATGTTCACATATAGGACAGGGATTAATGCGAGAACACTGACTACAATTAATACAATGATCATGAAAGTCAGAGGAAGATTTCTTCCTATTACAATTTGAACAACGTCCCTTCATTGTGAAAGAACAACAATAAGTCCTAGTTACTCGCAAAAACCCCTGACACAAAGATACATAATAACATGATCCATTAATAAATGAAAAAACAATTGCAAAACAAAATAATTTTGAAAAAATATTTTTTCAGAGAAGCCCAAGTTGCTGAAAAGTAACGTTGAGCCCCGATGGATCCGATGGCAAAGTGTGGTCAAAAATTTTAAATTTATATAAAATAATTAATGAGACACTTTCGGATAATATAAATGTATCTTATAATGAGATAAACTACCACAAAGGCAAACAGCCCCCCTCAAAAAGGGCTGTTGCCAATGAAAACAAACAGTGTAAACACACTAGAAAACATGACTCCAGGCACTGAAAAAACTGGCCCGGAATCAGTCATCAATTACACTCTATCTGATGCAAAACAGAGACTCCCAGGGGAGAATCTGTAGAACATCAGATGGAAGATGCAGAACACAAACGTTATACACCCATGGGTGAAAACGTAACTATGGGGAAAATAACAGAAAACATTCTGTAACCAAGCAACTCTCCCAGGAAATTTTAGAAATGAAATTTCTCAAAAATATGCCAAAAGCATGGGAGAATTGCCAGGGGGGACTTTAGAAGGCTAGGGGAGAGGAAACACTGAATAAGCAGTGCAACAATTAGCAAGAATGACAACAAGAGGCCCATGCCTCGAAAATAGGCAACTTAACATAATTTCATCAAAAAATTTTAAGTACAGCCCTGATTATTTTTTGCCACTTCTTTTTCCTCTCCTCCTTCTATCCTCCTTAGAATCACATTTTCTCCAAAAATTACGTGTCTGGCATCCTTTAAACTGAGATTTACAAGCACAAAGATCAGTGAGATGTTGACTGATGAAGGGCCAAACAGAGAATGATAATTGGCGCCAATTTCGGGACGACTGCGTCACTGCGCATGCGCAGTAGAGGCGTAGTATGGAGGTCCTTTAGGACATGATTTCTTTTTGTTTTGGATGCAAATTTTGGGGATTGGGGGGCAAAATTTGTGTTTGGCCCTGGTTTTGTTAGAGTTAGCACCAGCTAAGTCTGAGTCATTGGTACAGTATAAAAATATACCATATGCTCCCTCCCCCAGACCCCATGGAAAACGTGCAATGATTTGTTTCTACTGACAGAATATACCATTTGCCAAACAAATGCCCATTCCCCTAATAAATCATTTCATATAAGATAGTCAAATATGTGCTTATGAAACACATTTCAAGCAGTCAATAAAACTATTTTGGTACATGGCAAACATAGTACCCTTTATCCTTCACCAAAGATACAATGAACATCTGACTTGCTCTGCAATTCCTATCTGATTCATTTTTAGGATAAATATAGGATGCAATAAAATATGAGTATAAATTCTGCTTCATAAACTATATCTAAAATTATATGTCACACCGTGTGCTGCTGCTCTATACATCTCAGTAAGATGCTTTAATAATAAAACCAAATTTTTACAAAATAAAAATAAATACAGATTTGATTTTCATAACATTTTAACAGAACACACAATATAGATTTCAAAATTATATAATACTATCAGATAGGTTTGAATCCTTTAACTTGATTTCAAATTTTATTACTTTTCCAAACCTTTGAACACGTTTCCAGGGCCTTGATTTCTGAAGAATTTTATTGTGTCAAGCTTTCAAGTGGCAGGAAGATCTTTGTATTACATCACTTCAGGTCATTCTCAAGGACATCACAATAGTTCGATTTTTAACAATAACTGCTTAGAACCATGAGATCTATTATAGGATGCTGACAACATCCTTGTGTATCACAGGTTATGTTGATGAAATGCTGTTATGTATGAGAGCCTTTGGTAGCCTTTAATCCCACATCTTGGCAATGCTTTCTAATGGAGTCTTGGTTGTCTGTATAGGCAGCCAAGACTTGACCTGAAATCACTGCCAGGTTAAATAATTTGATGTCTGTATAGGCAGCCAAGACTTGACCTGAAACCACTGCCAGGTTAAATAATTTGATGTCTGTATAGGCAGCCAAGACTTGACCTGAAACCACTGCCAGGTTAAATAATTTGATGTCTGTATAGGCAGCCAAGACTTGACCTGAAATCACTGCCAGGTTAAATAATTTGATGTCTGTATATGCAGCCAAGGCTTGACCTGAAACCACTGCCAGGTTCAATAATTTGATGTCTGTATAGGCAGCCAAGACTTGACCTGAAACCACTGCCAGATTCAATAATTTGATGTCTGTATAGGCAGCCAAGACTTGACCTGAAACCACTGCCAGGTTCAATAATTTGATAGTTTTTCTGTTTTTTAAATTCCTCCTTACTGCATTTTGGAGTATTTCTGTGACAACAAAGTTGGATGTGAGGTAGTAAGGGTTGAATTACATGTTTTTGTATCCAAGCCAGAAAATAACCCGACTGTCATTTGCAAAATGAGGTCCCCAGAGGGTGAATTTAGTGATGCAACCCTGCACAGCAGGGTAGCATCACTAAATTTACCCACTGTGAACCTCAATCTGAATCAGGGTCTCAAAACTAAACAGAAAGAGGTACCCAGAGGACAAATTGGCCCACTGTATGGGATAACATCATCAAATTCACCCTCTGGGGACCTCATTCTAAAAATGTCAGACTGCTTATTTCCAGGCTGGTTTTGTATCTATACCAGATTATCAATTCATGAACACACAAAAAAGACTGGTACCATTAACAGCTTAAAAAATAGCATTGTCATTAAGCTGTTGATAATCTCATACAGGACTCTGTTGTTGGGGGGGGGGGGGGGGGGGGGGGCTCAGAGTGCCTTTTCTCACAGTGTCTCACAAAGTTATAATTTCATTGAATTACATGTTTTTGTATCTATATCAGATTATCAATTCTTGAACACACTAAAAAGACTGGTACAGTGAAGCCCACTTAATTGGATATCTCTTAATTGTATATCCCTGTTAATTGAATATAATTTCCCAACACAAAACCGTTTATCATACCTCTAGCACAAATTCGACCTGTTAACTGAATATAGGTTATAGAGTAAACTCCTGTTAATTGAATAAAATTCTTGTAACTTGTCAAGAAATTACCCTGACTCTCCCCAGTTTTCCTTTGTTTATAGACCTTTTTGGCCTCAGTACATTCAATACAGGCATTTAATCAATTATATCTTGTTTGACAGAGCTCATAGAGCTCTGTCAAACAAGATATAATAGAATAAATGCTAAGTTTATTTCTAGAATACAGGAAAGTGACAATCCCCGTTAATTGCATACTCCTGTTAATTGAATAATTTCCATTGGCAAAGTGGCTATTCAATTAACAGGGTTCAACTGTACCATTAACAGCTTAAAAACTAGCATTGTCATTAAGCTACTGATAATCTCATACAGGACTCTGTTGGTAGGAAGGGCATGGTGTGCCTTTTCTCACAGTGTCTCATAAAGTTGTAAATTCATCTGCAAAGGAAAGATAAATCAGTTTTCTATCATCATTTTAAAATAAATAACAAAACCAAAAACAATATCTTGTCTGCGTGTTGTCCTATGTGTGTAAAAAGGTTTCATCAATTATGATTTTATTATATAGCCAGAGTACTAGAAATGAATCGGTAACAATTTTTATTAGATAATTTGATTCAAAATTAATTCAAATATACATGGTAAGATATTCAGCAAAATGTCATTTATTACACATTAAACGATAGATTACGGAAAGAAATTGCGGAAAGATAGAAATCATATCCCCCACTGTGAAGATATAGAAATTTTCTCTCACGGTATCAATCAAAATGGCGGCTTTCAAAGCGTCACTTCAAGGTGAATACGAGTCAAATATCTCTGGAAATGATCAATTTGTTCTAAAAACGTATAATGAAAAGTAAATCTAGTGTTTTTGAGTGGATAACGATCATTTCACAGCAATAATTCAACACATATTCACCTTGAATTGATGTATGAAACCCGCTAGTCCAAACATGGTCTGAAAGTCTGTAATATACGTTTTTGGTTTGGCACGTCCTTTCAAAGGACGTACCAAACCTAAAACTTATATTACAAACTTTCAGGCCATGTTTGGACTAGAAACCCGCCAACTGAATCAGATTGCAAGATGCTATCTGTTCCGAGTATCAATCAAATGACTTCCGCGTTTCAATGATTCAATGTGCTGTTTACTTTCATGCATCAATTCAAGGTTGAGACGAGTGGAATTATCAGATTTTATAAAAAGCGTATAAGGCCACACAAAGTAGATCTGTTTCTCAGGCCATTATTTGTGAAACTGCATGCGCGGCGAGCGGTTTTTTATTTTATTTTTTATTTCAGTAATTGCTTCTTTGCCATCAAAAATGCATGTTCTTGGTTCAAGTTTTAAGCCTCATAATATACAGAATAGCATGGGTGGTGGTGTATTTCATCCCTTGAGTGCAAGAAGACTTTGCAATGCTAAAGCATTGCAAAGCCTTCTTGCACTCAAGGGACAAATTCATCAATTTTTTTAACTTGGGTAAAATATCAGACATAAACCATTTAATTTTAATTTTTTTTAAGTTAAATTGGTTATAAAAAGAGAGCATGCGGCAGACAAAAGGACCATGCGGGAGGGCCTGAGAAACAGATTTTTTATTTTTTTAGGCCTTATAAAAAGAGAATCTAGTGTTTTTGAGTGGATATCAAAAGTTATTTCACTTGTGATCGAGATAAACGGCTATTTTCGCTTGCGCAAGCACTCACGAAAAATAAACATTTGTCTCGGTCACTCATGAGATAATTGTCGGTATCCACTCAAAAACACTAGATATCCTCAATTTATCATTCACCAAGAATGTAACCAAAGTAACGTAAGTGTGTAAGACTGGTTGGTATTTTGATAATGCTCATAAACTCCTTGAACATCAATAACTTGCTAAGCTAAGCAGTTGGCTTCTATGTCATTCTTGGGTACCTTCACATCAGTGTACGACTCTCGGTCTCAGGCTCATATGAAATTACCTTGGGCTGATATATCGGTCAATATGAAACTAACCAAGTAATAACCTCCAATTATTACATTTTCAAGAGGCATCAAGGAATTTATAGAGAAAAGTGTTTAATTTAAGCACAATTAAGGACTCTGAAGAGTGTATCACAGGATATTTCAACCTGAAGACTTAAATAATTAATTTATTTATTTGTGCTTAAAGTCACTTTCAGAATCTTTGGCTATACAGTGGAGCCCACTTAATTGGATATCTCTTAACTGAATAACCCTATTATTTGAATATTTTTCCAACACAAAACCATTTACCATACCTCCAGTACAAATTTGACCTGTTAATTGAATATAGGTTATAGAGAAAACTCCTGTTAATTGAATAAAAAATCTTGTAACCTGACTATAAATTACCCTGACTCTCCCCAGTTTCCTTTGTTTATGGACATATTTCGCCTCAGTACATCCAATACAGGCATTTAATCTATTACATCTTGTTTGACAGAGCTCATGGAGCACTGTCAAACAAGATATAATACAATAAATGCTAAGTTTATCTCCAGAATACAGGAATGTGACACAATCCCTGTTAATTGAATAGTTCTGTTAAATGAATAATTTTCATGGGCAAAGTGGCCATTCAATGAACAGGGTTCTACTGTACTTGTTTAGTTTCATATCAGCCAACATATCATCAGCCCTTGGGTACCTTCACATCAGCTTTGAAACGCCAGTTTCAGGCTCATATGAAGTTACCTCGGGCTGATATATCGGCCGATATGAAACTAACTAAGTAATAACCTCCAATTATTACATTTTCAAGAGGCACCAACAAATTTATAGAGAAGTGTTCAATTTAGGCACAATTAAGGGCTTTGAAGACGTCTTTGAAAATTCAAAATTTATGTATCACAGGATGTTTCACCCTTAATACCTGAATAAATAATTTGTCTATTGGTGCTTAACTGGTTGAGGGCTAGATTATTTTTGGTGGTCTGACTTTGTTATTCAAAATTTGTTTATTACAAATTATTAGAGAGTGCCCACAGGCACTCTCCGATGATTTGTAATAGAACAAATTTATATAAACAAAATATTATTTGCGTTTGACTGAATATCATGAACAAGAAAAATATTGGTTTTTGCTGTGGTACCCTCATTTTTTTTGAAAGCCCTGATAGTGGCTTCTAGCACTCAAATGGTTAAAGTCACTTTCAGCAGCTGTGGCTATATCATGACCACAATAAAGATATTAGTCAAGTTTAGTCAATCATTTATACCTATGCTGCTCACTTTAGTAGATTTCCACCGCATTCCATTCGTTAACTGGTAAAGTGCTGAGTTTTTTCTGACAACAAATCAAAGCTCATCATATACTGCTCTATTACATTTAATTGGATAGTGCCTTATAGGCACTATCCAATTAAATGTCAGAGAGCAAGGTATTGTATAAAAAATCTGATTCATACCAGGAACAATAAAGGCTTTCTCAGGCAGAATGTAGCTACAGACAGTTATTGCCTGTCACTTTTAGTAAAGCCCAAAATAGGGCTTCCAGCACTCTACCAGTTAACAGGCCCTATTTTACCAGTAAAGCAGAACTTGCTTACCACAGTAAACATGGGGTTCACATAGGAAAAAAGACCTGTAAAAACCTCATTCATATCAACCAGTATTTGATGGACTAATAACATTACTTAATGTTTACAAAAAATGACTCTGATGCACATAAATAATTGAAGAGTGAATGGAATTTAAAATGTAACTTGTCAGGTCATACTTTTCAATCACAGGATATTACTAGTATTGCCTTCATACTAAACCATATCGTTTCTATCATCATGATAAGTCACAATAGTTTCCGGATGATAAGGTGGTCTCTGGACTGTCCGATGGCTTGGCACAGATGGAAGAGTACTGGGCTGTAAAAGAAAAAAAAAGGTATTGCCTATAACCTCATCTAAAAAGCATTTACATAAATCAAGTTGACTTCCTCCTCAATCATTTTATACACTGCTTCATTCTTTTCAATCTAAAATGGAAATTCAAATTTATTTATTTATTGGTGTTAAGGTCACATACACAATGGCTAATCGTGACCGTTTTATGGGTGGAGGAAGTTGGAGTACCCGGGGAGAACCACCGAGCATCAACGAGCAACTGTCAGCTCCTCAACATTCTAACTCTGTTCAAGCTTCATTCAAGCAGGGTTACAGTGGTTGAAGACATGTGCACAATTGACGTGCAGTATGCCTTAGTACACGGCATCATCGTGACCCCATGTAGGGAACCGAGATAAATTGCCTTGCCCAAGGACACAACGCGGGTCGTCCCGGATGGGGATCGAACTTGGGACCTCTAGCATAGAAGTCCAACAGTCCACCACTGAGCCAGCGCACTCCCTGGAAATTAAAATATCAGAGAACATGTCAATGACAGAACTACGCATATCCACACACACCATCCTGCCAATGGCATGGATGTCAGTGGCTGAGTGGTGCATGTAGTTTAGTATATTATTATTGCCATTTCCTGATTTTGTACTTCTGTTACATCTTAAGATGGTCATCAGTTTAAAATGATGCTGAGCATCAAACAATTGTCAGCATAGGTATTTACACCTGCATGAAGTATAGCTGCTCTGTTGGCCAATAATTGGCCAACAGAGCAGCTACACTTCAGACAGATGCAAAAACCCATGCAGCTGATTGTTGATGATCAACACGATTCCATCATTCAGTCATACTAGATCATTCAACTTGGCAAAAATTTTGTGTGACCCCAACAGCAATTTGGCATGACCCATTTTTTGTCCATGTGTTTTTCATTTTAGGTAACCTCCACGTGACACAAATGTCTGTTTGCCTCAAATCAACAGGCCTGCCATAGCAATGAGTGGCAGTTGAGATGTCCGGCACTTTTTCTTTTCCGACCACCATCCTTTGGATAAAAAAGGCTATTCTAATTACCACTAAATCTCCCCAATGCAGGGTTCCTACCAAGAAAACAAATTCTTTACATTTTCCAGACTTTTTCCAGACCCTCCTCTATTTTTTCCATACCCTTCGCAACCATAGCAGAGTTTCTTTTAAACTTCTAGGTTGACTAGATAAATCAAAAATATATCTTGCAAAACACTTACATGTACACACTATCTGTTGGCAGTTTAACCCACTGTCAGTTCTCGGAGTTTTACTACAGTAGAATCCTCTTAATTGAATATCCATTTTGCGAGTGAAAATTATTCAATTAACAGGAGTATACAAATAACAGGGAATTGGTCAGTTTCCTGTATTCTGGAGGTAAACTGAGCATTTATTCTATTTTCTGTAATTAATAATTATAATTAACATTTTTGGGACAAAGACAGAAAGCAGTGGACATTCTTGAATGACGGGCTAACAGTTCTTTCCAGAAAAAATTGGAAGGTGGAATTTTTAACCCTTGCAGATTCAAAGATGAGTGGAGATGCAATTGCAAAATATAAAAAATATAACAAGTATATTTGTTTTATGCATGCTATATTCTCATACAAAAAAGACCACAAAACAACAGGGATGAGTGTTCTATTTATGAGATAAACATCTCTTGTTGAGTTAGACAATCGGGAATTTGACTATGAAAAACCATGGTTTTCCATAGTCAAATTCCCAAATGTCTAATGAAACAAGAGACGTTTCTCTCCATTGTAAATCCTATCATCGCCAGAAATGAAAAAATTCTCCAAACCTGTTTTATTTGAAGAAAGACAATCAAAACAAGACTAACAGTGACCGCACCATTGAACACATCGTCACCCCATAAGCAACATGTATGCCAAGTTTCAACAAAATCCAACAAAGCATCTCAGAGTTATGTGGAGCGAACATGAAAATCTTCCTGACAGACAGATGGAAATGACAAACACTATATGCTCGCGAAAAAAATTTGGGGGCATAAAAATGACATTTTCGATCTCGGCCTATTTGCCATGATCTAATTTAAAGGGTGTGTTCAATTCGTGACTCGGGTGATTAAGTAGCGTGGATACAGACATCTTCTAACTGCCCCACTTCTGGCAATTAGAGGGGAGGTAAGAGTGAATTTAAATGAGATTAGAGCACAGAGCAGATCGGCTCTCAGCCAATCAAATTACGGGTTCAGAAAGAAGAACAAGGTAAAATTTAACTGATGAATTACAACTGTAGATGAATGATGTTGACATTAATTGTTTTGACAAAAGTTAAAAAATTTATAGTAATTTATATATTTTTTATACTTACCAATGACCCAGACTTAGCTGGTGCTAAACTCCTCAATTCAGAGCCAAACACAAATTTTGCCCCCACAAACCCCAAAATTTGCATCAAAAACCAAAAATGCATATCCTATATGGTCCTCCATACATTTACTCCTCAGCGCATGCGCAGTGTCAAGGAGGTCCCGAAATTGGCATCAATTATCATTCTTACAACCAGTGCCTGGTAAGCATTATGTACTCAGCGGGGAGGTATGAGTTCCCAACTCCTGGGAGGGCCATCCCCGTCTGGGTAATTGGTGAGTATAAAAAATATATAAACTACTATAAATTTTTAACATTTTTATACTGTACCAATGACCCAGACTTAGCTGAATAGTAAATAGGCTGGAGGGCCTAGGACATAAAGGAAAATCCAATAAGCTCAATTATCTATAATAGAATATCCTCTCCAAGAGAAAAGAAGAGATAGGCTTTACATGTATCTTTCTTATTTATATTAAAGAAGAAAGACACAATACCGATCAGTAATTGAGCATAATAATAATCAATGATCTCTATTAACATCCAGTATAACCCTTTATACTAATATTTTTAAAGGTAAGCTAATAAATAAAGGAAGTCCAGAGAATGAGACTCTTTATATTCATTAAAAGTGTCCGAGGATTGTATATTAACGCTCGTTTGACACATGACATATACAAATGCTTCACACCGAGCTACACTTTAAAAATATTACATGGATGAGTAAACATTAGCTTTACACTTTAAAACCATCCTGGTACCGACTCGGAATTACTGACTCTAGGGCAGGTATTCCCTTGCTTTTCACTATAAAGCAGGTGACCTAAGGGAACACCTGCCACCCCCCCCCCTTCCCCTTGCCCTGGGGCAAATGCCCCAGAGCGAAGAGGGCAGCAGGACAGAGTCACTGCCGGAACAGAAAGCCTGCATAACTATAGCTGCAACTGTTTAGTGGACGATATTCTGAGCAACTGATAACGGACCTAAACAATGGTGGTCTCCAGAAATGGACTCAATATTTCTGAGATAAAAATTAGTGAATGTGGAAGGTTGAAACCAATATGCAGCCTTCATTAGATCAGTAATAGCAATACAATTAGCATAGGCCCAAGAAGTAGAAAGAGCTATTACTTCATGAGCTGAGATCTTGAGTGCCGACTGCTGAGAAGAAGATAATTTTTCATAAGCAGTATGAATAGTTAATTGAATCCATCTAGCAATAGAATGAACCATAATATCCTTTCTATTAGGCATCAACGACAGAAAGAAACGCTTACGTCCCTTTCTGATGAACTCAGATCTACGATTGTAAATACGTATTGCTCTAACAGGACACAGTAAAAGCCTACGCCCATCAGATGATGGAAGGGCCTTAATAACAATAGGTTCAGGATACTTATTAGGAGCCTGATTCTTAGGAAAAAATCCAACATTGGTGGTAAAGGTAATAGTATTACCAACACTACGGTAGTGAGAATCCTCCACAGATAGTGCATGAAGCTCATTAACTCTTCTAGCAGAAGAGAAGGCTAAGAGAAAAGCTGTCTTATATGTTAAGAATTTGAAGTCTACTGTGTCAAGAGGCTCAAAAGGCACTTCTTTTAGCTTAAGAAGAACCCAGGCCAAATTCCACTCAAGAATTAATCTAAGGGTTCTAGGTCTATTTATCGAAAAATTTCTAACTAACTTAGATAAGGAGACATTAGTTCCAATCATCAAGCTATCATGATGTGCATAGGTATCGGATAGCATAGACCTATAACCCTTAATGGTGATAGGCTGCAGATTAATCTCATCAAACAAGTATACTAGAAAGTTTGCAATGTCTGGAATGGAAGGATCATAAATATCTACGGAATGATCCCCACACCACTGACAAAAGACCTTCCACTTAGCAGCATAGTTTAGCGAAGAGGAGGTCTTCCTACAGTTAGAAATCGTGTCCACTGCTCGTCCTGTAAAATGTTTTCCGTGCAAGAAGGACCGCACAACGGAAATGCATGAAGGTTTAGACCTTGCAGATTGTGATGGAGGATGCGCGATTTCCCTTGCGAAAGAAGATCTTCCCATTGAGGAAGCTTCCTCGGCATGTCCCACAACAGACACCTGAGTAGATTTATCCATGGTCTCTGTGGAGACAGAGATGCTACCAACAGAATCTTGTATTGCAATTGTTTTATCTTGAGCAATATCTGCTGAATCAACGGCACTGGAGGATACGCATATCCTATCATTCCATCCCAAGAGATCGAGAGAGCGTCTACTGCAAACACTCGAGGATCCGGACAAAGTGACACATACATCTGCAACTGATTGTTGAGATGTGTCGCAAATAAATCTATCATTGGCCATTCCCATTGGTAGCAAATCTGATTGTTGAGAGTCCATTCTGACGGCAACAGGCGACCCCTCCATGAAAGGGAGTCTGCTAAGACGTTCAGACGACCCGGAATATGACGGACGGAGAGAAGAATCTGATGTTCTAGTACAAACAGAAGAATTCTTTCCATTAGATTGAGCAACGGAATGGAATGAGTGCCACCTTAGTTCCGAATATATGCAACTACTGTCGTATTGTCGGACATAATCTGCATGTGTGCATTTTGAATAACGTCTATCCAATGACGTAGAGCAAGCCAAATCGACATCATCTCTTTGATGTTGATGTGCTTGCTTAGAAACTGTGGATCCCAAAGACCCTGGCACTTCAAATCTGATGGGCTCAGTGTCGCGCCCCAGCCTGTTTGACTGGCATTCGTCATAATTGTAAAACTCGGATCTGGCAATTGCAGTGGAACTCCCTGAGTTAACCACTGTCTGTCTGCCCAAGTCTGAATCTCTTGTTTCACTTGGCTTGACAAGAGGATGTCCGTCTCAAGCGAATGAATCTTCATTCTCCAATTCTGAGTCAGATAGACCTGGAGAGGACAAGTGCGTAGCCGCCCCATTGGAATGAGATCCGCGGCAGCTCCACACAGACCTATTAGTCTCATGAATTCCCTCACTGAAACTTTGTCTGAGTGAAGACAATAGCGAGCGTAACAACTGACTAATTTCGCTCTGGTTAACGCAGACGACGAGGTTGTTGTGCGTCTCGAAGCTCATCCCCAGGTGGGTGAATGACTTGGATGGCACCAGATCCGACTTCTCTTCGTTTACTATGAAACCGAGACGTCGGAGCAATAGAAGCAGATTCTGCATATCGTTCTGAAGCATTAACTCGTTGCCGTACCTCTGAAGAATATCGTCCAGGTAAGCCGACATTAACGCAGACGAATGAGCTCGGAAATGAGTCATTACCGAGTTCATTACTCAAGTGGAAGCCCAGGGTGCTAGATTCAGACCAAAGCACATCGCTCGGAACTGATAAACAACACCTAGGACAGCGAAGTGAAGATACTTTCTGAACGCCGGATGTACCATGACCAGAAAGTACTCATCCTTGAGGTCTATGCTCGCAGCATAGTCGTTCACTTGAATGCTTGCTCTGACTGATCAAATGGTCTCCATATAAAACTTTGGAGCCACGATCAGCTTGTTTATCCAGCTTAAGTCGATCACTGGACGGAACGAGCCGTCTGGTTTCGGAACCAGAAAGAGATGGCTGTAGAAACCTGGAGATTCCTGGTTTTCTACGACCTCTATCGCGTTCTTTGTTAAAAGAGACTGGACTTCTGATAGAAGTGCCGTTCTTTTCTGACAATTTGACGGAAGCTGAGTCCATCTTGGACTTCGAGTTGATGGAGGTTTGCCTTTGAAAGACAGTTTTAGTCCTTCCGAAATAACTCCTCGAACCCAAGGGTCCTCCATAATTGATTCCCAATTGCTTGAGAAACTCGACAGTCTTCCGACCACCCAAACTTGACAGAGGTCTAAACCATCACCTCCTGGATCCTCGAGGCTTGCAGGAGGAGAAACTACGTCCTCCGCGACCCGCACCTCGCCCGTCGGCCTAGGGGTGTCTGACCGGTTATTTCGGCCAGCATAACAGCCCCTACTCGAGTCGCTACTCTGCCGGTCTCTAGAGTAAGACCTAGAGGACGCATAGGAACCTCTAAAGGAACTTCCCCTGGACGAACTCGTCCCGGAAGTGCCTGGCCTACTCCTGTCTGCTGGTTCTGACTTCTTGGAAGCAGACTTAAATAGCAGAGAGTCCAAAGCTTTCTTTGTTAATTTATCATATATTTCAGAAAGCTTGCCACTGAAGAGAAGCTCTCCAGAAACCGAAGCGACTCTAAGAGAGTTTTTCACCTTACTGTCCACGCGTGTGGAAGTAGCTAGGGCCGCGTCACGTCTAGCTAACTTCAGATTTGCCACTGAAAGGATGGAGTTATACGTGGAAAAAGCTATGGCCCTGGACAGAACTCTTAATGACGTCTGTATGTCTTGAAATTCTGGTCCTTCAAAGCATAATGACAACGCTCTAGTAAGGTGATCTGCGTAGGAAAGAGCGTCTAAACTAGCTCTGTTAAACGATATCATCATTTCCATTGTTGATGATGGAAGTGACATAGACGACAGCATGGATATATCAAGGTCTTCAGCCTGGTTGTCTAAATGAGGAGGAACTCTCTGGATGCCCTACCTGCCATATCAAACTTATTCCTTTGATTGATAAACGGCAGCTGTAGAGCAGATGCCGGTAGGAAGGCTGGCCTGCCCATCTTGTTGGCAAGTTTATCAATAGCGTCATTCAAATATCCGAGAGACATTCTTGGATTGTGACAGAAATTCCGGGACAATGTCCCTAAACTGATTAAAAAAATTGGTGTCCAGTGGCGCTATCACCCTCCTATCTGGCTGCGCAGCATTCTGGTCCGGCGGAACAACTTCTGGAAGATAATGCCGGATGAATTCTATGGCTATTTTATGTTGTTCTGAAAGGTAAATATCTAACTCATCGGCATCCCTTTCACAATCCTGCCGGACCTCTTGCAAATCTCGGTCGTCCACACCTGATCCAGTGGCGGAACCTACCGACCCAGCTTTGCCTGACAATTCATGTTCCGACAGAGGCTCTGCTGGTTGCTGGGATGCTGCGATTATCTTTGCTATCTGTGATAGCACATCCGTTACGGAGGCCTGGGGAGCCGCAGTCTTACTGGATTTAGCCACCGGAAGCTCCCTGGACGTTGCATCCTGCATACATCTTTTATGCGAACGTCCTGATGTAGAAGGCCTCGTATCCCTGGCTACCGGATGGCGTGACCTGGTCGCCGTGGAATCCCTGGTCGGCGAAGCTGACTGTAAATCACTGGTCACGTAGCCAAGGTGCGGTCGAGTGTGCTGCTGTGAGGATGAGGAAGCCTTATAGGTAGCCTCGCCGGACTGCCTATATACCGGAGCGTCCCGAGCGGCGGACATATGCTCCGACTGCGTAACACTACGGACTACAACATCTGGTCCCAGATGCTCCTGTATGAGAGAGGGACCTCTCTCGCTTGCAGCTCGTGCCGAGCTGGACAAGCTAAACACCAGACTATCAGGCTTCCTCCGATCCATCCTCCTTTCCGTCGTCACTGGGTGTGCACGTGGATGTTTTATAGTGCTCGTAACACCCGACTCTCTCTGCTGGACCGCAACCGATGAACCCTGATGCTGCCCCATTCGGTGAATGGACGCGACACCGGGCGAGCTAGCGGGCGTCAACCCCTTCAAGTTCCTTTCGGGTAATTGACGGATCTCCATGAGCACTTTTGCCGCTTGCTCTTCGCTTGTATGCGACGACGGAGGCACACTTCTAGACGACATCACAGAAATATCACTCTGTTCTTGTTCCTCTGAAAAAGAGAGTGAAAGATTAGGGTGACTCTGGGGAGAGAGAACTGGCATGGCCCTCTCTCCAGTAACAACATACTGTGACACACGTTTCCAACGTTTGTCATTCCATTTGACATACACAGAACAAAGATCAGTGCGAGTACAGGAAGTACAATTAATACAGAGATCATGCGAATCATAGGAAGATTTCCTCCTATTACAATTTGAACAATAATCATTCACTGTGAAAGGTAAACAATCATAGTACTCGCACTAATCCTTGAAAATAAAGACACATAATACAACAATCCATTATAATCATTAAGAAATAATGATTCGAAAAAAAAAAAATTTAAAAAAAAAAAAATTTTTTCAGAAGAGCCCAAGTTCCCAATGGGAACCCTGAGCCCAATGGATCCCAAAAAAAGCCTAAGTGTGGACAAAAATTTAAATTCATTTTGAAAAAATTAATGAGACACTTACGGACAATATTAATGTATCTTGCTATGAATAAGAGATGCAGAAGACAAATAATCACTATCAGCAGTAACTGTTGTCAATCTAAGCAAAAGTGTCAACAAACCGGAAACATGACTCCAGGCACTGAACAAACCTGGCCCGAAATCAGTTACCAATTTAAAACACTATCTCTGATGCAAAACAGAGGCTTCCAGAGAAGAAACTGTAGAACATCAGATGGTAGATGCAGACCAAAACGCCTAAACACCCCTAGGGTGAGGACGTAAACATGGGGAAAAAACAGAAATAATTCTGTTACAAAGCCAAAACTCCCAAGAAATTTTAGTAATGAACATTACAAAAAATAAGCCAAAACATGGGAGAATAGCTAGGGGGGAATAAGGAAGGGAGAGAGGAAACACTGATCAAACAATGGTACTTCATAGCAAGAATGACAACATCAGGGCTATGCCTTGAAAAAAGGCAACTTGAAATAATTTCATAAAATAATTATAAGTTACAGCCCTGAACATTTTCTTGCACCATTTTTTCCTCTCCTCCTTATATATCCTCTTTATTTCCACCATTTCTCTCATCAAAATGTGTCTGGCATCATGAAAACTGAGATTTGGAAGCACAAATACCAGTGAAGTGTAACTGTTTTGAGGGCCAAACAAAGAATGATAATTGGCGCCAATTTCGGGACCTCCTTGACACTGCGCATGCGCAGAGGAGTAAATGTATGGAGGACCATATAGGACATGTATTTTTCAGTTTTTGATGCAAATTTTAGGGGGGGGGGGGGGGGGGGGGGCAAAATTTGTGTTTGGCCCTGAATTAAGGAGTTTAGCACCAGCTAAGTCTGGGTCATTGGTACAGTATAAAAATATAAAGAGCCAGAATTATCATATATGTTGTTGCTATAATAGTTGTTCTTATGCCTAAGTCACACTCAATATTTCCACCCAAATTGTCTCCCATTTCACTATTACTATAATTAAGTCACACATGGATTTTTTTATCAAAACTGTTGTACAGTGGAACATGTTAATTGAATAGTCACTTTGCCAATGAAAATTATTCAATTAACATGAGTATTCAATTAACAGAGATTGTGTCACTTTCCTGTATTCTAGAGATAAACTTAGCATTTAATCTATTATATCTTGTTTGACAGAGCTCCATGATATAATAGATTAAATGCCTGTATTCGATGTGCTGAGGCCAAATAGGTCTATAAACAAAGGAAAATTGGGGAGAGTCATGGTAATGAATCGACAGGTTAAAAGATATTTTATTCAATTAACAGGAGTTTACTCTATAACCTATATTCAATTAACAGGTCAAATTTGCACTGGAGGTATGGTAAATGGTTTTGTGCTTGGAAATCATATTCAATTAACAGGGGGGAGTGCGGTGGCTCATTTGGTAGAGGTGCAGGCTGCAAGAGAGGTCCTCAGTTCCAATCCCACCTGCAGCTACCGCGTGGTGTCCTTGGGCAAGACACTTCATCTCCATTGCCCGCATGGGGGCACGATGATGCCGTGTACTAAGGCGTACTGCACGTCGATGGTACGCATGCCTTCAACCAATCTAACCCTGCCTGTGCTGCAGTGCGGAGTTACGATGTTGGGGAGCTGACAGTTGCTCGTCGATGCTCGGTGGTTCTCTCTGGGTACTCCGGTTTCCTCCACCCGTAAAACTGTCACGGTCATGATTAGCAATTGTGCATAAATATGTGACCTTAAACAACAATAAATAAATAAATAAATAAATAAATAAATAAATAAATAAATAAATAAATAAATAATATTCAATTAACAGGGTTATTCAGTTAAGAGATATCCAATTAAGTAGGCCCCTCTGTATTACAAAAGGTTCATTAGCGTTTTGGTTTGACAATATTTACTCCAAATCAGGTCACCTACAAGAAGATTGCTTATTCATTTCATTTTCATTTAAATGACTCTCTGTGACGAATGATAAAAGGAATTAAGCTATCTATATTTATTTACTTTATTCACTGATGAGCCTGTGTTCTTGTTCAGTTCTCAAACTAATTTGACATTCACTGTGACTTTGCAGAATAACGTGTATATAGAAACATTCGACATTTCAAACACAGTAATTCACATAGATGGCATGTGACACCAGAGTATTACAACAGAAATACAATGCACCCAGGACGTATTTTGAAACAATCACATATCTTGCTTATCAGTATTTTAGATGAATGCAATTTTAGCCCATGGAAAATAACTATCATAGTCTCGTACAGACACAATTGTACTTGCCCCAATCTCAGGACACTGACCGGAATAAATTGTAAAACTAGATTTGTCAGCAAGCGCTTCTAACAAAATACCCCCCAAAAAGGAAAGAAAGAAGAAAAAAAAGACCTGTACAGCAAATATTAGTCAAAACGGAGAACGTTTGATCAAGTTATTGCGCTTACAGTGTGAGAACACCCAGAAGCACCCCCGGCGAACAGTTAACACAACTCAACCAAAAACAACCTTATCTGGAACTTAAATACACAATACCCAAACCCCTTACAACCAGAGCTCGATTTAACTGGATTCGCATAGCTGATCAATTTCGCATGACAAAACATATAAATAATAGGAAATGCTAATCAAAATTTATCCAACTTAGTAAATTGCTATTCAATTTTTAAAAATAGGGCGATGAAATCGTCAGATATGTACCCATACGCGCAACTAGTAGAAAGCTGTATGATGGGGAGCCAGCACAGAAGCTGACATTATGTACACCATACAAGGTATGGGTACATATAGAAATGGATTGGAGGAGTGTCTAATTTGATGGATAGAGGGTTAATATCTCCGGATCAAATTATCAGATTTACATAAAAAACTATACAGCACAGCACACCAGTAACCTGAATAAATATATAAAGTAACATGACAATCGGATTTATATTTTTTGAGTTATCTCATGCCAAAGGGATTGGAGCAGACATGTTAACTCTCCCGGAATGCCCGGGATTCTCCCGGAATTAGCTATCCCCTCCCGCCCTCCCGCCCTCCCGCCCGGGAGTCAATTTGGGCCAAAATCTCCCGGAAAGTCGACATACCAGACAAAAACTGAATCCACCAGCTTTTGTTTACAAATACAAAAGCATGTGCTCTACTCTCAATGGGAAGGTCATTAAGTTTGTGTGAAACGTCACCACTTACGTAAGAACTGGTGACCAATCTCATTTCTGTCAATGCCGTGTTGTGATTATTTGCAAACACGTTTGACAGGCGGATTAAATGAATTTGAGATGCAGGATAATTGCTGAAATTGATTATATATTAAAGGCACACCTTTGCTTATATACAGGTAGCAGTCAAATCGAAAAATAAGTTCCATACGCATAAATTTTGTCCAATCGAACATGTGCAAAAATACGCACAAATTTATTATTGTGCATTCTGGATTTCACTTTCACTTCAGATAATTATAGCCAATTTTGCAGACAAACGGCTCAAACATATGAGTTGCCGTAATTTTCAATATATTGGGAAAAATTTCCGATTCGCAATTTTCTAAAGCAGGCTGTGAAAAAAGTTAAAAAATTTATAGTAATTTATATATTTTTTATACTTACCAATGACCCAGACATAGCTGCTGGTGCTAACTCTTAAAATATAGGGCCAAACACAAATTTTGCCCCCCAATCCCCAAAATTTGCATCTAAAACTAAAGAAAACATGTCCTGAGAGGCCCTCCACACTTCGCCCCTACTGCGCATGCGCAGTGTCAAGGACGTTCCGAAATTGGCGCCATTTATCATTCTAATAACCAGTGCCTGGTAAGCGCTATGTACTCAGCGGGGAGGCAAGAGTTCCCAACTCCTGGGAGGGCCATCCCCGTCTGGGTCATTGGTAAGTATAAAAAATATATAAATTACTATAAATTTTTTAACATTTTTATACTGTACCAATGACCCAGACATAGCTGAATAGTAAAAAGGCTGGAGGGCCAAGGACATAGAGCAAAATGGAATACGCTCAATAAAATAAAATAGAGTCATCCCCTGTAGGGAAAAGAAGTAATAGGCCTTACACGTATCTTTCTTATTTATGATAAATTAGAAAGATACAACACCTTCCAAAAATTGAGCTTCATACATCCATGTACTCTATTAATATCCAATAATCCTTATACTAATAATTTTTAAAGTAAGCCAATAATAAAGTAAGTCTAGAGAATAGAGACTCTTATACTCCTAAAAGTGTGTGAGAATTGCATAATCATGTCCGTTGACATATGCAATATTCAAAAGCTATACTTTAAAAACTAAGACTTGAATGAATTTTATAAACTTAAACTTCTCACTAAACAACCATCCCAATAACAGCTCAGAATTACTAACTCCGGAGGAGGTATCCCCTTGTTTCATAGTAAAAACAGGTGACCCAAGGGAACACCCTCCCCCCCCCCCCCCTTTTTCTTGCCCTGGGTCAAATAGCCCAGAGCGAAGAGGGCAGCCGAACGGAGACACTGCCGAAACAGACAGCCTACCTAGCTATAGTAGCAACTGTTAAGTGAATGACATTCTGAGCAGTAGATAATAGACCTAACAATAGAGGCCTCCAGAAATGGACTCGATATTTCTGAGATAAAATTCATGAATGGATGGCTGAGCGCAATGAGCAGCCTTCAAAAATCTATAATAGCAACACTATTAATGTAAGCCCAAGAAGTAGAAGAACTCTTACTTCATGAGCCGAAATCTTAAGCACAACTGCTAAGCCAATGATATACCATAAGCAGTACGCTAGTTAATAGAATCCATTAACAATAAAATGGAGCGTAACGTCCTTCTACTAGACATCAAAGACAGAAGAAGCTTACGCCCTTGTAATAAACAGATATCTGTTTATAAATACATAAACTGTACCCGAAAAGAGTAAAGGCCTATGCCCATACGAAGACGGAAGGACCTTAAAATAATAGGTTCCGGATAAGAGGAGCCTAACTCTTATGCAACAATCCAACCTAAATAGTAACGGAAGTATTGATTCCGAAACTATGAAAGTGAAAATCATCCATCGATAGTGCATGAAACTCACTGACTCTACAGTAAAAGAGAAACCAACAGAATTACTGTCTAAAAGGTCAGAATTTGAAAACTACTGTTTCCAGAGGCTCAAATGAATACTTAGCTAAATAAGAACCTGAAGTTAAAATCCGTATAGGAATTTAATCTAAAGATTCTAAGTCTATTTATCAAAAAGTTACTAACTGACTTAGATAAAGAGACAAAAGACTCAATTGTAAACTATCGTAGAGTGCATAGGTATGAGGTAACATAAACCTATAACCTAAATAACAACAGGCTGCAGTAGATCTTGTGAAACAAGTATACTAAAAAATAGCAATGAGTAGTATGGAGGGATCAACCATATGAACATAATGATCCCTACACCACGACGGAAGAGCCTCCACTTTAGTCGCATAGAATAGCGAAGAAGAGGATCTCCTATAGTAAGAAATCGCGTCCAAAGCTCGTCCAGTACAGTGCTTACAATGCAATACGGACCACACAACGGAATACATGAAGGTTGCGACCTTGCTGGTTGTGATAAAGATGACACGATTTACCCAGTGAAAAAAGATCCTCACATAGAGGAAGATTTCACGTTAAGATCCACAGTAGACAAGAGAGTAAATTACTCATGATCTCTGTGAAGATAGAGATGCTATCAACAGAAATGTATTGTGGTTGTTTATCTTAGCAATACCTGCTAAAACAACAGCGCCGGAGGATACGCGTATCCTATCATTCCGTCCTATAGATCAATAGAGCGTTAACAGTATTAGCTCAGAGATCTGGACAAGCCAACACATACGTCTGCAATTGATTAGCAAGCTGTGTCATAAATAAAACATCATTGGGCGCTCCCATAGATAGCAAATCTGATTGAATACTTGTTTGTTGAGAGTCCATTCTGACAGCAACAAGCGACCCGTAAGAGAACGGGAGTGCGATAAAACAATCAGACGACCCAGAATATGACGGACCAAAACTGAACTTGGTGTACTATAACCAACAGACGGATTCTTTCCATTAAATTGAATAACGGAAACGAAAGAGTGCCTCCCTGGTTCCGGAGATACGCCACTACTGTCGAATTAAAGGACAGGAATTTGGGCATGCGTTTCTGAATAATGTTCATGCAATGACATAAAGCAAGCCTAAAAAACATTATTCCGCGGAAGTTAAACTGATAGCTAAAAGACTGCGGAACCCAAAGACCCTGGCACTTCGAATCCGTAGGGATCAGTATATATCCCAATCTGTTTGACTGGCAACCGTCATAACAGCCACACTCGGGTCCGGCAACTGCGGCGGCACTCTCTGAGTCAACCACCGAATGTTTGCCCCAGTCTGAATCTCTTGTAACACTAGATAGACAAGAGAATGTATAAATCAAGCAATTCATGGATTGCCGGAAAGTTGCCGTCGAAGAGAAGCTCCTCCGAGAACGAAGCGACTCTGAGAGAGTTCTTAACCTACTATCCACGCGTGGATGTAGCTAGGGCTGCATCACGTCTAACCAACTCCAATCAGCCACTGAAGGGCGGAGTTATACGTGAACAAACTACTGCCCTTAAAAGAAATTACATTGAGAATAATATCCGGTAAATCTTTTCTTGAAGACGTAATGATAACGCCTCAGTAAGGCGGATTACGTATAATAAAGCGTCTAAGTTAAGTCTACTATACATAATGTCGTTCCCAACATTGAAATTGGAAAAGACATAAACGGCGAAAAAGAATATATGCAGTCTTTAATCACACCGTCTAGACGCATATGAACTCTCGGTATGCCCTGCTCTGCCAAAATAAACTATATGTAAAAAAGATAAAATGGCAGAAATGAGCCATGCGGACAAGAAACTAAACTATCATGCTTGGTAGCAGGCTTGTATATATATATAATTATATAGCGTCGAAAAATAAAACACATGTTGTAATGACAATATTGGACTGCGTCGGTAAGTCAGGGACAAAGTCCCTGTACCGATCGAAAAATCCGAGTCCAATGACGCTATAAGTCTCTTATCCAAGATCGCAGCAATGAAGTCCGAAAAATAATCACTGGAAGAAATGCCAGAAGATATGAAAGGCATCTTCCGATATTACTAAAGGGAAAACTCGAAATCTTTCGAATCCCTTTCGCCATCCTGTCGGACCCTATAAAGCGTTCGGTCGTCCGTAGCTTGATGCAACCGCGGACCGCACCGACCCAGCGCCGTCGGATAATTCCTGATTCGACTGAGAAACCGTCAATTGCTGGGATGCTGCGAAACAACTGTGCTAACTCGGATAGCACGTCCATCACTGAGGCCTGAGGAGCAGCGGTCTTACGATGCATTGCCGCAGGAAGCTCCGAGATCGTTACCCCGTGCATACTTCCAATATGCGAGCGAACGGAGTGTATAGGCCTCGTGTCCCTTGGCTACCGGATGGCGCGACCTATTCGCTGTGGAATCACTGAATGCCGAAACTGATCGGATACTCGAGGTCACGTAGCCAATGTGCGGTCGTGTGCCTTGCTGTGAGGATGAGGAAGCATTAAAGACAGTCTCTCGGACTGTCAATATAACGGAGCGTCCCGAGCAACGGACATATGCTCCGAATGTAAAATATCTGAACCACAACATGCGGTCCCCTGTGTTGTTGGCTTCCTCCGATCTGTCCTCAATCTGCCGTCACTGGGTGAGTACTAAAGTAATTAAAGTGCTCGCATCACCCAAATCTCCTTCCTAGACCGCAACGGACGAACCCGGCAGCCGAACCATTCGATGAATGTACGCTACACCGGGTGAGCTAGCGAATGTCACTCCGTAAGCGATAGACATATTCCATGAGCACTTATTGCCGCTAACTCTTCATTAACTATGACGACAGAGGCACACTTTTGAAAGACATCTCCATAACTCTTCGAACAAGAAACCAGAAATGCTTGGATAGCAAGCATAAAATAATAATATATATAGCGTCGTTCAATAATTCGAAAGTTTGTGTGACATTATTGGACTATGTCGGAACTGAGGGACGATGTCCCTGAACCGAACCAAAAATTTCTAAGTCCACCGACGCTATCAGTTTCTTATCCGGCATCGCAGCATATGTTGTTCCGAAAGGGAAAGCTTGAAATCCACCGAATCCCTTTCGGTATCCCGTCGGACCGGATGAAACTTTCGGACGTCCGTACCCGCTTCCGCAGAGCGTCCCAACCCAGCATCGTCGGATAAAATATATGCGACAGATTCAGTTGATGCTGGGATGCTGCGATAAACTGTGCTATTAAGGAAAGCACGTCCGTTCCCGAGGCCTGTGCAGTAGCGGACTTACGATGCATTGCCGCTGGAAGCTCCGTGTACGTTGACTCCCGCATACTTCCTATGCGAACGTCCGGAGTCTGCAGGCCTCGAGTCCCCGGCTACCGACCCAGCGCTGTCGGATAATTCTCGATCCGACACCATTTCTGTCGGCTGCTGGGATGCTGCGATAAGCTGTGCTATGTGCACAAGAATGTCCGGCGTCGAGACCTGCGGAGGCGCAGTCTATCGCTGCTTCGCCGAGGGCAGCTCCGCATCAGATGGCTCCCGCATACTTTTCCTATGCGAACGTCCGGAGTCCATCGGTCTCGAATCCCTGGCTGCCGGATGGTGTGACCTGGTCGCCGAAGAATCCTTGATCGGCGAAGCTGGTAATATATCGGCGGTCACGCAGCCAAGGTGCGGTCGTGTGCGCTGACGAGAAGAGGAAGCCTTAGCAGTCTCAGCGGACTGCCTATACAACGGAGCGTCCCGAGCGACGGACGTATGCTCCGCTAACGACACATTTGTACCACAACATCTGGGGCCAGATGTTGTTGAACGAGAGAGGGGCCTCTCTCGCTTGCCGTCCGGATGGACCGGAACGAGCTATGAACCGGACTAAAAGGCTTCCTCCGTTCTCCCTCCGATCCGCCGTCACTGGGTGTGCATTAAGTTAATTTTATAGTGCTCGCATCACCCCAAAATTCCTTCTAGACCGCAACGGACGAACCCGGCTGCCGAACCATTCGGTGAATGGACGCTACACCGGGCGAGCTAGCGGACGTCAAAGGCCGTCGAACCTACTAGGGTCCTCTTAGGCAATTGGCGTATTACATGAGCACTTTTCCGCTAGCCCTTCATTAATTGTGACGACGGAGGCACACTGTTGGAAGACATCACAGATACATCACCCTAATCTTGATCGTCTGAAATAGAAATTGATAAAGTAGAGTGACCCTGCGGGGAAAGGACCGGAGTGTCCAAATCCCCAACAACATACCGTGACATACGCTTCCCATATTGTCATCGAAATCATACGATACAGAACCGGAGTTAATGCGAGTACACTGACCACATATAGAATGATAATAAGGTCAGAGGAAGACTTCCTCTTAAAACAATTGATCAATATCCTTTCAATGTGAAAAGAAAACAAGTCCTGGTACTCGCACTAACCCCTGGCAATCAAAATACATAATAATAATATGATCCATTAATATAGAAAAAATAATTGAAATCAAAATATTTTGAAAAAATATTTTTTCAGAACAGCCCAAGTTTCTGAAAAGTAACGTTGAGCCCCAATGGATCCCAAGCCTAAGTGTGGACAAAAATTTTAAAAATATTTTAAACAATTTATTCAACACTTACGAACAATAATAATGTATCTAGTTATGATTGAAATAACATAAAGATATTATTATTTAGAAATCCCCCCCTCACACAGAGGGCTGTCGTAAATGTAAACAATGAGTGTAAAAACACTAAAATAAGACTCCAGGCACCCAGGCCCGAAATCAGTTACCAAAAATACACCATCTGATGCAAAACAGAGACTTCCAGGGAAGAAACTGCAGAACATCAGATGGTAGATGCAGAACACAACGCCTAACCACCCGTAGGTGAAGACGTAAACATGGGGAAAGAACAGAATTCATTCTGTTATTCAGCTAATCTCCCAAGAAATTTTAGTAATAATAATTACAGAAATTATGCCAAAAGCATGGGAGAATAGCAAGGGGGAACTTAAAGGACAGGGAGAGAGGAAAAACACTTGAAAAAACAGTGTAACTAAATAATCAGAATGACAACAAAATGGCTGCTGCCTTGAAAATAGGTAACTTAACATAATTTCATTAAAAAAATTTAAGTTACAGCCCTGATAATATTCTGTCACACATTCTTTTCCTCTCCTCCTTTTCTATCCTTCTTAGAATCACCATTTCACTAATATTTATGTGTCTGGCATCATTTAAACTGAGATTTAAAAGCACAAAGATCAGTCAGATGTTAACTGATGAAGGGCCAAACTTAGAATGATAAATGGCGCCAATTTCGGAACGTCCTTGACACTGCGCATGCGCAGTAGGGGCGAAGTGTGGAGGGCCTCTCAGGACATGTTTTCTTTAGTTTTAGATGCAAATTTTGGGGATTGGGGGGCAAAATTTGTGTTTGGCCCTATATTTTAAGAGTTAGCACCAGCAGCTATGTCTGGGTCATTGGTACAGTATAAAAATATTATGTTTTTGGTGAAAAAAATCTCTAAAAAGCTGCTAATTTATTTTACGGCACTTGGACGTTTTTTCATTCGTTGTGATAAATGGACAACAAAATAAATTAAATATCCCGGAGATGTTTCGTCCTGGGCTGGCTGTGGCATAATGTTCACGTTTCACTGAAAAATGATCACCCCATTCCAAATCCCCTTCGTAAATGACCAACTACTTCCAGTGAGTACCCGGTGTGGTTAGGTGGGGCGCTGGGCTTTGGCAGATCGAATTACCACAACAACCGGGCTCGGGGTGAGCCTAAACACCACAGATCGCCGCAGGTTACCACAGGTCACCGCAAGTACCCATAATTTCCCAAATAGATCCAAAACTTTCAACACAGCGTCAAAACTGATATAGTGCTGAAAAGGTAAAAAATATCTCCAAACATTTTGTACATAAAACCATTGAAATATGGATGTCATTGGAAGAACTCTGATATTGGCACATGACCACATCCATATTTTTGATTTCAGTTTTTCTCTATATTTCTATGTTTTGGCTTTTGAAAGGACAAATTGTTCAAATAAAACATTAGGGTGGAATGTTTAATGTATGTGTGTGTGGGGGGGTGGGGGGGTGGGGGGGGGTGGTAACATGGAAATTATTGATGTGCTGCCCACGTGCAAAAATCTCACTGACAAGCATCCGAGTCTCACTGGGAGCTCATTAAAATCTCACTGACAGTCACCTCGAGAGGTTAACAGGTCTGGGTCATTCACCACCGGTTAGTAGAACATTGGCGTATGTTCCTTTGATGTATTGTTGTTGGACTGTTTCCTGTTATGTCTGTGTGTGTGGGGGGGGGGGGGTATTTGGTATTAATTTGTATTTAAAATTGATCCACACGTGGCTTCTACGCGCAAAAAAAAATCTCCCTGAAAATCATGTCATCTCCCTGAAAATTTTCTTCAATCTCCCTGAAAAAAATTTTGGAAGGTTAACATGTCTGGATTGGAGGAATTTTCAATTTGAAGGATAAAGAGGGTTAATATCTCCAGATCAAATTATCTGATTTACACCAAAAACTATACAGCTCAGCACATCAGTAACTTGAACACAATTATAAAGTAACTTGACAATCCAAGTAATATTTTTCAAGTTATCGAATGCCAAACGGATTGGAGGTATTTTCAATTTGAAGGATAAAGGGTTAATATCTCGGGATCAAATCATCAGATTTACACCCAAAACTATACAGCTCGGCACATCAGTAACCTGAACACAAATATAAAGTAACTAGACAATCCAAGCAATATTTTTCAAGTTATTGTTTGCCAAAGGGATCGGAGGAATTTTCTATTTGAAGGATAAAGGGTTAATATCTCAGGATCAAATTATCCCATTTACACCAAAAACTATACAGCTCGGCACATCAGTAACCTGAACACAAATGTAAAGTAACTTGACAATCCAAGCAATATCTTTCAAGTTATCGAATGCCAAAGGGATTGGAGGAATTTTCAATTTGAAGGATAAAGGGTTAATATCTCAGGATTAAATTATCAGATTTACTCCAAAAATTATACAGTACGGCACATCAGTAACCTGAACACAAATATAAAGTAACTTGACAATCCAAGTAATATTTTTCAAGTTATCGAATGCCAAAGGGATTGGAGGAATTTTCAATTTGAAGGATAAAGGGTTAATATCTCAGGATTAAATTATCAGATTTACACCAAAAACTATACAGCACGGCACATCAGTAACCTGAACACAAATATAAAGTAACTTGAGGAATTTTCTATTTGAAGGATAAAGGGTTAATATCTCAGGATCAAAATAACAGATTTACACCAAAAACTATACAGCTCGGCACATCAGTAACCTGAACACAAATATAAAGTAACTTGACAATCCAAGTAATATTTTTCAAGTTATCGAATGCCAAAGGGATTGGAGGAATTTTCAATTTGAAGGATAAAGGGTTAATATCTCAGGATTAAATTATCAGATTTACACCAAAAACTATACAGCTCGGTACATCAGTAACCTGAACACAAATATAAAGTAACCTGACAATCCAAGTAATATTTTTCAAGTTATCGAATGCCAAAGGGATTGGAGGAATTTTCAATTTGAAGGATAAAGGGTTAATATCTCGAGATCAAATCATCAGATTTACACCAAAAACTATACAGCTCGGCACATCAGTAACCTGAACACAAATATAAAGTAACTTAACAATCCAAGCAATATTTTTCAAGTTATCGAATGCCAAAGAAATGGATATGGATGCCGGATGGACAGACGGACAGACGGACAGACAAAGGATGGACGAACGACAGATGGTCACCCCGGATGCCGGCATAATATTATGTGTACCATACATAGTATGGGTACACATAAAAATTAAATCAACCCCCGATTACAAGGTTGAAAACTAGTCTGTATTAGCATCTGGTCATGCATGATTCATTAATCTCATGGCTTAAAATGCATGCGAGAATCAGAATTGATACTCGCAAATGATTCTCACAGGGAAAAACAATGAGAATCAACTATGATTTTCGCAAAATGTTCTTCTAATTCTTGTCATAGATTCTGAGTGTCCCTAAAGGCCTGGAGAATTTTACGTACTTTTTGACACCTCTTAACTAGTAGAGTGCTAAGTTATTTTTCAAAGGTGATTTTAATACATGTATGAGTATTTTTTTATTAAAGCTGCAATGCTGCCTGAAAGGAGAGGCTTAGTATAGCAAGATTTTGTTCATCAACAAATTGTTTTGTTACTATTTATTGGAGAGTGCCTGTTGGCACTCTCCAATAAATTGTAACAATACAATTTTTTATTTAATGCTCAGGCATCAATTCACGCTGAAAAATTAAGTCATATTCCCCTGTCGGTCGGCAAAACGAAATATCAAAATGATATTTAGAAATCGATATTTCATCGTAGGTTCGGATGACGAATCACATGTACTTTAAACGAGTCAGCACATCAGTAATGAATTCCAGAGTCCCAAATACAAACGAATTCGAATAATTGATATTGACAGAGACTAAATCAATTCATTAAATCAGCGGTTTCAAAGTTTGACTTTCTCATTCACCTTCCAGCGAAAAGCCGAAATCACTTTCAAATTTCTTCAGTTCAACTTCACACGTCTTCAGTACATTGAGTTCAAAAAAAATAAAATGACGTGTCTTGTTATTGAAAATAAGAAAGTGGTGTTTTTTGTTATTGTTCTATTTCTTCGAAACACATTGCGATTATTTCAATTCGCCAGCCTCGGTAAATCGTAAAGTTAGGGGAGAAATAAGACGGGACTACTTTTTGTGCGGATATTCACACATTCCAATGGTTGGAGTTTGGTTGTTGTAATTTTTGTATGGACGCTGGTTCGGCACATAAATTTTGCGCCTTAATGGCAAATAAAGGCCACAAATTGGAGAGTTTGTAGTCGTAGAGCATTAAATAAAAAGAAAATTCACGAAAATTTGATGAATACCGAAAATATCTCGTTCGTGGCTACAAGAAATATGAGGATCTTCACTCGCGACTGCGTCGCTCGTGAAGATCCTCATATTTCTTTGTAGCCACTCACGAGATATTTTCGGTATTCATCAAATTTTCGTGAATATCCTCTATATATGAACATTTCTTTATTATATTTCTACAGCTTTTTCCTTTGTAAATAAAAACCATATCTTACTCCCACGACCTCGAAAGTGTTATTCAACTCCCACGGCGATATCCTACTCCCAATCATGACAGACTACTTTTACCATTGCAGTTCTTCCGCCTCGAAATCCAGCGATAACACCCAATCCACTTCGACAAATATTCTTCTTGATATTCCAACTGACAGCGAGCAATAACTATGTACACATCCACACAAAGTTATAAGAAGCTGAACATGACTACTCATTTATGGTGATTGATTGAATTATTTCTTTAAAATGTGTTGATTTCCTTCACAAGTTCATATCTCCCGTCACTTGAATTTCCATTTGAAAACGAGCGTCATTACATTCCTTTCTGAGGACGTCATATTATCAGTTCGTTCATTCATGTTTTTGAGTTCATGCGCCGATTTTTCTAACCGTCAAAACAAATTGAGCGACCTTGGGAAACTGCTTTTGGATGATGCAAGAGGGGTATTTGTGTTGCAGATATTATCAGGGAAATATAATGAACACGATAGTTCACTGCTTGAAGTAAAGTACGATGTTTATTCTCTTGTGGGATGCGGGGATTATTTTCACAAGGCTAGCGCCTCGTGAAAGTTAAAAAATTTATAGTAATTTATATATTTTTTATACTTACCAATGACCCAGACTTAGCTGGTGCTAACTCCACAAAAACCAGGGCCAAACACAAATTTTGCCCCCCAATCCCCAAAATTTGCATCCAAAACAAAAAGAAATCATGTCCTAAAGGACCTCCATAGTACGACTCTACTGCGCATGCGCAGTGACGCAGTCGTCCCGAAATTGGCGCCAAATATCATTCTTACTGGCAGTGCCTGGTCAGCGCTATGTACTCAGCGGGGAGGCAAGAGTTCCCAACTCAGGGAGGGCCATCCCCGTCTGGGTCATTGGTAAGTATAAAAAATATATAAATTACTATAAATTTTTTAACATTTTCATACTGTACCAATGACCCAGACTTAGCTGAATAGTAAACAGGCTGGAGGGCCTAGGACATAGAGGAAAATCCAATAAGCTCAATTATAAAATAAAGAGGTAACTCCTTAAGGAGAAAAGGAGTATTAGGCTTTACATGTATCTTTCTTATTTAATATTTAAATTAGAAAGATACACTACCCTTAATAATTGAGCACAATAACATTCATGTTCTCTATTAATATCCAGTATAACCTTTATACTAATTATATTTAAAACAAGCCAATAAATAAAGTAGTCCAGAGAATTGAGACTCTTTATAATCATTTAAAAGTGTCCGAGTATTGTATATTAAAGCCCGTTTGACACCTGACATATACAAATGCTTCACACCGAGCTACACTTTAAAAATAAGACATGAATGAAATTAAACATTAATATTACACTTTAAAACCATCCCGGAAGCGACTCAGAAATACTGTCTTGGAGGAGGCATTCCCTTGCTTTTCACTATAAAGCAGGTGACCTAAGGGAACACCCGCCCCCCCCCCCTTCCCCTTGCCCTGGGTCAAATAGCCCAGAGCGAAGAGGGCAGCCGGACGGAGTCACTGCCGGAACAGAAAGCCTGCATAACTATAGTTGCAACTGTTTAGTGGACGACATTCTGAGCAACAGATAACGGACCTAAACAATGCAGGTCTCCAGAAATGGACTCAATATTTCTGAGATAAAAATTAGTAAATGTGGATGGCTGAGACCAATAAGCAGCCTTCATTAAATCTGTAATAGCAACACTATTAGCATAAGCCCAGGAAGTAGAAAGAGCTCTTACTTCATGAGCAGAAATCTTAAGCACAGACTGCTGAGAAGAAGATAAATCTTCATACGCAGTACGGATAGTTAACTGAATCCATCTAGCAATAGAATGGACTGAAATGTCCTTTCTATTAGGCATCAAAGACAGAAAGAAACGTTTCCGTCCCTTTCTGATGAACTGAGATCTCTGTTTATAGATACGTAGTGCTCTAACAGGACAGAGTAAAGGCCTACGCCCGTCTGAAGACGGAAGAGCCTTAATAACAATAGGTTCCGGATATTTATTAGGAGCCTGATTCTTAGCTAAAAAACCGACGTTAGTAGTGAAGGTGATAGTGTTCCCAACACTACGATAATGAGAATCATCCACCGATAGTGCATGAAGCTCACTGACTCTTCTGGCAGAAGAGAAAGCTAAGAGAAAAGCTGTCTTATAAGATAAGAATTTGAAATCTACTGTCCCAAGAGGTTCAAATGGCTTTTCCTTCAATTTAAGGAGAACCCAAGCTAAATTCCACTTAGGAATTAATCTAAGAGTTCTGGGTCTATTTATCGAAAAGTTTCTAACCAATTTCGATAAAGAGACATTAGATCCAATTTGTAAACTATCATGATGTGCATAGGTATCAGATAACATAGATCTATAACCCTTTATAGTAACCGGTTGCAGTTTGATTTCGTCAAACAAGTATACTAGAAAGTTAGCAATGTCTGGTATAGAGGGATCAAATATATCAACAGAATGATCCCTACACCAACGACGGAAAACCTTCCACTTAGCCGCATAGTTTAGCGAAGAGGAGGTCCTCCTACAGTTAGAAATCGCGTCCACTGCTCGTCCTGTAAAGTGCTTGCCATGCAAGAAGGACCGCACAACGGAAAAACGTGAAGGTTGAGACCTTGCGGGTTGTGATGCAGTTGGCGCGATTTCCCCTGCCAAAGAAGATCCTCTCGTGGAGGGAGCTTCCGCGGTAGGTCCCACAACAGACACCTGAGTAGATTTATCCACGGTCTCTGTGGCGACAGAGATGCTACCAACAGAATCTTGCATTGAGATTGTTTTATCTTTAGCAATACTTGTTGAATTAACGGCGCTGGAGGATACGCATATCGTATCATTCCGTCCCAAGGGATCGATAGAGCGTCTACAGCAAATGCTCTTGGATCCGGACACGGGGACACATACGTCTGCAACTGATTGTTGAGATGTGTCGCAAATAAGTCTATCATTGGCCGTTCCCATTGGTAGCAAATCTGATTGAATACTTGTTTGTTGAGAGTCCACTCCGACGGCAACAAGCGACCCTTTCGAGAAAGGGAGTCTGCTAGCACATTCAGACGACCCGGTATGTGACGGACCGAAAGAAGAACGTGATGTTCCAACGCAAACAGAAGGATTCTTTCCGTTAGATTGAACAACGGAACTGAATGAGTGCCTCCCTGATTCCGAATATACGCCACTACTGTCGTATTGTCGGATAGGATTTGGACATGAGCATCGTGAATAATGTCCATCCAGTGACGTAACGCAAGCCAAATTGACATCATTTCCTTGATGTTTATGTGCTTGCACAGGAATTGCGGATCCCAAAGACCCTGGCATCTCGAATCCGTTGGGATTAATGATGCACCCCAACCTGTTTGACTGGCATCCGTCATAATGGTAAAACTCGGATCCGGCAACTGCAGCGGAACTCCTTGAGTTAACCACTGAATGTTTGCCCAAGTCTGAATCTCTTGTTTCACTTGATCTGACAAGAGAACGTCTACATCGAGCGAATGAATTTTCACACTCCAATTCTGAGTCAAGAAAATTTGAAGAGGCCGTGTGCGTAGCCGTCCCATCGGAATGAGATCCGCAGCGGCTCCGCACAGACCTATCAGTCTCATAAATTCTCTCGCTGTGACTTTGTCTGTATTTAGACAATAGCGAGCGTAACAACTGACTAATTTCGCTCTGGTTAACGGCAGACGAACGAGATTGTTGTGCGTCTCGAAGCTCATTCCCAGATGAGTGAATGACTTGGACGGCACCAGATCCGACTTCTCCTCGTTTACTATGAAACCGAGACGTCGGAGCAATAGAAGAAGATTCTGAACATCGTTCTGAAGCGTTAACTCGTTGCCGTACCTCTGAAGAATGTCGTCCAGGTAGGCCGACGTTACCGCAGACGAATGAGCTCGGAAGTAAATCATTACCGAGTTCATTACTCGAGTGAAAGCCCAGGGTGCTAGATTCAATCCGAAGCACATGGCCCGGAACTGATACACCACTCCTAGGACTGCGAAGCGTAGATACTTTCGGAATGTCGGATGTACCATGACGTGAAAGTACGCATCTTTGAGATCTATGCTCGTTGCATAATCGTTCACCCGAATACTCGCTCTGACCGATCGAATCGTCTCCATATAAAACTTCGGAGCGATGATCAGCTTGTTTATCCAACTCAAATCTATGACTGGACGGAACGAGCCGTCTGGTTTCGGAACCAGAAACAGATGGCTGTAGAATCCCAGCGATTCCTGGTTTTCTACGACCTCTACCGCGTTCTTCATTAAAAGAGACTGCACCTCTGATAGCAGAGCGTCTCTTTTCTGAGGGTTTGACGGAAGATGAGTCCACTTTGGACTTCGAGTTAATGGAGGCTTTCGTTTGAAGGATATCTTTAGACCTTCCGAAGTCACTCCTCTCACCCAAGGGTCGTCCGTAATCGACGCCCACTCTTGAGAAAAACTCGACAACCTTCCGCCAACCGGAACGCGATAGAGGTTTGAGCCATCACCTCCTGGATCTGCGAGGCCTGCGGTAGGAGAAACCACGTCTTCCACGACCCGCACCTCGCCTCGTCGACCTCGGGGCGTCCGACCGATTGTCCCGGCCTGAAGGACGTCCCGAACGAGAGTCGCTATCCTGACGGTCTCTCGAATAAGAGCTAGAGGACGCAGCGGAACCTCTATAGGAACCTCTCTTGGGCGGATAAGACCCAGAAGTGCCCGCCTTATTCGTGTCTGCTGAATCCGACCTTTTAGGAGCGGATCTAAACAACAGAGAATCACTAGCTTTCTTTTTAATATTATCATAAATAGCGGAAAGCTTGCCGTCAAAGAGAAGATCTCCTGAGACCGAAGCGACTCTAAGAGAGTTCTTCACCTTAGAATCCACTAGTGTGGATGTAGACAGGGCTGCGTCACGTCTAACCAACTCCAGATTAGCCACTGAAAGGGCGGAGTTACACGTGGAATAAGCTACTGCCCTTGAAAGAAGTCTTAAGGAGGATTGTATATCCTGAAACTCTTCCCCTTGAAGACGCAGTGATAACGCCTTCGTAAGGTGATCTGCGTAAGATAAGGCATCTAAATTGGCTCTGTTAGACGCAATAGCTGTTTCCAACACTGCGGTTGGAATAGAAGCTGACGACGGTAATGATAACTCTAAGTCTTCCGCCTCGTCGTCCATACGCAGAGGAACTCTCGGTATACCCTGACCTGCCGTGTCGAATTTATTCCTTGCATTAATGAAAGGCAGGTTGAGAGTATTTGCGGACAAGAAGCTTGCTTTCCCTGTCCTGGAAGCAAGTTTAAAAATAGCGTCGTTCAATAATTCAAATGTTCTTGCAACATTATTGGACTGCGACGGAAACTCGGGAGCGATGTCCCTGAACCGCTCGAAAAAATCAGAGTCCAATGACGCTATAATTCTCCTGTCCGGAAGCGCAGCAGTCTGGCCCGACGGAACAACTTGAGGAAGAAAGTGCCGGATGAAGTCTACGGCAGCTTTGTGTTGTTCCGAAAGGGATAGCTCCAATTCATCCGTATCCCTTTCACCATCCGGTCGGACCTCCCGATGTTCCCGGTCGTCCGCCCCCGATGCTTCGGCGGAGCGTACCGACCCAGCGCCGTCGGATAATTCTCGATCCGACACCGTCTCTGTCGGCTGCTGGGATGCTGCGATAAGCTGTGCTATCTGCACTAGAATGTCCGACGTCGAGACCTGCGGAGGAGCGGTCTTTCGCTGCTTTGCCGAGGGCAGCTCCGCATCAGATGGCTCCCGCATACTTTTCCTATGCGAACGTCCGGAGTCCATCGGTCTCGAGTCCCTGGCTGCCGGATGGTGTGACCTGGTCGCTGAATAATCCTTCATCGGCGAAGCTGGCAAGATATCGGAGGTCACGCAGCCAAGGTGCGGTCGTGTGCGCCGGCGAGAAGAGGAAGCCTTAACAGTCTCTGCGGACTGCTTATACAACGGAGCGTCCCGAGCGACGGACGCATGCTCCGCTAAAGACACATTTTGTACCACAACATCTGGTCCCAGATGTTGTTGTACGAGAGAGGGGCCTCTCTCGCTCGCGGCCCGGCTGGACCTGGACGAGCTAGGAACCGGACTAAAAGGCTTCCTCCGTTCTCGTTCACTATCCGCCGTCACTGGGTGTGCATCTATTATTTTTATAGTGCTCGCATCACCCAAAATTTCCTCTTGGACCGCATCGGACGAACCCGGCTGCCGAACCATTCGGTGAATGGACGCTACACCGGGCGAGCTAGCGGACGACATTTGTCTAATCTCCATGAGCACTTTTGCCGCTAGCTCTGTATTTAATTGTGACGACGGACGCACACTTGAAGAAGATAACATGGAAACATCACCCTGTTCTGGTTCCTCTGAAATAGAAACTGAGAGAGTAGAGTGACCTTGTGGAGAAAGAGCCGGCATCGCTCTTTCTCCAGAAACAACATATCGTGACACACGTTTCCAATGTTTCTCATCCCAATGTTCACATACAGGACAGGGATTAATGCGAGAACACTGACTACAATTTATGCAATAATCATGAAAGTCAGAGGAAGATTTCTTCCTATTACAATTTGAACAAGTTCCTTTCATTGTGAAGGAACAACAATAAGTCCTAGTTACTCGCAAAAACCCCTGACACAAAGATACATAATAACATGATCCATTAATAAATGAAAAAACAATTGCAAAACAAAATAATTTTGAAAAAATATTTTTTCAGAGAAGCCCAAGTTGCTGAAAAGTAACGTTGAGCCCCGATGGATCCGATGGCAAAGTGTGGTCAAAAATTTTAAAATTATATAAAATAATTAATGAGACACTTTCGGATAATATAAATGTATCTTATAATGAGATAAACTACCTCAAAGGCAAACAGCCCCCCTCAAAAAAGGCTGTTGCCAATGAAAACAAACAGTGTAAACACAGAAGAAAACATGACTCCAGGCACTGAAAAAACTGGCCCGGAATCAGTCCTCAATTACACTCTATCTGATGCAAAACAGAGACTCCCAGGGGAGAATCTGCAGAACATCAGATGGAAGATGCAGAACACAAACGTTATACACCCATGGGTGAAAACGTAACTATGGGGAAAATAACAGAAAACATTCTGTAACCAAGCAACTCTCCCAGGGAAATTTTAGAAATGAAACTTCTCAAAAATATGCCAAAAGCATGGGAGAATTGCAAGGGGGGACTTTAGAAGGTTAGGGGAGAGGAAACACTGAATAAGCAGTGCAACAATTAGCAAGAATGACAACAAGAGGCGTTTGCCTCGAAAATAGGCAACTTAACATAATTTTAACAAAAAATTTTAAGTACAGCCCTGATTATTTTTTGCCACTTCTTTTTTCCTCTCCTCCTTCTATCCTCCTTAGAATCACATTTTCTCCAAGAATTACGTGTCTGGCATCCTTTTAACTGAGATTTACAAGCACAAAGATCAGTGAGATGTTGACTGATGAAGGGCCAAACAGAGAATGATATTTGGCGCCAATTTCGGGACGACTGCGTCACTGCGCATGCGCAGTAGAGTCGTACTATGGAGGTCCTTTAGGACATGATTTCTTTTTGTTTTGGATGCAAATTTTGGGGATTGGGGGGCAAAATTTGTGTTTGGCCCTGGTTTTTGTGGAGTTAGCACCAGCTAAGTCTGGGTCATTGGTACAGTATAAAAATATAACCTTCCGCGTCCCACTCGAGAATAAACATCGTACGTTACTCCAAGCAGTGAACTATTGTCTATTTATCTACTGCTGCACAAACAACAAGCTACTGCACACAGTGTAAAGCCACTAAAGTGACTTTCAGCACTTTTCACTAGAGTCCTGATAGTGGCTTCTAGAACTCTAACCCTTAATAAGGCAACACTTTGACTTAGCAGTGGTGTTTAGTAAAGACTTACATGTACAGGCAGCCAAGACTTCACTAGAAACCACAGCCAAGGTACTATTACATGCACTTCCATCTGCAAGACCATCAACATGTGTTCTACATGTAGATGCGAGACAAAAAAATTCTCCAAAATTAAAACTAAAATTATAACTATGTGCAGGCCCTTAACTCCTTGCATGCTGCTGGCGGATGTTCCTGCCCTGAACACAAAATCTCTTGCCCTTGAAATATGTATAATTTGGGCACATTTAATCAATTTTACTTCCTTTGTAAATGAATTGACTTTTTGACCAATGTTTTCTTGAATTATATTTAGGGCTGCACGGTATATCGATAAACCGATATATACCGGTATTCAAACCAACATCGATTGAATACCAGTGTAATTACAAAAATATCGGTTTATCGTCATTATTTATTTACCCACAATTTAATTTTCAAGATTTCTTGAGTTTTTTAAATGTAGCCTCTTTACTCAAGGAATCGTCTGCATGTGCTTATGTAATATACAATTTCAGCAGTTGAAAAAATAATTTTCAAAAATTTCTACAAAACTATATCATGTGACCCCTCATTGGAACGAGCTCGTTGAGCTCATTCCAATGAGGGGTCACATGATATTGTTTTGTAGAATTTTTTTTTTGAAAATCTGATTAACATTTTTTTTTAAATAATAAATTTTGATATCGTCTGCCTTGGGGGAAAGGTTTTTCGAACTGTGTCAACAAGGCATGCTAATTCGTTCCGACTGTGATGCCTCAAGCCTCGATTGTGGTACTTATGTTAATTTTTCTGAATAGTTTTCAATATACCGGTATACCGCGGTATTTTTTGGAATACCGATATCGGTATTCCATTTTGAATATTGTGCAGCCCTAATTATATTATGTTGAATTTTTCATCAAATTTAGTAATGGCTGCTCCATGAAAATACTCAGCAGGTTAAGAGTTAAACTCTAGTAAATATATAAAACTAAGATTTGTTTCTTACTATGGAAGCTGAACTCACAAGCGTATAACACTACTCTGACCAACGATACCGGAGACGGGGAGGGGGACTTCAGCACCCCACTTTTTTTGCCAAGTATGTTCCTTGGAAATGATCTGTACAATCACTTTCGCCAATTAACAACACTTGTTTTGGGTAATCCTTGTAACAAAGTAACAAATTAATTATTTTTCAGCTTTGTGTGATCTCGTTTGACATGCTTAATCATCAGATACCCAATTTTGTTTATTGAGCTCATGTGGACGTTCTCGATATGGATTTTGAAAATTTTTTACCCCACGGTGACGCAGTGTTTCTGTGTCAAAATGATACTGAAATGGAAGGAAATTGAGTGTTTTGGGTCTAATTTATGAAAATTTTCTGTGGGAGCTTGGACTTTCCAAACCAGCATTTTTTTTTTTTGCTCCCTTCCTACTTTGAATTATGCTCCGGCATCCCTGCTGAATACTCTGAAATCCTAAATTATTAAAAAAATGAACTGAAAACTGATTCAGTAGCAGGAGTTAGCGAGAATCAAAATCAATTCTCACGAATCAGGATCTAAAGAATATGCAGGTTCCATTCTTGTGGGCAGTCACTCCTACTAAAATAACCTGCTGTTCATTATAAGTTACTTACAAGAGGTTCAATTCGGGGAGAATCAGTATACGAAGTGTCAGTGGGAGGGGCAGATTCTTCAGCATATTCTTCTGTATCTAACAAATTCACCATAGATGGTGCCAATTTCTCTCGTAGTCTGAAATGAATAAAATTAAGAATTATCAAGAAACCCAAAGTACTATAAATAAAGTTCAAAAGAGAAGTCAGTATTTCATATCAAGGACTGAAAGCAGTTAACCCTTTACACAACGTAACTGCCAAAACCGGTCAGCGCTATTCTAAAAAATCGCCAATTAATTTTCATTATTTTTCCTTCCAATGAGGAGTCACAACCTATGTTTTTGAGACAAAAAATGAAAAAAAGTTAAAAAATTTATAGTAATTTATATATTTTTTATACTTACCAATGACCCAGACTTAGCTGGTGCTAACTCTAACAAAACCAGGGCCAAACACAAATTTTGCCCCCCAATCCCCAAAATTTGCATCCAAAACCAAAAGAAATCATGTCCTATAGGACCTCCATACTACGCCCCCACTGCGCATGCGCAGTGTCAAGGACGTCCCGAAATTGGCGCCAATTATCATTCCTACTGGCAGTGCCTGGTCAGCGCTATGTACTCAGCGGGGAGGCAAGAGTTCCCAACTCCTGGGAGGGCCATCCCCGTCTGGGTCATTGGTAAGTATAAAAAATATATAAATTACTATAAATTTTTTAACATTTTTATACTGTACCAATGACCCAGACTTAGCTGAATAGTAAAAAGGCTGGAGGGCCTAGGACATAGAGGAAAATCCAATAAGCTCAACTATACAATAAAGAGGTAACCCCTTAAGGAGAAAAGGAGTATTAGGCTTTACATGTATCTTTCTTATTTAATATTAAATTAGAAAGATACAATACCCTTAATAATTGAGCACAATAATATTCATGTTCTCTATTAACATTCAGTATAACCCTTATACTAATTATTTTTAAAGTAAGCCAATAAATAAAGTAGTCCAGAGAATTGAGACTCTTTATAATCTTTTAAAAGTGTCCGAGTATTGTATATTAAAGCCCGTTTGACACTTGACATATACAAATGCTTCACACCGAGCTACACTTTAAAAATAAGACATGAATGAATTTTAACATTAATATTACACTTTAAAACCATCCCGGAAGCGACTCAGAAATACTGACTTTGGAGGAGGCATTCCCTTGCTTTTCACTATAAAGCAGGTGACCTAAGGGAACACCCGCCCCCCCCCCCCAACCTTCCCCTTGCCCTGGGTCAAATAGCCCAGAGTGAAGAGGGCAGCCGGACGGAGTCACTGCCGGAACAGAAAGCCTGCATAACTATAGTTGCAACTGTTTAGTGGACGACATTCTGAGCAACAGATAACGGACCTAAACAATGCAGGTCTCCAGAAATGGACTCAATATTTCTGAGATAAAAATTCGTGAATGTGGATGGCTGAGACCAATAAGCAGCCTTCATTAAATCTGTAATAGCAACACTATTAGCATAAGCCCAAGAAGTAGCAAGAGCTCTAACTTCATGAGCGGAAATCTTAAGCACAGACTGCTGAGAAGAAGATAAACTCTCATAAGCAGTACGGATAGTTAATTGAATCCATCTAGCAATAGAATGGACCGAAATGTCCCTTCTATTAGGCATCAAAGACAGAAAGAAATGTTTCCGTCCCTTTCTGATAAACTGAGATCTCTGTTTATAGATACGTAACGCTCTAACAGGACAGAGTAAAGGCCTACGCCCGTCTGAAGACGGAAGAGCCTTAATAACAATAGGTTCCGGATATTTATTAGGAGCCTGATTCTTAGCTAAAAAACCCACATTAGTAGTGAAGGTGATAGTGTTCCCGACACTACGATAGTGAGAATCATCCACCGACAGTGCATGAAGCTCACTGACTCTTCTAGCAGAAGAGAAAGCTAAGAGAAAAGCTGTCTCATAAGATAAGAATTTGAAATCTACTGTCCCAAGAGGTTCAAATGGCTTTTCCTTCAATTTAAGAAGAACCCAAGCCAAATTCCATTTAGGAATTAATCTAAGAGTTCTGGGTCTATTTATCGAGAAGTTTCTAACCAACTTAGATAAAGAGACATTAGATCCAATTTGTAAACTATCATGATGTGCATAGGTATCAGATAACATAGACCTATAACCCTTAATAGTAACAGGCTGCAGTTTGATTTCGTCAAACAAGTATACTAGAAAGTTTGCAATGTCTGGTATAGAGGGATCAAAAATATCTACAGAATGATCCCTACACCAACGACGAAAAACCTTCCACTTAGCCGCATAGTTCAGCGAAGAGGAGGTCCTCCTACAGTTAGAAATCGCGTCCACTGCTCGTCCTGTAAAGTGCTTGCCATGCAAGAAGGACCGCACAACGGAAAAACGTGAAGGTTGAGACCTTGCGGGTTGTGATGGAGTTGACGCGATTTCCCCTGCGAAAGAAGATCCTCCCGTGGAGGAAGCTTTCGTGGTAGGTCCCACAACAGACACCCGAGTAGATTTATCCACGGTCTCTGTGGCGACAGAGATGCTACCAACAGAATCTTGCATTGAGATTGTTTTATCTTTAGCAATACTTGTTGAATTAACGGCGCTGGAGGATACGCATATCCTATCATTCCGTCCCAAGGGATCGACAGAGCGTCTACTGCAAATGCTCTTGGATCCGGACACGGAGACACATACGTCTGCAACTGATTGTTGAGATGTGTCGCAAACAAGTCTATCATTGGCCGTTCCCATTGGTAGCAAATCTGATTGAATACTTGTTTGTTGAGAGTCCACTCCGACGGCAACAAGCGACCCTTTCGTGAAAGGGAGTCTGCTAGCACATTCAGACGACCCGGTATGTGACGGACCGAAAGAAGAACCTGATGTTCTAGCGCAAACAGAAGGATTCTTTCCGTTAGATTGAACAACGGAACTGAATGAGTGCCTCCCTGATTCCGTATATACGCCACTACTGTCGTTTTGTCGGATAGAATTTGGACATGAGCATTGTGAATAATGTCCATCCAATGACGTAACGCAAGCCAAATTGACATCATTTCCTTGATGTTTATGTGCTTGCACAGGAATTGCGGATCCCAAAAACCCTGGCATCTCGAATCCGTTGGGATCAATGATGCACCCCAACCTGTTTGACTGGCATCCATCATAATGGTAAAACTCGGATCCGGCAACTGCAGCGGAACTCCCTGAGTTAACCACTGAATGTTTGCCCAAGTCTGAATCTCTTGTTTCACTTGATCTGACAAGAGGACGTCTACGTCGAGCGAATGAATTTTCACACTCCAATTCTGAGTCAAGAAAATTTGGAGAGGACGCGTGCGTAACTGCCCCATCGGAATGAGATCCGCAGTGGCTCCGCACAGACCTATCAGTCTCATAAATTCTCTCGCTGTGACTTTGTCTGCGTGCAGACAATAGCGAGCGTAACAACTGACTAATTTTGCTCTGGTTAACGGCAGACGAACGAGATTGTTGTGCGCCTCGAAGCTCATTCCCAGATGAGTGAATGACTTGGACGGCACCAGATCCGACTTCTCCTCGTTTACTATAAAACCGAGACGTCAGAGCAATAGAAGTAAATTCTGAACATCGTTCTGAAGCGTTAACTCGTTGCCGTACCTCTGAAGAATGTCGACCAGGTAGGCCGACGTTACCGCAGACGAATGAGCTCGGAAATAGATCATTACCGAGTTCGTTACCCGAGTGAAAGCCCAGGGTGCTAGATTCAGTCCGAAGCACATCGCCCGGAATTGATACACCACTCCTAGGACTGCGAAGCGTAGATACTTTCTGAATGTCGGATGTACCATGACGTGAAAGTACGCATCTTTGAGATCTATGCTTGTTGCATAATCGTTCACCCGAATACTCGCTCTGACCGACCGAATTGTCTCCATATAAAATTTCGGAGCGATGATCAGCTTATTTATCCAGCTCAAATCTATGACTGGACGGAACGAGCCGTCTGGTTTCGGAATCAGAAACAGATGGCTGTAGAATCCCGGAGTCTCCTGGTTTTCTACGACCTCTACCGCGTTCTTCATTAAAAGAGACTGCACCTCTGATAACAGAGCATCTCTTTTCTGCGGATTTGACGGAAGTTGAGTCCACTTTGGACTTCGAGTTAATGAAGGCTTTCGTTTGAAGGATATCTTTAGGCCTTCCGAAGTCACTCCTCTCACCCAAGGGTCGTCCGTAATCGACGCCCATTCTTGTGAAAAGCTCGACAACCTTCCGCCAACCGGTACGCGATAGAGGTTTAAGCCATCACCTCGCATGGACCTGCGAGGCCTGCGGTAGGAGAAACCACGTCCTCCACGACCCGCACCTCGTCCCGTCGACCTCGGGGCGTCCGACCGGTTGTCCCTGCCCGAAGGACGTCCCGAACGAGAGTCGCAACCCTGACGGTCTCTCGAATAAGACCAAGAGGACGCACCAGAACCTCTATAGGAACCTCTCTTGGGCGCATTAGACCCAGAAGTGCCTGTCTTATTCGTGTCTGCTGTATCCGACTTCTTAGGAGCAGATTTGAACAACAGAGAATCCGAAGCTTTCTTTGTAATTTTATCATAAATAGCAGAAAGCTTGCCGTCAAAGAGAAGTTCTCCGGAGACCGAAGCGACTCTAAGAGAGTTCTTCACCTTAGTATCCACGAGTGTGGATGTAGCTAGGGCTGCGTCACGTCTAACCAACTCCAGGTTTGCCACAGAAAGGGCGGAGTTACAAGTGGAATAAGCTACTGCCCTTGAAAGAAGTCTTAAAGAGGATTGTATATCCTGAAATTCTTTCCCTTGAAGGAACAGTGATAACACCTTAGTAAGGTGATCTGCGTAAGATAAGGCATCTAAATTGGCTCTGTTAGACGAAATAGCTGTTTCCAACACCGCGGTTGGAATAGAAGCCGACGACAGTAATGATAGCTCTAAGTCTTCCGCCTCATCGTCCATACGCAGAGGAACTCTCGGAATACCCTGTCCTGCCATGTTGAATTTATTCCTTGCATTAATGAAAGGCAGGTTGAGAGTATTGGCGGACAAGAAACCTGCTTTCCCCGTCTTGGAAGCAAGTTTAAATATAGCGTCGTTCAATAATTCAAATGTTCTTGCAACATTATTGGACTGCGACGGAAACTCGGGAGCGATGTCCCTGAACCGCTCAAAAAATTCAGAGTCCAATGACGCTATAATCCTCTTGTCCGGAACCGCAGCAGTCTGGCCCGACGGAACAACTTGAGGGAGAAAGTGCCGGATGAAGTCCACGGCAGCTTTATGTTGTTCCGAAAGGGATAGCTCCAAATCATCGGTATCCCTTTCACCATCCGGTCGGACCTCATGATGCTCCCGGTCGTCCGCCCCCGATGCTTCGGCGGAGCGTACCGACCCAGCGCCGTCGGATAATTCTCGATCCGACACCGTTTCTGTCGGCTGCTGGGATGCTGCGATAAGCTGTGCTATCTGCACAAGAATGTCCGGCGTCGAGACCTGCGGAGGCGCAGTCTTTCGCTGCTTCGCCGAGGGCAGCTCCGCATCAGATGGCTCCCGCATACTTTTTCTATGCGAACGTCCGGAGTCCATCGGCCTCGTGTCCCTGGCTGCCGGATGGTGTGACCTGGTCGCCGAAGAATCCTTGATCGGCGAAGCTGGTAAGATATCGGCGGTCACGCAGCCAAGGTGCGGTCGTGTGCGCTGACGAGAAGAGGAAGCCTTAGCAGTCTCCACGGACTGTCTATACAATGGAGCGTTCCGAGCGACGGACGTATGCTCCGCTTGCGACACATTTTGTACCACAACATCTGGTCCCAGATGTTGTTGTACGAGAGAGGGGCCTCTCTCGCTCGCGGCCCGGCTGGACCTGGACGAGCTAGGAACCGGACTCAAAGGCTTCCTCCGATCTCGCTTACTATCCGCCGTCACTGGGTGTGCACATTGAATGTTTATAGTGCTCGCATCACTCAACATTTCCTCCTGGACCGCATCGGACGAACCCGGCTGCCGAATCATTCGGTGAATGGACGCTACACCGGGCGAGCTAGCGGACGACATTTGTCTAATCTCCATGAGCACTTTTGCCACTAGCTCTGAATTCATTTGTGACGACGGAAGCGCACTTGCAGAAGATAACATGGAAACATCACCCTGTTCTTGTTCCTCTGAAATAGAAACTGAGAGAGTAGAGTGACCTTGCGGAGAAACAGCTGGCATAGCCCTTTCTCCAGTAACAACATACCGTGACACACGTTTCCAATGTTTGTCATCCCAATATTGACATATAGAACAGGGATTAGTGCGAGAACACAATTAATACAATGATCATGAAAGTCAGAGGAAGATTTCTTCCCATTACAATTTGAACAATATCCTTTCATTGTGAAAAGTCAACAACAAGTCCTAGTTACTCGCACAAACCCCTGACACAAAGATACATAATAACATGATCCATTAATAAATGAAAAAACAATTGCAAATCAAAATAATTTTGAAAAAATGATTTTTCAGCGAAGCCCAAGTTTCTGAAAAGTAACGTTGAGCCCTGATGGATCCGATGGCAAAGTGTGGTCAAAAATTTTAAATTTATATTAAATAATTAATGAGACACTTACGGATAATATAAATGTATCTTATAGTGAGATAAACTACACCAAAGGCAAACAGCCCCCCCTCAAAAAAGGCTGTTGCCAATGTAAACAAACAGTGTAAAACACCAGAAAACATGACTCCAGGCACTGAAAAAAACTGGCCCGAAATCAGTCATCAAAATTACACTCTATCTGATGCAAGACAGAGACTCCCAGGGGAGAATCTGCAGAACATCAGATGGAAGATGCAGAACACAACGTTTATACACCCATGGGTGAAAACGTAACTATGGGGAAAATAACAGAAAACATTCTGTATCCAAGCAACTCTCCCAAGAAAATTTTAGAAATGAACTTTCTCAAAAATATGCCAAAAGCATGGGAGAATTGCAAGGGGGGACTTAGAAGGCTAGGGGAGAGGAAACACTGAATAAGCAGTGCAACATTTTAGCAAGAATGACAACAAGAGGCCCATGCCTCGAAAGTTAAAAAATTTATAGTAATTTATATATTTTTTATACTTACCAATGACCCAGACATAGCTGGTGCTAACTCTTAAAATATAGGGCCAAACACAAATTTTGCCCCCCAATCCCCAAAATTTGCATCTAAAACTAAAGAAAACATGTCCTGAAAGGCCCTCCACACCTCGCCCCCACTGCGCATGCGCAGTGTCAAGGACGTTCCGAAATTGGCGCCATTTATCATTCTAATAACCAGTGCCTGGTAAGCGCTATGTACTCAGCGGGGAGGCAAGAGTTCCCAACTCCTGGGAGGGCCATCCCCGTCTGGGTCATTGGTAAGTATAAAAAATATATAAATTACTATAAATTTTTTAACATTTTTATACTGTACCAATGACCCAGACATAGCTGAATAGTAAAAAGGCTGGAGGGCCAAGGACATAGAGCAAAATGGAATACGCTCAATAAAATAAAATAGAGTCATCCCCTGTAGGGAAAAGAAGTAATAGGCCTTACATGTATCTTTCTTATTTATGATAAATTAGAAAGATACAACACCTTCCAAAAATTGAGCTTCATACATCCATGTACTCTATTAATATCCAATAATCCTTATACTAATAAATTTTTAAAGTAAGCCAATAATAAAGTAAGTCTAGAGAATAGAGACTCTTATACTCTTAAAAGTGTGTGAGAATTGCATAATCATGTCCGTTGACATATGCAATATTCAAAAGCTATACTTTAAAAACTAAGACTTGAATGAATTTTATAAACTTAAACTTCTCACTAAACAACCATCCCAATAACAGCTCAGAATTACTAACTCCGGAGGAGGTATCCCCTTGTTTTCATAGTAAAAACAGGTGACCCAAGGGAACACCCTCCCCCCCCCCCCCTTTTCTTGCCCTGGGTCAAATAGCCCAGAGCGAAGAGGGCAGCCGAACGGAGACACTGCCAAAACAGACAGCCTACCTAGCTATAGTAGCAACTGTTAAGTGAATGACATTCTGAGCAGTAGATAATAGACCTAACAATAGAGGCCTCCAGAAATGGACTCGATATTTCTGAGATAAAATTCATGAATGGATGGTTGAGCGCAATGAGCAGCCTTCAAAAAACTATAATAGCAACACTATTAATGTAAGCCCAAGAAGTAGAAGAACTCTTACTTCATGAGCCGAAATCTTAAGCACAACTGCTAAGCCAATGATATACCATAAGCAGTACGCTAGTTAATAGAATCCATTAACAATAAAATGGAGCGTAACGTCCTTCTACTAGACATCAAAGACAGAAGAAGCTTACGCCCTTGTAATAAACAGATATCTGTTTATAAATACATAAACTGTACCCGGAAAGAGTAAAGGCCTATGCCCATACGAAGACGGAAGGACCTTAAAATAATAGGTTCCGGATAATAGGAGCCTAACTCTTATGCAACAATCCAACCTAAATAGTAACGGAAGTATTGATTCCGAAACTATGAAAGTGAAAATCATCCATCGATAGTGCATGAAACTCACTGACTCTACAGTAAAAGAGAAACCAACAGAATTACTGTCTAAAAGGTCAGAATTTGAAAACTACTGTTTCCAGAGGCTCAAATGATTACTTAGCTAAATAAGAACCGAAGTTAAAATCCGTATAGGAATTTAATCTAAAGATTCTAAGTCTATTTATCAAAAAGTTACTAACTGACTTAGATAAAGAGACAAAAGACTCAATTGTAAACTATCGTAGAGTGCATAGGTATGAGGTAACATAAACCTATAACCTAAATAACAACAGGCTGCAGTAGATCTTGTGAAACAAGTATACTAAAAACTAGCAATGCGTAGTATGGAGGGATCAACCATATGAACATAATGATCCCTACACCACGACGGAAGAGCCTCCACTTTAGTCGCATAGAATAGCGAAGAAGAGGATCTCCTATAGTAAGAAATCGCGTCCAAAGCCCGTCCAGTACAGTGCTTACAATGCAATACGGACCACACAACGGAATACATGAAGGTTGCGACCTTGCTGGTTGTGATAAAGATGACACGATTTACCCAGTGAAAAAAGATCCTCACATAGAGGAAGTTTCACGTTAAGATCCACAGTAGACAAGAGAGTAAATTACTCATGATCTCTGTGAAGATAGAGATGCTATCAACAGAAATGTATTGTGGTTGTTTATCTTAGCAATACCTGCTAAAACAACAGCGCCGGAGGATACGCGTATCCTATCATTCCGTCCTATAGATCAATAGAGCGTTAACAGTATTAGCTCAGAGATCTGGACAAGCTAACACATACGTCTGCAATTGATAAGCAAGCTGTGTCATAAATAAAACATCATTGGGCGCTCCCATAGATAGCAAATCTGAATAAATACTTGTTTGTTGAGAGTCCATTCTGACAGCAACAAGCGACCCGTAAGAGAACGGGAGTGCGATAAAACAATCAGACGACCCAGAATATGACGGACCAAAACTGAACTTGGTGTACTATAACCAACAGACGGATTCTTTCCATTAAATTGAATAACGGAAACGAAAGAGTGCCTCCCTGGTTCCGGAGATACGCCACTACTGTCGAATTAAAGGACAGGAATTTGGGCATGCGTTTCTGAATAATGTTCATGCAATGACATAAAGCAAGCCTAAAAAACATTATTCCGCGGAAGTTAAACTGATAGCTAAAAGACTGCGGAACCCAAAGACCCTGGCACTTCGAATCCGTAGGGATCAGTATATATCCCAATCTGTTTGACTGGCAACCGTCTTAACAGCCACACTAGGGTCCGGCAACTGCGGCGGCACTCTCTGAGTCAACCACCGAATGTTTGCCCCAGTCTGAATCTCTTGTAACACTATATAGACAAGAGAATGTATAAATCAAGCAATTCATGGATTGCCGGAAAGTTGCCGTCGAAGAGAAGCTCCTCCGAGAACGAAGCGACTCTGAGAGAGTTCATAACCTACTATCCACGCGTGGATGTAGCTAGGGCTGCATCACGTCTAACCAACTCCAATCAGCCACTGAAGGGCGGAGTTATACGTGAACAAACTACTGCCCTCAAAAGAAATTACATTGAGAATAATATCCCGTAAATCTTTTCTTGAAGACGTAATGATAACGCCTCAGTAAGGCGGATTACGTATAATAAAGCGTCTAAGTTAAGTCTACTATACATAATGTCGTTCCCAACATTGAAATTGGAAAAGACATAAACGGCGAAAAAGAATATATGCAGTCTTTAATCACACCGTCTAGACGCATATGAACTCTCGGTATGCCCTGCTCTGCCAAAATAAACTATATGTAAAAAAGATAAAATGGCAGAAATGAGCCACGCGGACAAGAAACTAAACTATCATGCTTAGTAGCAGGCTTGTATATATATATATAATATATAGCGTCGAAAAATAAAACACATGTTGTAATGACAATATTGGACTGCGTCGGTAAGTCAGGGACAAAGTCCCTGTACCGATCGAAAAATCCGAGTCCAATGACGCTATAAGTCTCTTATCCAAGATCGCAGCAATGAAGTCCGAAAAATAATCACTGGAAGAAATGCCAGAAGATATGAAAGGCATCTTCCGATACTACTAAAGGGAAAACTCGAAATCTTTCGAATCCCTTTCGCCATCCTGTCGGACCCTATAAAGCGTTCGGTCGTCCGTAGCTTGATGCAACCGCGGACCGCACCGACCCAGCGCCGTCGGATAATTCCTGATTCGACCGAGAAACCGTCGATTGCTGGGATGCTGCGAAACAACTGTGCTAACTCGGATAGCATGTCCGTCACTGAGGCCTGAGGAGCAGCGGTCTTACGATGCATTGCCGCAGGAAGCTCCGAGATCGTTACCCCGTGCATACTTCCAATATGCGAGCGAACGGAGTGTATAGGCCTCGTGTCCCTTGGCTACCGGATGGCGCGACCTATTCGCAGTGGAATCACTGAATGCCGAAACTGATCGGATACTCGAGGTCACGTAGCCAATGTGCGGTCGTGTGCCCTGCTGTGAGGATGAGGAAGCATTAAAGACAGTCTCTCGGACTGTCAATATAACGGAGCGTCCCGAGCAACGGACATATGCTCCGAATGTAAAATATCTGAACCACAACATGCGGTCCCCTATGTTGTTGGCTTCCTCCGATCTGTCCTCAATCTGCCGTCACTGGGTGAGTACTAAAGTAATTAAAGTGCTCGCATCACCCAAATCTCCTTCCTAGACCGCAACGGACGAACCCGGCAGCCGAACCATTCGATGAATGTACGCTACACCGGGTGAGCTAGCGAATGTCACTCCGTAAGCGATAGACATATTCCATGAGCACTTATTGCCGCTAACTCTTCAATAACTATGACGACAGAGGCACACTTTTGAAAGACATCTCCATAACTCTTCGAACAAGAAACCAGAAATGCTTGGATAGCAAACATAAAATAATAATATATATAGCGTCGTTCAATAATTCGAAAGTTTGTGTGACATTATTGGACTATGTCGGAACTGAGGGACGATGTCCCTGAACCGAACCAAAAATTTCTAAGTCCACCGACGCTATCAGTTTCTTATCCGGCATCGCAGCATATGTTGTTCCGAAAGGGAAAGCTTGAAATCCACCGAATCCCTTTCGGTATCCCGTCGGACCGGATGAAACTTTCGGACGTTCGTACCCGCTTCCGCGGAGCGTCCCGACCCAGCATCGTCGGATAAAATATATGCGACAGATTCAGTTGATGCTGGGATGCTGCGATAAACTGTGCTATTAAGGAAAGCACGTCCGTTCCCGAGGCCTGTGCAGTAGCGGACTTACGATGCATTGCCGCTGGAAGCTCCGTGTACGTTGACTCCCGCACACTTCCTATGCGAACGTCCGGAGTCTGCAGGCCTCGAGTCCCCGGCTACCGACCCAGCGCTGTTGGATAATTCTCGATCCGACACCGTTTCTGTCGGCTGCTGGGATGCTGCGATAAGCTGTGCTATGTGCACAAGAATGTCCGGCGTCGAGACCTGCGGAGGCGCAGTCTATCGGTGCTTCGCCGAGGGCAGCTCCGCATCAGATGGCTCCCGCATACTTCCTATGCGAACGTCCGGAGTCCATCGGTCTCGAATCCCTGGCTGCCGGATGGTGTGACCTGGTCGCCGAAGAATCCTTGATCGGTGAAGCTGGTAATATATCGGCGGTCACGCAGCCAAGGTGCGGTCGTGTGCGCTGACGAGAAGAGGAAGCCTTAGCAGTCTCAGCGGACTGCCTATACAACGGAGCGTCCCGAGCGACGGACGTATGCTCCGCTAACGACACATTTGTACCACAACATCTGGGGCCAGATGTTGTTGAACGAGAGAGGGGCCTCTCTCGCTTGCCGTCCGGATGGACCGGAACGAGCTATGAACCGGACTAAAAGGCTTCCACCGTTCTCCCTCCGATCCGCCGTCACTGGGTGTGCATTAAGTTAATTTTATAGTGCTCGCATCACCCCAAAATTCCTTCTAGACCGCAACGGACGAACCCGGCTGCCGAACCATTCGGTGAATGGACGCTACACCGGGCGAGCTAGCGGACGTCAAAGGCCGTCGAACCTACTAGGATCCTCTTAGGCAATTGGCGTATTACATGAGCACTTTTCCGCTAGCCCTTCATTAATTGTGACGACGGAGGCACACTGTTGGAAGACATCACAGATACATCACCCTAATCTTGATCGTCTGAAATAGAAATTGATAAAGTAGAGTGACCCTGCGGGGAAAGGACCGGAGTGTCCAAATCCCCAACAACATACCGTGACATACGCTTCCCATATTGTCATCGAAATCATACGATACAGAACAGGAGTTAATGCGAGTACACTGACCACATCTAGAATGATAATAAGGTCAGAGGAAGACTTCCTCTTAAAACAATTGATCAATATCCTTTCAATGTGAAAAGAAAACAAGTCCTGGTACTCGCACTAACCCCTGGCAATCAAAATACATAATAATAATATGATCCATTAATATAGAAAAAATAATTGAAATCAAAATATTTTGAAAAAATATTTTTTCAGAACAGCCCAAGTTTCTGAAAAGTAACGTTGAGCCCCAATGGATCCCAAGCCTAAGTGTGGACAAAAATTTTAAAAATATTTTAAACAATTTATTCAACACTTACGAACAATAATAATGTATCTAGTTATGATTAAAATAACATAAAGATATTATTATTTAGAAATCCCCCCCTCACACAGAGGGCTGTTGTAAATGTAAACAATGAGTGTAAAAACACTAAAATAAGACTCCAGGCACCCAGGCCCGAAATCAGTTACCAAAAATACACCATCTGATGCAAAACAGAGACTTCCAGGGAAGAAACTGCAGAACATCAGATGGTAGATGCAGAACACAACGCCTAACCACCCGTAGGTGAAGACGTAAACATGGGGAAAGAACAGAATTCATTCTGTTATTAAGCTAAAACTCCCAAGAAATTTTAGTAATAATAATTACAGAAACTATGCCAAAAGCATGGGAGAATAGCAAGGGGGAACTTAAAGGACAGGGAGAGAGGAAAAACACTTGAAAAAACAGTGTAACTAAATAATCAGAATGACAACAAAATGGCTGCTGCCTTGAAAATAGGTAACTTAACATAATTTCATTAAAACATTTTAAGTTACAGCCCTGATAATATTCTGTCACACATTCTTTTCCTCTCCTCCTTTTCTATCCTCCTTAGAATCACCATTTCACTAATATTTATGTGTCTGGCATCATTTAAACTGAGATTTAAAAGCACAAAGATCAGTCAGATGTTAACTGATGAAGGGCCAAACTTAGAATGATAAATGGCGCCAATTTCGGAACGTCCTTGACACTGCGCATGCGCAGTGGGGGCGAGGTGTGGAGGGCCTTTCAGGACATGTTTTCTTTAGTTTTAGATGATTTTGGGGATTGGGGGGCAAAATTTGTGTTTGGCCCTATATTTTAAGAGTTAGCACCAGCTATGTCTGGGTCATTGGTACAGTATAAAAATATAGGCAACTTAACATAATTTCATAAAAAATTTTAAGTACAGCCCTGATTATTTTTTGTCACTTCTTTTTCCTCTCCTCCTTCTATATCCTCCTTAGAATCACCATTTCTCCAAAAATTACGTGTCTGGCATCCTTTAAACTGAGATTTACAAGCACAAAGATCAGTGAGATGTTGACTGATGAAGGGACAAACAGAGAATGATAATTGGCGCCAATTTCGGGACGTCCTTGACACTGCGCATGCGCAGTGGGGGCGTAGTATGGAGGTCCTATAGGACATGATTTCTTTTGGTTTTGGATGCAAATTTTAGGGATTGGGGGGCAAAATTTGTGTTTGGCCCTGGTTTTGTTAGAGTTAGCACCAGCTAAGTCTGGGTTATTGGTACAGTATAAAAATATAGTTATTATCATTTGCGTCTCATTTCAAATGGTTAGTTTGATTAAGAAATGATTGAAGATATTTTGGTGACATTTTAAGTGGAAGGGATAGTTTTTGTACTGTGAAACTTATGTTTCCTTCATCATATAATTTGTTTGACCTGAAGCCTGTTGGTACTTGCCCAGAATTTAATCCGTAAGGATAACTAGTTTGACAGGTACAAGCCAGAAAATAAGCAGACTGTCATCTGCAAAATGAGGTCCCCAGAGGGTGAATTTAGTAATGCTACCCTGTGTAGCAGGGTAGCATCATTAGAATTTAGCGATGCTACCCTGCATAGCAGGGTAGCATCACTAAATTTACCCTCTGTGAACCTCAATCTGAATCAAGAGTCTCAAAACTAAACAGAAAGAGGTACCCAGAGGATAAATTGGTCCACAGTATAGGATAGCATCATCAAATTCACCCTCTGGAGACCTCATTCTGCAAATGTCAGACTGCTTATTTTTAGGTCTGTTCACAACATTTCACCAACCTAGTTTGACAGGTACAAGCCAGTAAACCTCAATCTGAATCAGGGTCTCAAAACTAAACAGAAAGAAGTACCCAGAGGATAAATTGGCCCACAGTAGAGGATAGCATCATCAAATTCCCCCTCTGGAGACCTCATTCTGCAAATGTCAGACTGCTTATTTTCAGGCCTGGACAGGTACATTCATCACAGATACAAAACAACTGAACTGAACTGAAACTGATTTAATTAATATAATAGAATGTTAAAAAGATATCTCACATTTGTTTTGAAGATTTCTTCTTTTTTCTTGAAAAGAATTTTTTGGCAAGTGTAACAAACTGTTTTTTGGAAGCTGAAAAAAATAAAAGATGACAACTAACATTTCCAAATATAAACGTTATTATTCCAAGCTACAATATACAGTAAAGCCCACTTAAATGGATATCTCTTAACTGAATAATCCTGTTAATTGAATATAATTTCCCAACACAAAACCATTTACCATACCTCCAGTACAAATTTGACCTGTTAATTGAATATAGGTTACAGAGTAAACTCCTGTTAACTGAATAAAAAATCTTGAAACCTGTCAAGAAATTACCCTGACTCTCCCCAGTTTTCCTTTGTTTATAGACATATTTGGCCTCAGTACATCCAATACAGGCATTTAATCTATTATATCTTGTTTGACAGAGCTCATGGAGCTCTGTCAAACAACATATAAAAGAATAAATGCTAATTTTATCTCTAGAATACAGGAAAGTGACACATTCCCTGCTAAATATTCCTGTTAATTGAACAATTTTCATTAGCAAAGTGGTTATTCAATTAGCAGGGTTCCGCTGTACCACGAAAGTGTTATGGCAAAATAAAAATTAATGGGAAACCCAACAGAACAAAATAACATGCTTGTATTTATCGGTTTTAGTGTTTTGAAAACAAATACATGTTAACCCTCTGCAGACTGGTGTCAAAATTTCAACCTGCAAATTTTTCCCATAATGCAACTAGGAATTTAACCAATTTATTTATTTATTGGGGTTCAATGACACTTTTGACAGCCAGGATAACCTCGTGTCAGAGAGTTTTACAAGTGCAGGAAGACGGTGTACCTGGCAAAAACCAATGAACAATGGCAAGCAGCTGGCAGTCTCCCCTACATACTAACTCCACAATTTGGTACAGTGGACTGTGCAAATTCAAGCCTATGAACTATTCTAAGTTTAATTAGTGTATACCCTTTGTCTAATTCCTGCCTATCAAGTACTATAATAGAGGGCGTGGTGGCTCAGTAGGTAAAGGTGCAGACTGCAAGCCGAGAGGTCCTCGGTTTGAATCCCACCTGCGGCAACCACGTTGTGTCTTTGTACAAGACACTTCACCCTATTGCCCACATGGGGACACGGTGGCACTGTGTACTAAGGAGTACTGCACGTCGGTGGTGCACCTGTCTTCATACAATGCTAACCCTGCTTGTGTAGAGTTAGTATGTTGGGGAGCTGACAGTTGCTCGCCATTGCTCAGTGGTTCTCTCCGGCTTCCTCCACCCATAAAACTGTTATGGTCATGATTTGCCATTGTGCAGAAATGTGACCTTAAACACCAATAAATAAATAAATAAATAAATAAATAAATAAATATGCTGTTCAGTTATTTAAATAATTACCTTTTCCCATGTGACTCAGCTGGCGACAGAGTTCGGCATCATCTGCTTTACAATAAGGTGCAGGTTGACTAAAAGGAAAAGCCTCAAGAGTTTGCTGTCGATCATCACCATAACCTTCTATTAAAAGAAAATCAAATTTAATCAACAGTCAAATTTCCATTCTGAATATGCCCTATTAATACATAACTTGTTTCTCTTGAAGAGTAAGTCCTCAATTAAAGTAAAAGGCAACATGACACATTGATGTGAAGAAAAAAAATCGCGACATTAATGCCGTAGCTGCGACGGGTGGTGCAATCTCACAAAATTCAAAGTTCATCAAGGGCCATAACGCCAAGAAAAATATTTGGAACAACACATGCATTGAACAGTGGCTAGACTTCAATAAGATACACTTACATGCCAAATATAAAGTCAAACCATCAAGTATTTCAAATGTTATTGAGTTTTGAAACTCGTTGATCACAGACAGAACGACATGAAACTCGTTAGTCACAGACAGACCGACAGACAGACCGACAGACAGACCGACAGACTGACATTGCCACTTATAGAGCTGCTAGTCGCAGTATTTCAAAAGTTATTGAGTTTTGAAACTCGTTGGTCTCAGACAGACCGACATGAAACTCGTTGGTCACAGACAGACCGACAGACAGACCGACATTTCCACTTATAGAGCTGCTAGTCGCAGCTAAAAATGTGAAGTTTTAAACCAGGGGCAGTGTCATTCAATAAAACAAAACTCTGTTGTTAATTCTATATTCCAGTGAGACTAAAACATTTACATCTATTGCAAAATAAATCCGAAACTGCAAGAGAAATTTACCCTTAACCCTTAAGGGCCGGGACAAGTGTCTTGAATTCCCACCGGCCCCACAGCCTCTGTATGTCCAATGGCTTAGTAGTGATTTCTGGTCAAGTCTTGGCTATCTTTAGCATCTTAACAGACAACCAAGACTTTACTAGAAACCACTGCATACATAATTTATCTGTTGTCAACAAGACTTCCTCATGATGGCATGTTAAGGGCACCTGTTCTGAGGTCGTAAAAGTCAGAAATAGGCCTTTAAGGCTTAAACCTTGGAAGACTTTTATACATTTTTGCTACTTTTTGAGTCTGTATCCTGTGACTATACAGACAGCTCAGACTTGTCTAGAAACAACTGATAAGCAGGCCTGAAAATAAGCAGTCAGACATTCGCAGAATGAGGTCCCCAGAGGGTGAATTTGATGATGCTATCCCATACAGTGGGCCAATTTATGCTCAGGGTACCTCTTTCTGTTTAGTTTTGAGACCCTGATTCAGATTGAGGTTCACAGAGGGTAAATTTAGTGATGCTACCCTGCTATGCAGGGTAGCATCGCTAAATTCTAATGATGCTACCCTGCTACACAGGGTAGCATTACTAAATTCACCCTCTAAGAATATAACTTGCACTCTTTTTTTATAAAGACTGCATTTTGGGGCACCTGTTTTATTGTACTAAAAAGTGATCAAAGTTAGAATAAGGCCTTCAAGAGTTAAAGTAGATGCAAAGATTTATAATATTTGATGGTGATACATCTAAAAAAGTAATAATCCTTAAGCTTAAGGCCTAATTCCAACTTTGATAACTTTTTAATGCAAAGGAACAGGTGCCCTATTGATTTTGATAAATTTCTACTTTTGAAAATACACTGAATATTCAATGACCAGGATGTTATTCAATATCAATACACAGGATTCGACCCTTATCCATCCTGTGCCAGATCAATGCCTATACATTTTTCATCCCTTCACTAAGTCATTCTATATGACCATTGGTAATTACTGCGTCTCCTTTTATAAACCTTCCAAACTGAGAAGTGGATACATGACCCATATATTGTGGCCTCGTCTTCTTGTTACAAATAAAAAAAATTACCATAAATATTCTGAAGAATGATCCAGAGAAAAAGATGGATGCTAAAAGATTTCTCTTACCTATCTGATTATCAAGAGAATTCTCTGGGAGTGGGATCTCGGTAGAGTTATTAATTTTTTCTGTATCAGGTATAGGTTCAAATGCTGAAGCACTCAATCTCTCTACAAATAAAAAAAAAACAAATTAATTAACCCTTTACCCAATGCAGATGATATCAAAATTTATTATTTCAAATATCATTTTTTTAATTTTTCAAAAAATTTCAACAAAACCATATCATGTGACCCCTCATTGGAACGAGCTCGAGGAGCTCGTTCCAAAGAGGGGTCACATGATATGGTTTTGTTGAAATTTTGTGAAAAATAATATTTTTTCAGCTGCTGAATTTGCATATTACACGGGTGGATGTGGCCGATTCGTTGGGTAAAGGGTTAAGGGGAATAACTATTATGAACTGAGAATTGACAGGCTTTTGGTAATAAAGTAGAAACAAGGATTCTGAAAGAATTCAAGCTTGAATCGCACACATCATTAGGACACATCCACATACTGTAGTAAGCCTTTGAGCTCCATAGTAACCAAGTGCCATCAGAGATTACACCCTAGTCTGGCCCATTTTGGAAATTTTCGGGTCGTTTTTGGTAATTTGTTATACCCCCATTGCATCGAATACACCCCAAACACAATATTTATTTATTTACTTATTGGAATTTTAGGTCACATACTTCAGCACAATGGCTACTCATGACCACAACATGGAGATAAAGTTAACTTCAGTCAATTGTTGTTGCCCATTTTATAGGACTTCCACTCCAAGCATTGTTTACTGGGTCGTATTTTACCAGTAAAACAGAGCTTGCTTACAACATTTAAAACAAAAACACTGTTTCACATTCCAGGGTTTCCATAGGGTCCCAAACACAATCCCAGCCATTGGAAGCCTTTCAAACTCATTACAATCATGTGCCACTAGAAAACCAAGGCGGTGGTCTCCTTGAAATAAAATGGACCACAGAAACATTGTGCCCACCTCACAACATGCACTGTGCATGCACACTAACCCCACATATCACTATGGTAAGGATGTCACACCACAGCCTCTCAAGCAGGTTACCATGACGGTGCTATATGACATTACTGGTCACAAAAATTATGACATCACTTACCTCTCTTGCTTTGTGTTCTGCTAATGTGGGTCGTTTATTTAATTTGGTTTATTCTGAGGGTGAGCCACTTTGGCTGCTATTTGCGATGTGACGGTGCAGCCGATTTGTTATTTTTCAACAAATTCTTTGAGAAGAATAATTAATGAAAGTGTCAATGACACACTGTAGCTCAACTTGTCAAGACAAAGACATGTACATGTATAGTATGTGACACAGCAATGACAAACATCTAGGTAATGACCTGATAACAAAGGTACATATAAAGTATTGTAACGGTCTGTACATGAATACTGACCGTTGCCTGTAACAAATGTATAGGTAAAGTATTGTAAAGGTGGGTGACAGTCAGATGCTGAACTAGAAAAAATCTTTGAGTCCCAGAGTGGGTCTGACTGAACCCCAAAATATTTGTTCTCATAGCACAGTGATAACAAAGGCACCCCAAAACACACTCGTTCCTGTCCCAAGGTGAAAACAAAAGTACTCAAGAAGTTTTGTGAAGATCAGTTCATAAATACGAGCTGTATAGAACTTGTGACAAAAAACTGATTGGACCTAATTTCGGTACAAAATGGCCACTGGCAGCCATCTTGAATTTTGGACCGTACCCAGAAACACTCATTCTCATCCCAAGGAGATAACAAAGGTACCCAAGAAGTTTTGTGAAGATCGGTTCATAAATACAGCCTCTACCCTGAGCCGTATTGACATGTGTGCTTACATTGTGTAAGTAGCACTGAATAAATCAAAGTTCATCTAATTTGCATAATTTCGGCACGAAAAAAAACCCCTTACAATATGTGATGTATTCCATGATACTAAACATTCATACAAAAATTTATTCAAATCAGAACTTTCATACAGAAGTTCTATACAAAAGACTGATTGCACTAATTTTGGTACAAAATGGCTGCTGGTGGCCATCTTGAATTTCGGACCACACCCAAAAACACTCGCTCTCATCCCACGGTGATAACAAAGGTACCCAAGAAGTTTCGTAAAGATTGGTTCATAAATATGGCCTCTAGTCTGAGCTGTATAGAAGATGTGTACAAAAAACTGATTAGACCTAAGTTCGGTACAAAATGGCCACTGGCAGCCATCTTGAATTTTAGACCGCACCCAGAAACACTCGTTCTCGTCCCAAGGTGATAACAAAGGTACCCAAGACATTTCGTGAAGATCAGTTCATAAATACAGACTCTAGTCTGAGCCGTATTGACATGTGTACTTACTGTGTGTAAGTCGCACTGAAAAAATCAAAGTTCATCTAATTTGCATAATTTCTGCACGAGAAAAAAACCCGTATTATATGTGATGCATCCCATGGTACTAAACATTCACACAAAATAATTATTCAAATCAGGGCTTTCGTATGGAAGTTCTGTGCAAAAATCTGATTGCACCTAATTTTGTACAAAATGGCTGCCATCGGCCATCTTGAATTTCGGACCGGACCCAAAAACACTCGTTCTCGTCCCACGGTGATACCAAAGGTACCCAAGAAGTTTCGTAAAGATCGGTTCATAAATACGGCCTCTAGCCCGAGCCGTATTGGCATTTGCACTTACAGTGCAGAAAGTAACCCCAAAAAGCATCAAAATTAGTCTAATTTGCACAATTTACGTACGAGAAAAAAACCCGTATTATATGTGATGTATCCCATGGTACTAAACATTCATACAAAAAATTATTCAAATCAGAGCTTTCATATGGAAGTTCTGTACAAAAAACAGATTTCTGCATCGTCGGTACAAAATGGCGGCTGGCAGCCACCTTGAATTTCGGACCGCACCCCAAAACACTCGTTCTCGTCCCACGGTCATAACAAAGATACCCAAGAAGTTTCGTAAAGATCGGTTCATAAATACGGCCTCTAGCCCGAGCCATAGCAGCTTGGCACTTACAGCTCTGAAAGTAACACTAAATAAATCAAAGTCAGTCTAATTTGCATAATTTACGCATGAGAAAAAAACCCGTATTATATGTGATGTATCCCATGGTACTAAACATTTATACAAAACTTTATTCAAATCAGAACTTTCATACAGAAGTTCTGTACAAAAAACTGATTTTTGCATCATCGGTACAAAATGGCCACTGGCAGCCATCTTGAATTTCGGACCACACCTAAAAACACTCGTTCCCATCCCAGGGTCATAACAAAGGTACACAAGAAGTTTCGTAAAGATCGGTTCATAAATACGACCTCTAGCCCGAGCCATAGCCAATTGTTGACGTATGGACAGACGGACGACGGGCCATGACAATAGCTCAAATTTGACTTCGTCAAAGTTGAGCTAAAAATTAATTTGAAATAAAATTCACAAGAATTCCTTAGTTTTATGGGGTGTCACATGAAACTTTGTTGACAAATTTAGGAAAAAAAATTTATTTGTCCTTATTTCAAAACATGTTTCGGTGGCTAATTTGTATTTGAAGTGTCGAAATTGACCACATCATGTGCCTCATTATATCAGAAAGACAATTCTACCAAGAAATGAGCATGTTCAGTGATTTAACCCCTTAACAAACGCAGACGATGTCAAAATTTATTATTTTAAATATTATTTTTTTTAAATTTTTCAAAAAATTTCAACAAAACCATATCATGTGACTCATCTGGAACGAGCTCGTTCCAAAGAGGGGTCACATGATTTGGTTTTGTTGAAATTATTTGAAAAATAGTATTTTTTCTGCTGCTGAATTTGCATATTATGCTGGCTGATGTGGCCGATTCTTTGGGTAAAGGGTTAAGTCAGGATTGAACATGGGAGTAGAGGTAAAAAATTGCTGCCTACTTGGACACCATCCTGGATTTCACATAGTATAAGCCAGGATGACATCTGAAAATCTACTCTAGAGCAGGGCTTGATTTAATCTGAAAATTTTGAATAGCAATTTACTATTCACCCTGGAAAATTGATTAGCAGTTGATCCAAAAGCACTTGAAACTAATAAATCTTGAATAGCAAAATTCAGAAATTGGAGAGCAAAGTGCTATGCTAATCCAGTTAAATCGAGCCCTGCTCTAGAGGTGTTCTGATACACTAAAAAATTGGTTTGGTTCAAATCGTGGTGTGGGGGGTGGGGGGGGGGGGGGCATACAAAGGGTGCCTAGCATAATATCAATTTATTAAAACTTCTACTGAAATCAAGTTTCCACCACATTTTACCTTTTTCTAAAGTTTTCATAAAATCAACATTATCTCGAAGTTCTTGTAGGAACTCAGTGTTCTGAAACATTATTGCTAATCTCTCATCTTCCAAGTACTGAGCAAACTCTGGATCTAATTCATGAGAAATTGTTTGTCGTCGTCGTTCATTTTCTTTCATTTTCTTTTTCAACATGGTACTACTGAAGTCATGAACTGTTAATGTCTGGAATAACAAAACATATAATTAAATTCTCTATATTTCTGTATACAGCACCACAAGACACTTTTTGCTGAATACCAAATTTGTCCATGAAAAATATTCAATTAACCCTTTACCCAACGTAATGGCCCAAACCAGCCAGTGCTATTTACAAAAATCACCATTCAATTTTCATTATTTTTTTCATTTTTTGTCTCAAAAATATAGCTTATGACCCCTCATTGGAACGATCCCATTGAGCTCGTTCTAATGAGGGTGGGGTCATAAGCTGTTTTTGAGACAAAAAATGAAAATATTTAGTTATTTAAAAATTTTGTTTGCAATTGTCGTCTGCTTTTCGTGTTAGGCAGAGGGTTAATAAGGATATTCAGTTACCCAGAAATTGGAAAACTGCCAAACTCTGGTGATAAATGGATCATTTAATAAAATGTATCTTGTTTGCTGTGGCTCCATCCTTAGGCTGGTATTAAAAATATCTTTTGTTTGCCTATTCCCTACCCAGATGTTGAGATTTGGGTAGGTAGGTGGGGCAATATTTTTATTTCATTACTATATCACACTTAAAAGGTTTGTATATCGAACTTAATAGATCATTAGTTATTTTCCCTTTAATTTCACCACTGCGATGAGAGAATAATTCTTGAAGACATACCGTGAAACTACTTCGACACAGAACTCCATCCATTTGTTATACACATACATAACAAAGCATGTTACGAAATTACACAAAAGTTAAAAAATTTATAGTAATTTATATATTTTTTATACTTACCAATGACCCAGACTTAGCTGGTGCTAACTCTAACAAAACCAGGGCCAAACACAAATTTTGCCCCCCAATCCCCAAAATTTGCATCCAAAACAAAAAGAAATCATGTCCTAAAGGACCTCCATACTACGCCTCTACTGCGCATGCGCAGTGACGCAGACGTCCCGAAATTGGCACCAATTATCATTCTTACTGGCAGTGCCTGGTCAGCGCTATGTACTCAGCGGGGAGGCAAGAGTTCTCAACTCCAGGGAGGGCCATCCCTGTCTGGGTCATTGGTAAGTATAAAAAATATATAAATTACTATAAATTTTTTAACATTTTTATACTGTACCAATGACCCAGACTTAGCTGAATAGTAAACAGGCTGGAGGGCCTAGGACATAGAGGAAAATCCAATAAGCTCAACTATATAGTAAAGAGGTAACCCCTTAAGGAGAAAAGGAGTATTAGGCTTTACATGTATCTTTCTTATTTAATATTAAATTAGAAAGATACACTACCCTTAATAATTGAGCACAATAACATTCATGTTCTCTATTAACATCCAGTATAACCCTTATAGTAATTATTTTTAAAGCAAGCCAATAAATAAAGTAGTCCAGAGAATTGAGACTCTTTATAGTCATTTAAAAGTGTCCGAGTATTGTATATTAAAGCCCGTTTGACACTTGACATATACAAATGCTTCACACCGAGCTACACTTTAAAAATAAGACATGAATGAATTTTAACATTAATATTACACTTTAAAACCATCCCGGAAGCGACTCAGAAATACTGACTTGGAGGAGGCATTCCCTTGCTTTTCACTATAAAGCAGGTGACCTAAGGGAACACCCGCCCCCCCCCCCCCCCCCCTCCCCTTGCACTGGGTCAAATAGCCCAGAGCGAAGAGGGCAGCCGGACGGAGTCACTGCCGGAACAGAAAGCCTGCATAACGATAGTTGCAACTGTTTAGTGGACGACATTCTGAGCAACAGATAACAGACCTAAACAATGCAGGTCTCCAGAAATGGACTCAATATTTCTGAGATAAAAATTCGTAAATGTGGATGGCTGAGACCAATAAGCAGCCTTCATTAAATCTGTAATAGCAACACTATTAGCGTAAGCCCAGGAAGTAGAAAGAGCTCTTACTTCATGAGCAGAAATCTTAAGCACAGACTGCTGAGAAGAAGATAAATCTTCATAAGCAGTACGGATAGTTAATTGAATCCATCCAGCAATAGAATGGACTGAAATGTCCTTTCTATTAGGCATCAAAGACAGAAAGAAACGTTTCCGTCCCTTTCTGATAAACTGAGATCTCTGTTTATAGATACGTAATGCTCTAACAGGACAGAGTAAAGGCCTACGCCCGTCTGAAGACGGAAAAGCCTTAATAACAATAGGTTCCGGATATTTATTAGGAGCCTGATTCTTAGCTAAAAAACCCACATTAGTAGTGAAGGTGATAGTGTTCCCAACACTACGATAATGAGAATCATCCACCGATAGTGTATGAAGCTCACTGACTCTTCTAGCAGAAGAGAAAGCTAAGAGAAAAGCTGTCTTATAAGATAAGAATTTGAAATCTACTGTCCCAAGAGGTTCAAATGGCTTTTCCTTCAATTTAAGAAGAACCCAAGCTAAATTCCACTTAGGAATTAATCTAAGAGTTCTGGGTCTATTTATCGAAAAGTTTCTAACCAACTTAGATAAAGAGACATTAGATCCAATTTGTAAACTATCATGATGTGCATATGTATCAGATAACATAGATCTATAACCCTTTATAGTAACAGGCTGCAGTTTGATTTCGTCAAACAAGTATACTAGAAAGTTTGCAATGTCTGGTATAGAGGGATCGAATATATCTACAGAATGATCCCTACACCAACGACGAAAAACCTTCCACTTAGCCGCATAGTTTAGCGAAGAGGAGGTCCTCCTACAGTTAGAAATCGCGTCCACTGCTCGTACTGTAAAGTGCTTGCCATGCAAGAAGGACCGCACAACGGAAAAACGTGAAGGTTGAGACCTTGCGGGTTGTGATGGAGTTGGCGCGATTTCCCCTGCGAAAAAAGATCCTCCCGTGGAGGAAGCTTCCGCGGTAGGTCCCACGGTCTCTGTGGCGACAGAGATGCTACCAACAGAATCTTGCATTGAGATTGTTTTATCTTTAGCAATACTTGTTGAATTAACGGTGCTGGAGGATACGCATATCCTATCATTCCGCCCCAAGGGATCGACAGAGCGTCTACTGCAAATGCTCTTGGATCCGGACACGGAGACACATACGTCTGCAACTGATTGTTGAGATGTGTCGCAAATAAGTCTATCATTGGCCGTTCCCATTGGTAGCAAATCTGATTGAATACTTGTATGTTGAGAGTCCACTCCGATGGCAACAAGCGACCCTTTCGTGAAAGGGAGTCTGCTAGCACATTCAGACGACCCGGTATGTGACGGACCGAAAGAAGAACGTGATGTTCTAGCGCAAACAGAAGGATTCTTTCCGTTAGATTGAACAACGGAACTGAATGAGTGCCTCCCTGATTCCGTATATACGCCACTACTGTCGTATTGTCGGATAGGATTTGGACATGAGCATCGTGAATAATGTCCATCCAGTGACGTAACGCAAGCCAAATTGACATCATTTCCTTGATGTGCTTGCACAGGAATTGCAGGTCCCAAAGACCCTGGCATCTCGAATCCGTTGGGATTAATGATGCACCCCAACCTGTTTGACTGGCATCCGTCATAACGGTAAAACTCGGATCCGGCAACTGCAGCGGAACTCCCTGAGTTAACCACTGAATGTTTGCCCAAGTCTGAATCTCTTGTTTCACTTGATCTGACAAGAGAACGTCTACATCGAGCAAATGAATTTTCACACTCCAATTCTGAGTCAAGAAAATTTGAAGAGGACGTGTGCGTAACCGCCCCATCGGAATGAGATCCGCGGCGGCTCCGCACAGACCTATCAGTCTCATAAATTCTCTCGCCGTGACTTTGTCTGCGTGCAGACAATAGCGAGCGTAACAACTGACTAATTTCGCTCTGGTTAACGGCAGACGAACGAGATTGTTGTGCGTCTCGAAGCTCATTCCCAGATGAGTGAATGACTTGGACGGCACCAGATCCGACTTCTCCTCGTTTACTATAAAACCGAGACGTCGGAGCAATAGAAGAAGATTCTGAACATCGTTCTGAAGCGTTAACTCGTTGCGGTACCTCTGAAGAATGTCGTCCAGGTAGGCCGACGTTACCGCAGACGAATGAGCTCGGAAGTAGATCATTACCGAGTTCATTACCCGAGTTAAAGCCCAGGGTGCTAGATTCAATCCGAAGCACATCGCCCGGAATTGATACACCACTCCTAGGACTGCGAAGCGTAGATACTTTCGGAATGTCAGATGTACCATGACGTGAAAGTACGCATCTTTGAGATCTATGCTCGTTGCATAATCGTTCACTCGAATACTCGCTCTGACCAATCGAATCGTCTCCATATAAAACTTCGGAGCGACGATCAGCTTGTTTATCCAGCTCAAATCTATGACTGGACGGAACGAGCCGTCTGGTTTCGGAACCAGAAACAGATGGCTGTAGAATCCCGGAGATTCCTGGTTTTCTACAACCTCTACCGCGTTCTTCATTAAAAGAGACTGCACCTCTGATAACAGAGCGTCTCTTTTCTGCGGATTTGACGGAAGATGAGTCCACTTTGGACTTCGAGTTAATGGAGGCTTTCGTTTGAAGGATATCTTTAGACCTTCTGAAGTCACTCCTCTCACCCAAGGGTCGTCCGTAATCGACGCCCATTCTTGTGAAAAGCTCGACAACCTTCCGCCAACCGGAACGCGATAGAGGTTTAAGCCATCACCTCCTGGACCTGCGAGGCCTGCGGTAGGAGAAACCACGTCTTCCACGGCCCACACCTCGCCCCGTCGACCTCGGGGCGTCCGACCGATTGTCCCGGCCTGAAGGACGGCCCGAACGAGAGTCGCTATCCTGACGGTCTCTCGAATAAGACCAAGAGGACGCACCGGAACCTCTATAGGAACCTCTCTTGGGCGCATTAGACCCAGAAGTGCCTGTCTTATTCGTGTCTGCTGTATCCGACTTCTTAGGAGCAGATTTAAACAACAGAGAATCCTTAGCTTTCTTTGTAATTTCATCATAAATAGCGGAAAGCTTGCCGTCAAAGAGAAGTTCTCCTGAGACCGAAGCGACTCTAAGAGAGTTCTTCACCTTAGAATCCACTAGTGTGGATGTAGCTAGGGCTGCGTCACGTCTAACCAACTCCAGATTTGCCACTGAAAGGGCGGAGTTACACGTGGAATAAGCTACTGCCCTTGAAAGAAGTCTCAAAGAGGATTGTATATCCTGAAACTCTTTCCCCTGAAGGCGCAGTGATAACGCCTTAGTAAGGTGATCTGCGTAAGATAAGGCATCTAAATTGGCTCTGTTAGATGCAATAGCTGTTTCCAACACCGCGGTTGGAATAGAAGCTGACGACGGTAATGATAGCTCTAAGTCTTCCGCCTCGTCGTCCATACGCAGAGGAACTCTCGGTATACCCTGTCCTGCCGTATCGAATTTATTCCTTGCATTAATGAAAGGCAGGTTGAGAGTATTAGCGGACAAGAAACCTGCTTTCCCCGTCCTGGAAGCAAGTTTAAATATAGCGTCGTTCAATAATTCAAATGTTCTTGCAACATTATTGGACTGCGACGGAAACTCGGGAGCGATGTCCCTGAACCGCTCAAAAAATTCAGAGTCCAATGACGCTATAATTCTCTTGTCCGGAACCGCAGCAGTCTGGCCCGACGGAACAACTTGAGGGAGAAAGTGCCGAATGAAGTCCACGGCAGCTTTATGTTGTTCCGAAAGGGATAGCTCCAAGTCATCCGTATCCCTTTCACCATCCGGTCGGACCTCATGATGTTCCCGGTCGTCCGCCCCCGATGCTTCGGCGGAGCATACCGACCCAGCGCCGTCGGATAATTCTCGATCCGACACCGTTTCTGTCGGCTGCTGGGATGCTGCGATAAGCTGTGCTATCTGCACAAGAATGTCCGGCATCGAGACCTGCGGAGGCGCAGTCTTTCGCTGCTTCGCCGAGGGCAGCTCCGCATCAGATGGCTCCCGCATACTTTTCCTATGCGAACGTCCGGAGTCCATCGGTCTCGAATCCCTGGCTGCCGGATGGTGTGACCTGGTCGCCGAAGAATCATTGATCGGCGAAGCTGGTAATATATCGGCGGTCACGCAGCCAAGGTGCGGTCGTGTGCGCTGACGAGAAGAGGAAGCCTTAACAGTCTCTGCGGACTGCTTATACAACGGAGCGTCCCGAGCGACGGACGTATGCTCCGCTAAAGACACATTTTGTACCACAACATCTGGTCCCAGATGTTGTTGTACGAGAGAGGGGCCTCTCTCGCTCGCGGCCCGGCTGGACCTGGACGAGCTAGGAACCGGACTCAAAGGCTTCCTCCGTTCTCGCTTACTATCCGCCGTCACTGGGTGTGCATCTATTATGTTTATAGTGCTCGCATCACCCAAAACTTCCTCTTGGACCGCATCGGACGAACCCGGCTGCCGAACCATTCGGTGAATGGACGCTACACCGGGCGAGCTAGCGGACGACATTTGTCTAATCTCCATGAGCACTTTTGCCGCTAGCTCTGAATTCATTTGTGATGACGGACGCACACTTGTAGAAGATAACATGGAAACATCACCCTGTTCTGGTTCCTCTGAAATAGAAACTGAGAGAGTAGAGTGACCTTGCAGAGAAAGAGCCGGCATCGCCCTTTCTCCAGAAACAACATATCGTGACACACGTTTCCAATGTTTCCCATCCCAATATTCACATATAGGACAGGGATTAATGCGAGAACACTGACTACAATTAATACAATGATCATGAAAGTCAGAGGAAGATTTCTTCCTATTACAATTTGAACAACGTCCCTTCATTGTGAAAGAACAACAATAAGTCCTAGTTACTCGCAAAAACCCCTGACACAAAGATACATAATAACATGATCCATTAATAAATGAAAAAACAATTGTAAATCAAAATAATTTTGAAAAAATATTTTTTCAGCGAAGCCCAAGTTGCTGAAAAGTAACGTTGAGCCCCAATGGATCCGATGGCAAAGTGTGGTCAAAAATTTTAAATTTATATTAAATAATTAATGAGACACTTACGGATAATATAAATGTATCTTATAGTGAGATAAACTACAGCAAAGGCAAACAGCCCCCCTCAAAAAAGGCTGTTGCCAATGTAAACAAACAGTGTAAAAACACCAGAAAACATGACTCCAGGCACTGAAAAAACTGGCCCGGAATCAGTCATCAAATTACACTCTATCTGATGCAAAACAGAGACTCCCAGGGGAGAATCTGCAGAACATCAGATGGAAGATGCAGAACACAAACGTTATACACCCATGGGTGAAAACGTAACTATGGGGAAAATAACAGAAAACATTCTGAAACCAAGCAACTCTCCCAGGAAATTTTAGAAATGAAATTTCTCAAAAATATGCCAAAAGCATGGGAGAATTGCAAGGGGGGACTTTAGAAGGCTAGGGGAGAGGAAACACTGAATAAGCAGTGCAACATTTAGCAAGAATGACAACAAGAGGCCCATGCCTCGAAAATAGGCAACTTAACATAATTTCATCAAAAAATTTTAAGTACAGCCCTGATTATTTTTTGTCACTTCTTTTTCCTCTCCTCCTTCTATCCTCCTTAGAATCACATTTTCTCCAAAAATTACGTGTCTGGCATCCTTTAAACTGAGATTTACAAGCACAAAGATCAGTGAGATGTTGACTGATGAAGGGCCAAACAGAGAATGATAATTGGCGCCAATTTCGGGACGTCTGCGTCACTGCGCATGCGCAGTAGAGGCGTAGTATGGAGGTCCTTTAGGACATGATTTCTTTTTGTTTTGGATGCAAATTTTGGGGATTGGGGGGCAAAATTTGTGTTTGGCCCTGGTTTTGTTAGAGTTAGCACCAGCTAAGTCTGGGTCATTGGTACAGTATAAAAATTTCTATAGTGATAACAAAGCCCTGGGAATTAACCTAGGCGACCTGCGATGCCTAGGGCTTTGCCAGGCATTTTCAGTTTTCCTTGGTAATTTTGTTGCATACAATGCATTGGAACTCAACAAATTGATATACATTTTTGCCTAGGCAAAATTTTCTAATTCCCAGGGCTGATAACAAATAGAGAAAAAATGTCTTTCATTTGGACATTGTATACTGTTAATCGACATGAACACAATTATGATAACATTTGTTTAGTCATAAAATTAGCACTAATCACAATTTTATATGTATAGGAAAAGTTAAAAAATTTATAGTAATTTATATATTTTTTATACTTACCAATGACCCAGACTTAGCTGGTGCTAACTCCACAAAAACCAGGGCCAAACACAAATTTTGCCCCCCAATCCCCAAAATTTGCATCCAAAACAAAAAGAAATCATGTCCTAAAGGACCTCCATAGTACGACTCTACTGCGCATGCGCAGTGACGCAGTCGTCCCGAAATTGGCGCCAAATATCATTCTTACTGGCAGTGCCTGGTCAGCGCTATGTACTCAGCGGGGAGGCAAGAGTTCCCAACTCAGGGAGGGCCATCCCCGTCTGGGTCATTGGTAAGTATAAAAAATATATAAATTACTATAAATTTTTTAACATTTTTATACTGTACCAATGACCCAGACTTAGCTGAATAGTAAACAGGCTGGAGGGCCTAGGACATAGAGGAAAATCCAATAAGCTCAATTATAAAATAAAGAGGTAACCCCTTAAGGAGAAAAGGAGTATTAGGCTTTACATGTATCTTTCTTATTTAATATTTAAATTAGAAAGATACACTACCCTTAATAATTGAGCACAATAACATTCATGTTCTCTATTAACATCCAGTATAACCCTTATACTAATTATTTTTAAAGCAAGCCAATAAATAAAGTAGTCCAGAGAATTGAGACTCTTTATAATCATTTAAAAGTGTCCGAGTATTGTATATTAAAGCCCGTTTGACACTTGACATATACAAATGCTTCACACCGAGCTACACTTTAAAAATAAGACATGAATGAAATTAAACATTAATATTACACTTTAAAACCATCCCAGAAGCGACTCAGAAATACTGTCTTGGAGGAGGCATTCCCTTGCTTTTCACTATAAAGCAGGTGACCTAAGGGAACACCCGCCCCCCCCCCTTCCCCTTGCCCTGGGTCAAATAGCCCAGAGCGAAGAGGGCAGCCGGACGGAGTCACTGCCAGAACAGAAAGCCTGCATAACTATAGTTGCAACTGTTTAGTGGACGACATTCTGAGCAACAGATAACGGACCTAAACAATGCAGGTCTCCAGAAATGGACTCAATATTTCTGAGATAAAAATTAGTAAATGTGGATGGCTGAGACCAATAAGCAGCCTTCATTAAATCTGTAATAGCAACACTATTAGCATAAGCCCAGGAAGTAGAAAGAGCTCTTACTTCATGAGCAGAAATCTTAAGCACAGACTGCTGAGAAGAAGATAAATCTTCATATGCAGTACGGATAGTTAACTGAATCCATCTAGCAATAGAATGGACTGAAATGTCCTTTCTATTAGGCATCAAAGACAGAAAGAAACGTTTCCGTCCCTTTCTGATGAACTGAGATCTCTGTTTATAGATACGTAGTGCTCTAACAGGACAGAGTAAAGGCCTACGCCCGTCTGAAGACGGAAGAGCCTTAATAACAATAGGTTCCGGATATTTATTAGGAGCCTGATTCTTAGCTAAAAAACCGACATTAGTAGTGAAGGTGATAGTGTTCCCAACACTACGATAATGAGAATCATCCACCGATAGTGCATGAAGCTCACTGACTCTTCTGGCAGAAGAGAAAGCTAAGAGAAAAGCTGTCTTATAAGATAAGAATTTGAAATCTACTGTCCCAAGAGGTTCAAATGGCTTTTCCTTCAATTTAAGGAGAACCCAAGCTAAATTCCACTTAGGAATTAATCTAAGAGTTCTGGGTCTATTTATCGAAAAGTTTCTAACCAATTTCGATAAAGAGACATTAGATCCAATTTGTAAACTATCATGATGTGCATAGGTATCAGATAACATAGATCTATAACCCTTTATAGTAACAGGTTGCAGTTTGATTTCGTCAAACAAGTATACTAGAAAGTTAGCAATGTCTGGTATAGAGGGATCAAATATATCAACAGAATGATCCCTACACCAACGACGGAAAACCTTCCACTTAGCTGCATAGTTTAGCGAAGAGGAGGTCCTCCTACAGTTAGAAATCGCGTCCACTGCTCGTCCTGTAAAGTGCTTGCCATGCAAGAAGGACCGCACAACGGAAAAACGTGAAGGTTGAGACCTTGCGGGTTGTGATGTAGTTGGCGCGATTTCCCCTGCCAAAGAAGATCCTCTCGTGGAGGGAGCTTCCGCGGTAGGTCCCACAACAGACACCTGAGTAGATTTATCCACGGTCTCTGTGGCGACAGAGATGCTACCAACAGAATCTTGCATTGAGATTGTTTTATCTTTAGCAATACTTGTTGAATTAACGGCGCTGGAGGATACGCATATCCTATCATTCCGTCCCAAGGGATCGATAGAGCGTCTACTGCAAATGCTCTTGGATCCGGACACGGGGACACATACGTCTGCAACTGATTGTTGAGATGTGTCGCAAATAAGTCTATCATTGGCCGTTCCCATTGGTAGCAAATCTGATTGAATACTTGTTTGTTGAGAGTCCACTCCGACGGCAACAAGCGACCCTTTCGTGAAAGGGAGTCTGCTAGCACATTCAGACGACCCGGTATGTGACGGACCGAAAGAAGAACGTGATGTTCCAACGCAAACAGAAGGATTCTTTCCATTAGATTGAACAACGGAACTGAATGAGTGCCTCCCTGATTCCGTATATACGCCACTACTGTCGTATTGTCGGATAGGATTTGGACATGAGCATCGTGAATAATGTCCATCCAGTGACGTAACGCAAGCCAGATTGACATCATTTCCTTGATGTTTATGTGCTTGCACAGGAATTGCGGATCCCAAAGACCCTGGCATCTCGAATCCGTTGGGATTAACGATGCACCCCAACCTGTTTGACTGGCATCCGTCATAATGGTAAAACTCGGATCCGGCAACTGCAGCGGAACTCCTTGAGTTAACCACTGAATGTTTGCCCAAGTCTGAATCTCTTGTTTCACTTGATCTGACAAGAGAACGTCTACATCGAGCGAATGAATTTTCACACTCCAATTCTGAGTCAAGAAAATTTGAAGAGGCCGTGTGCGTAGCCGTCCCATCGGAATGAGATCCGCAGCGGCTCCGCACAGACCTATCAGTCTCATAAATTCTCTCGCCGTGACTTTGTCTGTATTCAGACAATAGCGAGCATAACAACTGACTAATTTCGCTCTGGTTAACGGCAGACGAACGAGATTGTTGTGCGTCTCGAAGCTCATTCCCAGATGAGTGAATGACTTGGACGGCACCAGATCCGACTTTTCCTCGTTTACTATGAAACCGAGACGTCGGAGCAATAGAAGAAGATTCTGAACATCGTTCTGAAGCGTTAACTCGTTGCCGTACCTCTGAAGAATGTCGTCCAGGTAGGCCGACGTTACCGCAGACGAATGAGCTCGGAAGTAGATCATTACCGAGTTCATTACCCGAGTGAAAGCCCAGGGTGCTAGATTCAATCCGAAGCACATGGCCCGGAACTGATACACCACTCCTAGGACTGCGAAGCGTAGATACTTTCGGAATGTCGGATGTACCATGACGTGAAAGTACGCATCTTTGAGATCTATGCTCGTTGCATAATCGTTCACCCGAATACTCGCTCTGACCGATCGAATCGTCTCCATATAAAACTTCGGAGCGACGATCAGCTTGTTTATCCAGCTCAAATCTATGACTGGACGGAACGAGCCGTCTGGTTTCGGAACCAGAAACAGATGGCTGTAGAATCCCAGCGATTCCTGGTTTTCTACGACCTCTACCGCGTTCTTCATTAAAAGAGACTGCACCTCTGATAGCAGAGCGTCTCTTTTCTGAGGGTTTGACGGAAGATGAGTCCACTTTGGACTTCGAGTTAATGGAGGCTTTCGTTTGAAGGATATCTTTAGACCTTCCGAAGTCACTCCTCTCACCCACGGGTCGTCCGTAATCGACGCCCACTCTTGAGAAAAACTCGACAACCTTCCGCCAACCGGAACGCGATAGAGGTTTGAGCCATCACCTCCTGGATCTGCGAGGCCTGCGGTAGGAGAAACCACGTCTTCCACGACCCGCACCTCGCCTCGTCGACCTCGGGACGTCCGACCGATTGTCCCGGCCTGAAGGACGTCCCGAACGAGAGTCACTATCCTGACGGTCTCTCGAATAAGAGCTAGAGGACGCACCGGAACCTCTATAGGAACCTCTCTTGGGCGGATAAGACCCAGAAGTGCCCGCCTTATTCGTGTCTGCTGTATCCGACCTTTTAGGAGCGGATCTAAACAACAGAGAATCACTAGCTTTCTTTTTAATATTATCATAAATAGCGGAAAGCTTGCCGTCAAAGAGAAGATCTCCTGAGACCGAAGCGACTCTAAGAGAGTTCTTCACCTTAGAATCCACTAATGTGGATGTAGACAGGGCTGCGTCACGTCTAACCAACTCCAGATTTGCCACTGAAAGGGCGGAGTTACACGTGGAATAAGCTACTGCCCTTGAAAGAAGTCTTAAGGAGGATTGTATATCCTGAAACTCTTCCCCTTGAAGACGCAGTGATAACGCCTTAGTAAGGTGATCTGCGTAAGATAAGGCATCTAAATTGGCTCTGTTAGACGCAATAGCTGTTTCCAACACTGCGGTTGGAATAGAAGCTGACGACGGTAATGATAGCTCTAAGTCTTCCGCCTCGTCGTCCATACGCAGAGGAACTCTCGGTATACCCTGACCTGCCGTGTCGAATTTATTCCTTGCATTAATGAAAGGCAGGTTGAGAGTATTTGCGGACAAGAAGCCTGCTTTCCCCGTCCTGGAAGCAAGTTTAAAAATAGCGTCGTTCAATAATTCAAATGTTCTTGCCACATTATTGGACTGCGACGGAAACTCGGGAGCGATGTCCCTGAACCGCTCGAAAAAATCAGAGTCCAATGACGCTATAATTCTCCTGTCCGGAAGCGCAGCAGTCTGGCCCGACGGAACAACTTGAGGAAGAAAGTGCCGGATGAAGTCCACGGCAGCTTTGTGTTGTTCCGAAAGGGATAGCTCCAATTCATCCGTATCCCTTTCACCATCCGGTCGGACCTCCCGATGTTCCCGGTCGTCCGCCCCCGATGCTTCGGCGCAGCGTACCGACCCAGCGCCGTCGGATAATTCTCGATCCGACACCGTTTCTGTCGGCTGCTGGGATGCTGCGATAAGCTGTGCTATCTGCACTAGAATGTCCGACGTCGAGACCTGCGGAGGAGCGGTCTTTCGCTGCTTCGCCGAGGGCAGCTCCGCATCAGATGGCTCCCGCATACTTTTCCTATGCGAACGTCCGGAGTCCATCGGTCTCGAATCCCTGGCTGCCGGATGGTGTGACCTGGTCGCCGAAGAATCCTTCATCGGCGAAGCTGGCAAAATATCGGAGGTCACGCAGCCAAGGTGCGGTCGTGTGCGCCGACGAGAAGAGGAAGCCTTAACAGTCTCTGCGGACTGCTTATACAACGGAGCGTCCCGAGCGACGGACGTGTGCTCCGCTAAAGACACATTTTGTACCACAACATCTGGTCCCAGATGTTGTTGTACGAGAGAGGGGCCTCTCTCGCTCGCGGCCCGGCTGGACCTGGACGAGCTAGGAACCGGACTAAAAGGCTTCCTCCGTTCTCGTTCACTATCCGCCGTCACTGGGTGTGCATCTATTATTTTTATAGTGCTCGCATCACCCAAAATTTCCTCTTGGACCGCATCGGACGAACCCGGCTGCCGAACCATTCGGTGAATGGACGCTACACCGGGCGAGCTAGCGGACGACATTTGTCTAATCTCCATGAGCACTTTTGCCGCTAGCTCTGTATTTAATTGTGACGTGGACGCACACTTGAAGAAGATAACATGGAAACATCACCCTGTTCTGGTTCCTCTGAAATAGAAACTGAGAGAGTAGAGTGACCTTGTGGAGAAAGAGCCGGCATCGCTCTTTCTCCAGAAACAACATATCGTGACACACGTTTCCAATGTTTCTCATCCCAATGTTCACAAACAGGACAGGGATTAATGCGAGAACACTGACTACAATTAATGCAATAATCATGAAAGTCAGAGGAAGATTTCTTCCTATTACAATTTGAACACGTTCCCTTCATTGTGAAAGAACAACAATAAGTCCTAGTTACTCGCAAAAACCCCTGACACAAAGATACATAATAACATGATCCATTAATAAATGAAAAAACAATTGCAAAACAAAATAATTTTGAAAAAATATTTTTTCAGAGAAGCCCAAGTTGCTGAAAAGTAACGTTGAGCCCCGATGGATCCGATGGCAAAGTGTGGTCAAAAATTTTAAAATTATATAAAATAATTAATGAGACACTTTCGGATAATATAAATGTATCTTATAATGAGATAAACTACCTCAAAGGCAAACAGCCCCCCTCAAAAAAGGCTGTTGCCAATGAAAACAAACAGTGTAAACACAGAAGAAAACATGACTCCAGGCACTGAAAAAACTGGCCCGGAATCAGTCATCAATTACACTCTATCTGATGCAAAACAGAGATTCCCAGGGGAGAATCTGCCGAACATCAGATGGAAGATGCAGAACACAAACGTTATACACCCATGGGTGAAAACGTAACTATGGGGAAAATAACAGAAAACATTCTGTAACCAAGCAACTCTCCCAGGGAATTTTTAGAAATGAAACTTCTCAAAAATATGCCAAAAGCATGGGAGAATTGCCAGGGGGGACTTTAGAAGGTTAGGGAGAGGAAACACTGAATAAGCAGTGCAACAATTAGCAAGAATGACAACAAGAGGCGTTTGCCTCGAAAATAGGCAACTTAACATAATTTCAACAAAAAATTTTAAGTACAGCCCTGATTATTTTTGCCACTTCTTTTTTCCTCTCCTCCTTCTATCCTCCTTAGAATCACATTTTCTCCAAGAATTACGTGTCTGGCATCCTTTAAACTGAGATTTACAAGCACAAAGATCAGTGAGATGTTGACTGATGAAGGGCCAAACAGAGAATGATATTTGGCGCCAATTTCGGGACGACTGCGTCACTGCGCATGCGCAGTAGAGTCGTACTATGGAGGTCCTTTAGGACATGATTTCTTTTTGTTTTGGATGCAAATTTTGGGGATTGGGGGCAAAATTTGTGTTTGGCCCTGGTTTTTGTGGAGTTAGCACCAGCTAAGTCTGGGTCATTGGTACAGTATAAAAATATGTAATGGACGCACCAGTTAAGATCAACTTTTGGACTTTTGAAAAAAAAGTTTCTAGAAACTGGCAATAAAAACTTTCGAGTAGGGGTAATTTTGCCAAGTAGGTGGGGAATTAGCAAACAAACAATTTTTTTATTACAGCCTTATATTTAGCTCTTTATCATACCTGACTAAACTTGGGGCAGGAAGTAGTTTGAAAAAACACTAAAAATTCACTTTTGTGGGAAGCATCAACAAGAAAGTTGATGCTTCCCTCAAAAGTAAATTTTTAGTACATGAAGAATAATTAAATCTAGTGGCCCCCTGGGGTCTTTAATCGCTCACCTGACAAAGTCGTTTAAAGAAGGATTGAAGAAAAGTTTGAATCTGAATCCATACTTAAGGAGAGTGAACACAATTGTTCAAGTTATCACACTGAAACAGTTTGGAAGTCAAAAATTCAAAGAAAAGAATCTAAGAGTCATAACAACTAAGAAAAAATTTGGGAAGGACTAGTTTTTGAACTCATCTAAGAACTTTCTGAGTAGAACTCACAGAGCAAATCTGGTAGAAATCAGATAACGTTTGTTCCAGTTATCGTGTTGACACCGTGACATGGATTGACAGATAGATGGACAGCCAGATGGATGGACACATCGATGGACACCTACCAACCTTCATCAAAACATAGGTCAAATTGTTGACACAATTTGACCAATAAAAATAAAAGGTTGCTGTCCAAATGTCCCCTGACAAGTAGGGAGGGTGGGGGGGGGGGGGGGGGGGCAAATTTGAAACTAAGGGAATTTTTATGTCAACAAAGGGCATTAAATTTGTGAATTATTATTTCTTCTGTCATCTGTACTACACATACTTTACACTTTTAATGTGTGCGTAACCGTGACATAATTTTAAACGCATGTACATCATAAGCTACGGCAGGAAATGACTTCATTCTGGAGACACCCCAACATGCCGCCATTGAAAATTTTCGATGTCAATAAAGGCAATAACTCGGTCAAAAGTGATTTCTTCATCTGCACTGAGTCAAAAAAGAAAGAATAATGAACTTTGAGGAGCAATTTTTTTAGTATTATCGACTTTAATCCCAAACAAATTATTGTAAATTCATATTTCGAGTTTAGCTGTATGAATTTGTATAATTTCATGTTCTTACTGTTGCCAGAGTCATGTCAGGACGTCACAATTCAGACATGGGGTGAAATGATAAGTTCATACATGCAGTCAATAGCGTGTATGTCCAGAGTTTGCCTCTTGGATGGCAAGACATCAACGGCGCATGGACCTGATAAGTCTCTGGATGTCACCCTGTGATACTGCATTCCACTCCTGCCTTAGAACATTATGTAAATCGCCTAACGTCTGAAGATCATGAAGTCATACTCGACGGTCCAATTTAACCCAAAGATGCTCGATTGGTGACAAATCTGGCGAAAGTGGGGTCCAGGGAAGAATTTTGATGCTCTGCTCCTCAAGAAAGTCACGACAGGTACGCACCATGTGACATCGGGCATTATCTTGCTGGTATAACTGCAATCCGGCATTAGCAATGAACAATGGGACAACAACAGTGTTAAGAATTTCGTCCCTATATCGCTGTCCATTCAGATTACCATCGATGAAGATCAACTGCATTCGATGGTGCAAGGAAATTCCTGTCCAAACAATTACACTACTCCTGCCGAAACGGTTGCATTCCGGCACGCAAGCATCAGAAAACCGTTCTGCTCGTCGGCGATACACTCTTGCCCTACCATCAGCACGCCACAGACAAAATCATGATTCATCACTAAAAAGAACTGTGCTCCAACAATGCGGAGTCCAGCGTACACGCTGACGTACTTATTTCATTCTGATGGTACAATGACGGTGGGTAAGGATTGGTCCGTGGTATGGATGCCTACTTTGGATGCCGTGTTCAGCGAGTCTGTTACAGACAGTTTGTGCACTGATTCTTCTACCAGGAGTAATTTCTGCTGTCCTCATTGCCAGAAGGAAGCAATCCTGCAAGTGAGACGTCCTGAAGTGTCGGTCTTGTGCAGGGGTAGTAACTCTTGGTCAACCTGAACGTAGTCGGTCGGCAGTAGATCCAGTGGTTCTATACCTTCCAATGATGAGAATGTAAATAGTGGCCACAGTGATTTCGAACTCAGCAGCGAGATCATCTGGAGGTATCCCAGCCTCATGCATACCAATGGCACGCAACCTCTGATTTTTGGTTAACTTGGCATTTTTTAAAATGTCAGAAGAAAAAAACTAGCGTGTTTTCTCAATAACCCAGGCTCTCTAGCACAACATAACACAAAGAAAATCATTGGTCACCCATTCAATTTGACATTCTCGGGTAGCACACGCTATTTTGAAATCCGTAGTAAAATTGTATACTGTTGGGGGACAACAACAACATGTCATTAAACTCTTTGCACAACTTCTTGTCCCCAAACATCCAACATTAGAACTATTAAATTTCATCCTTTATGCTACTTTTTCACATTTGTTTCTATTGTACTTTCTTTTTTGACTCTGTATATATTCATGTTGCATATAAGGGTACCAATGTATAAAGTTACAAATTACTACATTCAAAACTGCAAAAGGAGTTGATTACATCTGGTTTTCCTGCATGCAATGACTAATAACATTTAAGGCTTTTCAAGGCCCTACAATAGTCAAATACAAGGATTTTCAAGATCAAGGCCTGAGGACCCCCACCCCCCCCCCCCCCCCCAAAAAAAAAAAAAGGAGGTGAAAAAAAAACATTTTGGACTTTAACATATAAAACTATACTGTTATAAAAAGATCACTGCATGCTTTGTCAGCATTATTAAACAGTATAGTCGTCATGGATTGGTCACTTTCCACGGGTGGGCAACATTTCCACGGGCACAATAATATTAGATTTCAAACACGAATTATAAGAACAATGGTAAAACCTGGTGTTTCATTAATTAAATTTTTGCCGATGATGATTTTTATTACCGAGTAAATGAATGCATGGATATCACAGACCACACATGGATTACGACCAGTCCACAGCAACTGTACTGTATTATAAAAATTCAAGATTTTTCAAAGTTTCCTGACCACGTTTTCCCGGATGTCAAGGCCTTGAATGCCCCTTATTCAAACTCGTGGCCATTTCTTAAATTCAAGGCCTTGCGGAAACTCTGATGCCATAAATAAACATGCTCAAAATTTCAATTCAATGATAATTTTCTATGGCGAAAAAAAGTAAAAAATCTGTTTTTTCAGTCATCTGTATATATGATAAACGTTTTCCAAATGTGGGTTTTGTTTGTTTTATTGGTGTTTAGTAACACTTTCAACAGCCAGGGTCACTTTGCGTCAAATATATTTCCTAAAGAATCAAATCTCTAAAGTTAAAACTGCAGAAGGAGTTGAATAGACTATAAAAGTACCCAGAATTTCAAAACATTAGAAACTGCAAGTCCTTATGTATGTATGTACTAACCATATACAAACATGGCTTGAATCCAGGTTGTACTGAATCAGAGGGGAGCAAATTGGAAATTCTGCATAACCCAGGGTTCATACATTTTTCAGAGAATCAAATTCCATGACTTTTCCAAAACTTTTCAAAAACAATTCCATGACTGGATTAGTTCGCACCCAAACAGAAAAGGTTCATTTTATGCATAATTTCTGCGCAAGTCGCGCTTAATTTTTACACAAAATCAATCCCATCTAAACCTGGTTACGAATTCCATGACTTTTCCACAACCCTTCCAGCCCATTTTCCAAAAATTTTCAAGGCCCTTGAATTTTTTTTAAAAAATTTCATGACTTTTCCAGGATTCCATGACGCGTATGAACCCTGATAACCCCCTGAACGGTTATGCAAAATAAGTTTACACAACCCTTTCTGAATTACACAACCCTTTCTTCATGAGTTGATAGAAACATCTTTTTAACCTTTGGGCTTGAGCTGTGTGGTTTACCAAACACTGGATTGGGTTTTGGTTTTGTTATCAAGACCGAAACTGTAACAACTACAGAAAACCTGTCGTTCTGGTTTCCAAATTCAATGTTGAAAATCTCTAATCAGGTCTTCACTTAATGAATAATGAGAGAAATAACATGAAGTTACCTTTATTCTGAAACTTTAGAATCGCAATACCCCTTTCTCAGAACAGCTACACTAATTGTTATTGCATTTGAGCATTGCATTTTACCCGAATACTGTGAAAATAGGTGACAAAATTGACTTCTCATGCACTGGGTTTTTACTTGAGTTGAATAAAGTCTGAGTCATTATTAACAGTGTTGGAGACCATTCAAACTGGAATGTTTTACTACAACACACATATAATTTTACAACAGACACAAGGCAAGAAATCATTTTCTTAAACTTGAAACTCTGTGGATAATTTATGTAAATATTTTGCACTCAGGAAATCAGAGTATATTACATATGTGCACTGCCATGAAAATGCAGTCCCTTCAAACAATGACGGTGCATAAATTAACACTACTGTGCAGAGACTGTGGGATTAAATTAATGTTTCCAACTGCAAGTTAACAATAATTCACCATTCAGTATCCACTTACAGTAATTCCATTAGCTGAGTTGAGTAAATTATAGTTTCGCAAATACTCAGAAACACAAGGTCACAAGTTATTGCTAACAGAGCTTTCAGTGCATGAGCAAAAATGTGGTCCAATTTAATTTTTCTTAACCCGGGGATGAGCGTAACATTCACTCGTCCAATTTGCTCACCTCTGTGAATGAAGGTACGTTTACCATTGTGCCACTTGGCTTGGCATAAATGCATTTTGTGGGGAGCAAAGGCAGGGACTGAAACATTTCCTAAATGTTTGCACTTTCTGTCAAGCATGTTCTCCAACATCATTTTTGAAACCGAACAAGAAATCATAAATGAAATATTGTTGGAATCCATTCATGTTTGTGCAAGTTTTGTGCTAACAATGGCGGAACACCAAAAGACTCACCTAGAAGCGTGCCAACCGACTTCATCAAGCCATGTGTCAAGTTGTGAAAAACAACTAAACTAATAAATGCTCTGCACTAAACTGGTTGAGTGCTAGAAGCCACTATCATGGCTTTATTGAAAAGTGCAGAAAGCCTCTTAAGTGGCTTTACACTGTATACATCAGATTGTTGTTTGCTTGGCCATAGCAAGAAAAATGTTTACATGTATATTAAATTGATTTGTTACAATTTATTGGAGAGTGTCAGAGGGCACTCTCCAATAAATTACTACAAAACAAATATTTATGAACAAGATCTCGCTAAATAGGTCTCCCGTTGTTCTTGGCATATATTTGAAAAAAACATATGCATGTTACATGTACAAATCACCTTTGAAAAATAATTGAACACTCTACCAGTTTATACCGAGCAATGCCTGGAAGTAAAACCCAGCTCACAGTATTTGACATGTTTTCACTTGCAGTTTGCGACTATGATGTAGCGTACATTGTAATGAATTCTTAAGGACCACTGAAAAACCAGATATAATCTATGTGTCATTTAACCCTTTACCCAATGTATCTGCCACATCCGCCCGCATAATACGCAAATTCAGCAGCTGAAAAAATATTATTTTTCAAAAAATTTCAACAAAACCATATCATGTGACCCCTCTTTGGAATGAGCTCATCGAGCTCATTCCAATGAGGAGTCACATGATATGGTTTTGCTGAAATTTTTTGAAAAATTTGAAAAAAATATTTAAAATAATAAATTTTGATATCGTCTGCATTGGGTAAAGGGTTAAGGTGGCAATTTATGAAATTATTACATCAAATATTATTTTTCCACACCAGATACACATATGCAAGTGGGTAGCTCTGTGACGGAGACCCACCCTCACAGCATTTTTCACCATTTTGAATTCGAGAAAACATTGATATTCCTGGTTTTCTGATGAGTTGACGACTTTTTATTGAAAATGAAATTGAGATCTCTTTCGCCATACATGTGTTCAACAGCTTGGTCAAAGGCTTAAAATATCGTGCTCCTGTGCGTGAATTTCGACTCAATATGCAGAGCCGAGAGTGTATTTCATCAACTCCTGAATTAGGATGACATGTCTTGCTTAACTCTTTATGGAACAAATCTGCAACATGTGGGTTAGCACTATATATGAAAACTTGTCAGTTATATTTTGTAATATTTTCCTTTTTCTTATCAGCCATAGTTTATGACCCCCAAATGGCACAAACTTGTTAAAGTCATTCCAATGAGAGGTTATAAGCTGCAGTTTGGAAGAGAAAAGAAAAAAATTTGATTATTACAGTACAGTCACTGTGGACTGGTCATAATCCACACATTTATTTATTTATTGGTGTTTAAGGTCACATACTTATGCACAATGGCTAATCGTGACCGTGACAGTTTTACGGGTGGAGGAAGCCGGAGTACCCGGAGAGAACCACCGAGCAACGACGAGCAGCTGTCAGCTCTCCAACATCGTAACTCTGAACTCTGCACCGCAGCACAGGCAGGGTTAGATTGGTTGAAGACATGCGCACCATCGACGTGCAGTACGCCTCAGTACACAACGTCATCGTGCCCCCATGTAGGCAATCGGGGTGAAGTGTCTTGCCCATGGACACAACGCGGTTGCCGCAGGTGGGATTCGAACCGAGGACCTCTCGGCTTGCAGCCTGCACCTCTACCAACTGAGCCACCGCGCCCCCAATCCACACATAGGCAGTCATATCCACACATGCTGTTACCACTTAATAAAAATCATAATCAGCCAAATTTTAATTAATGAAGCACAGAATGATTTGATACTCAGCAACAGTCCTGGCCCAAGATTCCAACAAGAAAAAATCAATAAAATTCAAGACCATTTCTTAAACAGTCTCAGAGTCTCAAATTGTGAAATTCAAGGGTTTTCAAGGAATGTGTATTGTTGAACACCAGGTATTAAAAATTATATGAGAAACATACATGAATTACTGGAAAAAAGAAGAAAATACATTAACCCTTTACCTAACATGAAAAGCAGACGACACTTGCCAAAAAAATTCTTGAATAACTAAATTTTTTCATTTTTTGTCTCAAAAACATAGGTTATGACCCCTCGTTGGAACGAGCTCGACGAGCTCGTTCCAACGAGGGGTCATAACCTATGTTTTTGAGACAAAAAATGAAAATATTTTGAAAATTAATTGGCGATTTTTGAGAATAGCACTGGCCGGTTTTGGCTGTTACGTTGGGTAAAGGGTTAAGCTTAGAACTAGCTGTGTATGTTATTGAGCTGTAGCAATAGTTATTGAACACACATCACTTCCCCTGAGAGCAATGAATGAAGAATACCCCTGATAAATAGATTATACAAGTGTGTACACACCATATTATCAGTCTCTTGTGAAGATATCTCATATTCATCTGGGGAATGATTTAACTCAATTCCAGAGGTTTGAATACAGTACCTGGAGAGTGGACAAAATCACCTGTGGAGTGGTGTTATCACCCAAAGTATCACTGTCAAAATCTGTACATATGGACAAAAAACACAAGCAATGTTTAACCCGGAGGTCCATTGGCTGGAACTTTACTTGTGCTTGTTATGCTTTGCAACAGATTTGTTAATATTGCTTGGGTGAAACGTTCACTCCATGGGTGATTAATGATAATACACTCTACACGTACTGTACATGTACATCACTAGTTAAACTATGTATTTATTCATTTACTGGAGCTCAACACTTTCAACAGCAAGGTTCACCTCGCGTCTGTTAGTTTTACAGGTGGTGGAATTGGGAGTACCCGGAGAGAACCACCGAGCAACAGCGAGCAACTGTCAGAATCCCCAACATACTAACTCCACACAAGCATGGTCACCATTGGTTGATGACAGGTGCACCATCTACGGGCAGTACACTTTAGTACACAGCGACACTGTGCACCCATGTAGGCAATCAGGATTAAGTGCCTTGCCCAAGGACACAACGCAGTTACCCTGCCAGGGATCGAACCCACTTGTTAAACAAAAACTGAACTACCAAACAGATTGTGCAAAACTCTTCAGAATTTCAGCAGGTACTGTAGAGTTGAAGTAATTTGTAGGATAACCACAAGAACATACACTTTACATTCCAGTTTTCCTTTGTTGATAATATTTCAACTCTTCCCATTATTTCTTGAGAAGTTCGGAGGGAAAGCTCAGAAGACATAATGGGAGCATGTTTGCTCGCTGGTTAGTGAAATGGACTTCACACTGAAAGGTTTTAGGCTCAATTCTCGTCTGCATCATCTGTATTCTTGAGCAAGACACTGAATCTCAATTACTCCATTGGGAGCACAGTGGGTAATGTAGAGCTGCACGATATTCAAAACTGAATACCGGTATCGGTATTTAAAAAATACCACGGTATACCGGTATATCGAAAACTGTTCAGATATATGAACACAAGTACCACAATCGAGACTCGAGGCATCACAGTCGGAATGAATTAGCATGCCTTGATGATGCGGCTCGAAAAACCTTTACCCAACGTAGACAATATCAGAATTTATTATTTTCAAAATTAGTTTATCAGATTTTCCCCCAAAATTTCAACAAAACTATATCATGTGACCCCTCATTGGAATGAGCTTGTTGAGCTCGTTCCAATGAGGGGTCACATGATATAGTTTGGTTGAAATTTTTAAAAGTTATTTTTTCAACTGCTGAATTTGTATATTACGAGGGCACAAGCAGACAATTCCTTGGATACAGGAATAATATTATTCATTCGGAGCTACAGTTAAAAAGCTCAAGACATCTTGAAAATGAAATTGTGGGTAAATAAATAATGACGATATTTTTGTAATTAGACCAGTATTCAATCGATATTGGTTTGAATACTCGTATATATCGGTTTATCGATATACCGTGCAGCTCTAGGCTAATGTAAACTATGGAACAATGGTGCACACCTTCAACTGATACTCTCTGTGTTGTGTCCTTGGGCAAGGCACTTTATCCCGGTTGTCTACATGGGGGCACGATGACGCTGTGTACTAAGGCGTACTGCACGCCGATGGTGCATATTAGGGCTGGGCAGTTTTAAAATTTGCATTTCGGTTCGGTTTCGGTTTCGGTTTTGTACAAAAACTCGGTTTTCGGTTCGGTTTTCGGTTCTTCAAAATATATTGTACAAATCCACATTTTAGAGGGTAATGTACATATAAAATGTGTCTGTATTTGTCATCCAAGTCATAAGGCTCATATAGCATGTTGAGTCATTCGGGTTACTCAGTGTTCACCACTCTCCACAGCTAATGGACATATTGTGTTGAGCTACTGTAGTGGGCAACAGTGCTAGAGCCATGAGATATCTAGGGAGACTAGGGAGACCAGCCCCCCCCCCCCCCCACCCCACACACACACAAAATCCCACTTGCTTCTCCCATCCCCAAATTTGAAAAGATTCTTTTTGATTTCCTGCCCTCAGTACAAGTACAGTACCCTCAGTCCTGAAATCCCCCACCCGCACCCCAAAATAACCTCTTCACCAGCATGGTCCACAGGATTTCAAACCATGGCTCCACCACTGGTGGGATCTGCCTTGTTCTGTCAGTGAGATTTGGGGCCTTGTCAAGACAAGATGCAGAAATTCACAAGAATATTTTGTGAATAAAGTATAACGGAGCCCACATAACTGGATATCTCTTAAATGAATAATCCGATTAATTTAATATAATTTCCAAACACCAAACCACTTAGCATACCTTCAATAGTAATTCAAACTGTTAATTGCATATAGGTTATAGAGTAAACTTCTATTAAATGAATAAAACATCTTGTCATTTATCAAAGAATTGTTTAGATAAACACTGAATTATGTATAAACTGTATATTAATGATATGGCCTCAGTTAATTAAATATAAGTATTTAATCTAATATATCTTATTTGACAGAGAATAAATGTTTAGTTTATCACAATGTAAGTGTCAATGACATTGTAGCTTAACTTGTCTGTCTGTTATGTTTGATGAAAAGGATATTGTTCAATGTTTATGAAAAGATAATGAAATAAGACAAGAATTGTGATAATTGGAAATTTGTTAATTTCTGTTCTCCGTATGCTATGTTTTCAATAAAAATAATATGAGGTGTAGACTGTACTAAAGAATTGAGGGGTGAGTTAATGGGGTCCTCACAGTTAATGTATGTGGCCCTAAAGTTAATGTATGTCAACGAAAGTTACCAAGTTACAGTGAAATTATTCCAAAATGAGTCATCCTATAAAGTTACAATGAAATCCCTTCATAAATACGGCCTGTAGACTGTGCTAAAGGTTTTCTGGGCTTCGGGCCTGTGCAGCCGTCATGGATGACTGATCGCAACCAAAAGGGGATGTCCTCATCTAGATATTATACTGAGTCATCCTACCAAGTTACAATAAAATCCCTTCATAAATACGACCTGCAGTCTGTGCTAAAGTTTTTCGGGGGTTTTGGGCCCGGGCAGCTGTCAAGGTTGAATGATCACGACCAAAATTAAACGTTCTCATCTGGGCATTATCTGGAGTCATCCTACGAAGATACAATGAAATCCCTTCATAAATATGACCTGTAGACTGTGCTAAGGTTTTCGGGCTCCAGGCCCTGTAGCCCTCACAGTTGACCAATCATGACCAAAAGGGGATGTTATCATCTAGATATTATATAGAGTCAACCCAACAAATTACAATGAAATCCCTCCATAAATACGACCTATAGACTGTGCTAAAGGTTTTGGGGTTTTGGGCAGCCATCACGGCTGAATGATCGTGACCTAAAGGGGACGTTCTCATCTAGACATTATCTCGAGTCATCCTACCAAGTTACAATGAAATCCCTTCATAAATATGACCTGTAGACTGTGCTAAAGGTTTTCAGGCTTCAGGGCCCCTGTATCCATCACAGTTGACCAATCGCGACCAAAAGGGGACATTCTCATCTAGACATTATACGAAGTCAACCTACCAAGTTACAATGAAACCCCTCAATAAATATGACCTGCAAACTGTGCTAAAGGTTTTTGGGCTCGGGCAATTGTTATGGTTGACAGATTGCGACCAAATGGGGAAGTTCTCATCTAGACATCATACAGAGTTATCCTACCAAGTTACAATGAAATCCCACCATATTAAATATGACCTGCAGACTGTGCTAAAAGTTTTTGGGTTTCAGGATTGGGAAGCCATCACGGTTGACAGATCATGACCAAAAGGAGACGTTCTCATCTAGATATTATACAGAGGCATCCTACCAAGTTACAATGAAATCCCTTCATAAATACAACCTGTAGACTGTGCTAAAGGTTTTCAGGTTTTGGGCTCGGGCAGCCATCATGGTTGACCGATCACGACCAAAAGGGGACATTCTCATCTAGACATGACCGCAAACCTGCATATGAAATTTTGTGATGATCGGAAAAGAATAGAATTTAATATAATAGATTAAATGCATGTATTGGATGTACTGAGGCCAATTAGGTCTATGAACAAAGGAAAACTGAGGAGAGTCAGGGTAATTTCCTGACAAGTTACAAGATTTTTTATTCAATTAGCAGGAGTTTATTCTATAACCTATATTCAATTAACAGGTCAAATTTGTACTGGAGGTATGGTAAATGGTTTTGTGTTGGAAAATTATATTCAATTAACAGGGTTATTCTGTTAAGAGATATCCGGTTATATGGGCTCCACTGTAATAAAAAAAAACATATATAAAATACAGTTTACAGTCTATTTACCTTACACCTTTGTCCTCCAGAGCTAATAATTTTTGGCACGTTTTCAAAATATCTACATGTGTTATTATTTGTATTACTGTTTTGTATATGTTGTCTGGATGGTGAAGATGGCGGAAGTCTCAAAAAGTCATCAGGAAGTCTTCCTAGAAGAGGTGGGTTCCAAATCTGATAAGAAAACTTTTTACAAGGCTTCGTTGACCTATCAGTGGTATCAAACAAAGGAGTTTTCGGCTCTGTATTGGATAATGACAATTCATCATTTTCGGAACACAACAAATCTCCATTAAGAGGAGAGTCACTCTTTGATTTATTTGTCAGCTGTGCTGCTCCAGAAATTGGTGTTGTCCAAAAGTTCTGTGGTGAGTGAACAGCCTCATGATAGGAAGGTGGTGAATCTTCAGTTCTTTGCGGTTCATATTTCGGCAAACTGTCATCAAACTGCAATAAACATAACCTCTGTAGAAGTCTTAAAATTAAAAAACACAATGTTCAGAAAACCGCACATACATTTACTCCTGAATTACTTCAAATATCTATTTTTTGCCAGCACATACATGCAGGGGTCAGCCGAGTGGGCGACTTGGGCGAAGAAGTCGCCTTGTCATTCCTCAAGTCGCCTTGGCTTACATTGGGGGCGAAATTCAAGTCGCCCTCCAAAACTTCCTTGGGAGACATGGCAGTTTACAGTATTTTCTTATGTTTTATTTTTTAAAAACACCCGCTTCCGCATTCGCAAAAAAAGTAAACACGGCTGCTGTTAAAGTCCGTCACACGGCTATGAAAATAACCTAAACTAGCCCAATTTTATATTTCTGAAAAGAATTGTAATGGCGTAGTCGTTCGAACAATTCGCCCCAACTGATGGCAACCAGCACAAAATGGCTATTTAAAAACAAAGTGCCTGCCAAAACAACGAATCACACAAGACACGCATCGAGTTAATTAGAATTTATTAAAGTTAACCACCATTTCAAAACAAAAAAAAATGTATTGGAGACAGTTCGTCCATATCGAAATTGCTTGCGGTTACGCTCCGTTCCACTAACATTTGTTTCATTGAAATTCGCCCCGCAATTTGCATTGAATGTTTCTCTTTGAAAACTTGTGAAGTTGTGTTGGAAGGGGGATAAATGTAATACGGCTACAATAGAAATCACAGGTATTTGGATGGATAAGAATGGCAGACCTTCAAAGCACCAATCGCACGTGTCAATGTAAGATGGTTGGCAGAAATTGTCAGTTTTCTCAGCAGTGTGTTATTACCCAGCGCAGCTGGAAAGGGAGACAACTGAAATATTTTGTCATTTACCTAAGAAATAAATTAACTCAAATTGTTAATAACGCTTAACTTACGAAGGATATCGAAAACTTTTTTAACTACGCTTTTCAACTCAGTTAGGGCATTCAGAAACCATGAATGAACCAGCTTCTTATGTGAACTTAAAATTTATTTTAAACACTTTAAATATTTTTTTAAAAAGAATATACCTTCTATTAGAGAGAAGAACACTCTCACCATGGGTCATACTAAATTTCAAATCCACTGCGTTGAGGCAAATACAAAATCAACTTCATGGTAACCTTAGTCATCACTGTTAGGCAAAGAGTTAGGGGGTATTCAGAAACCATGGACGACACAGTTTTTTGTGGGGGGGGGGGGGGGGGGGAGGTGGGATTTTAACCTACATTCTGTTATATACCATCTGATTTAGTTTTGTGTGTCTATGTATGTTTGTATAACTTTTATTTATTTTTTTCTCCACAATTGTGTCCTCTATGTTCATTTATTTTGTCACAATGTCATATACGTTTTATGTATTTTTTCTTCTTTCTCCTTCATGTCCACTGACTTCTCCCTCCTGGATCCTGACTTCTCCCTAAAGTCTCTGGAGGGAGAAGTCACTTCTCCCTAAAATCAGCTGCCAGGCTGACCCCTGCATACATGTAATCTATATACCTCAATATTAGGACCTTAATTGGTGTGTTCTAATCAGCATTCCTTAACAGAATTTTGAAAAGGTGAACAGTTTGGTGCAAAACTATGGGAGAAGTAACTTCTTCATGAAGAGTCTATACAGATTATTGCAACAGGCAATTAATTTGGTAGTCACATTGCACCGAGTTGATGAGACCAGATCAGCTAGATGACACAAAATGCCATACATATGTAGGCATCATGTTGGGTCTGGCTGAACTGGTCTTGTCAACAAGATGAAATATGACAACCCTGATCAATTGACTGCTGTAATAATTTATTTATTACAGTAAAGTCACCGTAGACTGGTAATAATCCACACATGGGCATGCATTTACCAAGTAATAACAAAGAGATTGTCACTCAGAAGTGACTATGCCCCCAATGTGGCAATGACCTTGATCTGTGACCTTAACCTCCATCGAACCAAAAGTTAAAAAATTTATAGTAATTTATATATTTTTTATACTTACCAATGACCCAGACATAGCTGGTGCTAACTCTTAAAATATAGGGCCAAACACAAATTTTGCCCCCCAATCCCCAAAATTTGCATCTAAAACTAAAGAAAACATGTCCTGAAAGGCCCTCCACACTTCGCCCCTACTGCGCATGCGCAGTGTCAAGGACGTTCCGAAATTGGCGCCATTTATCATTCTAATAACCAGTGCCTGGTAAGCACTATGTACTCAGCGGGGAGGCAAGAGTTCCCAACTCCTGGGAGGGCCATCCCCGTCTGGGTCATTGGTAAGTATAAAAAATATATAAATTACTATAAATTTTTTAACATTTTTATACTGTACCAATGACCCAGACATAGCTGAATAGTAAAAAGGCTGGAGGGCCAAGGACATAGGGCAAAATGGAATACGCTCAATAAAATAAAATAGAGTCATCCCCTGTAGGGAAAAGAAGTAATAGGCCTTACATGTATCTTTCTTATTTATGATAAATTAGAAAGATACAACACCTTCCAAAAATTGAGCTTCATACATCCATGTACTCTATTAATATCCAATAATCCTTAAACTAATAATTTTAAAGTAAGCCAATAATAAAGTAAGTCCAGAGAATAGAGACTCTTAAACTCCTAAAAGTGTGTGAGAATTGCATAATCATGTCCGTTGACATATGCAATATTCAAAAGCTATACTTTAAAAACTAAGACTTGAATGAATTTTATAAACTTAAACTTCTCAATAAACAACCATCCCAATAACAGCTCAGAATTACTAACTCCGGAAGAGGAGGTATCCCCTTGTTTTCATAGTAAAAACAGGTGACCCAAGGGAACACCCTCCCCCCCCCCCCCCCTTTTTCTTGCCCTGGGTCAAATAGCCCAGAGCGAAGAGGGCAGCCGAACGGAGACACTGCCGAAACAGACAGCCTACCTAGCTATAGTAGCAACTGTTAAGTGAATGACATTCTGAGCAGTAGATAATAGACCTAACAATAGAGGCCTCCAGAAATGGACTCGATATTTCTGAGATAAAATTCATGAATGTGGATGGCTGAGCGCAATGAGCAGCCTTCAAAAATCTATAATAGCAACACTATTAATGTAAGCCCAAGAAGTAGAAGAACTCTTACTTCATGAGCCGAAATCTTAAGCACAACTGCTAAGTCAATGATATACCATAAGCAGTACGCTAGTTAATAGAATCCATTAACAATAAAATGGAGCGTAACGTCCTTCTACTAGACATCAAAGACAGAAGAAGCTTACGCCCTTGTAATAAACAGATATCTGTTTATAAATACATAAACTGTACCCGGAAAGAGTAAAGGCCTATGCCCATACGAAGACGGAAGGACCTTAAAATAATAGGTTCCGGATAATAGGAGCCTAACTCTTATGCAACAGTCCAACCTAAATAGTAACGGAAGTATTGATTCCGAAACTATGAAAGTGAAAATCATCCATCGATAGTGCATGAAACTCACTGACTCTACAGTAAAAGAGAAACCAACAGAATTACTGTCTAAAAGGTCAGAATTTGAAAACTACAGTTTCCAGAGGCTCAAATGATTACTTAGCTAAATAAGAACCGAAGTTAAAATCCGTATAGGAATTTAATCTAAAGATTCTAAGTAGGGTTTAATTCGGGACCGGGAATTCCCGTTTCCCGATTGGTTACTTCCCGTTCCCGAAAACCGGATTTTTACCATCGGGAAAATTCGGGAACCGGGAATGAGAAAACGATATTTTACGGACTTCTTACTGTGTTTCTTATAAGATTAAAAGCTCACTTATTCAGATCTATCGTCAATGTTTGTCACATACCCCTTTATTCAACGATTTTATTATTTGTATACCGAGTTCCAACTCGTTATCAGTCATTTCTGGCGCGATATCACTTGTGCATAGGCAGTACGGCTATATGCTCATCAACAACAAACAACCCGAAAAATAAATCGGCCTTGATTTTAGAACGAACATCGCCTGCATGATTGGCGACCAACCGTATAACTAGTAAGTTAGTAACTACCATGGATTCCGTCACTCGGACTCACTCCCGTCAGTCCCGTGGTAGTTTATGTCCCATTTTTCGATATTTGACCGTATAAATTCACTTTTAGTTATATGGTAACATGCATAGCATGCCAGTAATGTTACAACTTAGAAGAGCAACAAAATTGCGCCTGTCGGGGAATTTATATATCGTGGGATCGATAACTCCAATCTTCTCCAGTTGTAACTTGTAACTTGTAAAGCCAGAATCGTAGCTATAGACATTTAGAGTTATCGATCTTACAATATACATTTCCAGTCAAGCGTGCTTATGCAGTTTTGTCAAACTTTTGTGTTATCGTTCTTGTGATCTTGTCAAAAACATTTTATCGTCTGCAAGTTTCAACTTTGAAATTAATCTGCGATTCTACTTGTCTTTATTCTTTATTACACTTTCCTGCAAATTTGCAATGGCGTCGAGGCAGAATGCATCTCCCGCCTGGGAATACTTCAACAGAATATCTGATTCAATGCAGAATGCAAGAAATGCTCAAAAACATTAACACTTTCCGGCGGTTCCACGGGAGGTCTTGCAAAACATTTACGTCTGGTTCACAAGATTGAGTTGATCAAACGTCCGACTACAGATAGTAGTGTTAGTGCGGGACCATCGAAAATTGCTAAACAGACGTCAGTTGATGCTTTTTTGGTACGACAAAGGCAACCATTGGAGGAAATAATTTCCAAGTTAGCTGCCCTTGATGGATTTTCAATAAACGGTATAACCAAAAGTGATTTTATACGGTCAAATATCGAAAAAATGGGACATAAACTACCACGGGATCCATCAGCAGTTATGCAGTTGGTCGCTAATCATGCAGACGATGTTCGTTCTAGAATTAAGGCCGATTTATCTGAGCGAATTGCTAATGGTGAACGTTTCAGTATAACACTAGATGAATGGACAAGTGTTAGGAACCGTCGGTACATGAACATAGATATACATGCTAAAGACGGTGAGTTTTGGAATACAGGACTTTGCAAAATTACTGGGAAGTTTACAGCAGAGGCTATGGTTGTTTCTGTCACTGAGCACCTTTCAACTTTTGGGTTGTCTGTTGATGAGCATATAGCCGTATGTACAAGTGATGGCGCATCAGTAATGGTCAAATTTGGTCGACTTATGCCAACTGTCTCTGTGTTGTGTCTCAGCCATGGTATTCACCTTGCAGTATCAGATGTTATGTACAAAGGCTTTGGTAGTACTAGTACTAGTGGTGCTGCTGGTGCAGCACAGTGTGAGTCAGAGCCTGAGGACGAGGAATCTGCTTCGCTCACGGGTAATGAGGGTGACGATGATAATGATATATCCGATGATGAATTTGACGATGGTCTCAACGTCGAAGAAAGTCAATGTGGTACTTTGATAAATTTGGATATAATAAACTTTGCTGACTTGGTGACCAAGGTTAGAAGTGACTGCAAGAAGTTTCGACGTGGATGCGCTGATGAGATTTTACAAACTTATGTGAAGCAGGATCAAGGGAAAGAGTTGAAGCCCATAATCGATGTGAAAACCCGTTGGAATACAATAGAAGCTATGTTCACTCGCTATCTCAGACTCCGACCATGCATGTTAAAGGCATTCTTAGATATTTCATGCACATCTTGTCTTACTCAGCCTGAAGTCGAGGCTGTCACAGATATCGCCAATGCACTTAGGCCTATTACAGTGGCGAATGAAGCTTTATGCCGGCGTGACACAACTTTCGTTTCTGCTGAGGGGATATTGAAATTTCTATTTGCACAGTTAGATTCATTAGATTCTGACATAAGCAAGCGATTGAGCGAAAGGCTGAAGGAACGCTTATGTAAGAGACGAGACAAAACCCTTGTAACTCTTTTGAAATACCTCCACAACCCAAACTTTTGTTTGTTGGACGAACCAGCATTCCTTGAGACATGTGCGAAAACTGTCAGAGTAAAGTTTGCCCGTACAGAGCTCATCCGCCTCAAAGGGTTAAGTGACTTAAGTCTGAGTGAGGCTTCCGAAGTCGTCGAGTCTCCCGCAAGTGTTAGCAATGTATCACCTGATCTCACTGAAAATCCTTCAACTGCACCGACACTTGAGGATGTACTGCAGGGCTATATTGACGATACAGCTTGTAAAACATCTATTACCACACGTGCAGAACCAACAAATGCAAATATCGGGAACGAATTCAAGTTGTATGAGACCAACGGAGTTAGAACGGACAATCTGAACTTTTTATATAACGCCCTCATAACGGGAAAGCCGACATCTGTAGAGTCAGAGCGCAGTTTTTCTACGGCTGGGCACATATGTACCAAAATACGGTCCAGATTAAGTGACAAAGCGTTGAGTAATTTGCTGTTGTTGAGGAAGTATTATTGTGCACAAAGATGTAAAAACGCATCTAAATAAATGGAATGAGTAAAGTACTATAGTGACAGTCACTCTAGTACTTTACTCATTCGATTTATTTGGATGCATTTCGGTGACTCAATAAACATTGAACACTACACAGTAGTTTACAAACTTTACAGTATTGAGCATTGGACAGTCTGGACAGTGATTCAAAAGACATTGTTTATTTACACTTTTACAGCTGAAAGTTGAAACTACAGCTTTCAAATTCAATGTTTGTTTTCTGTATGAATGTTACCTAGGTTTTGTGTGAAATGTCTTTCATTTAAGATTAAAAAACGATACGATTTTGGTCCGATTCCATTATTGTAAACACAGACTTGTAACAAGTTAACAACCCCTTCTATTCCCGGTTCCGTTCCCGGTTCCCGAATATAAACGGGAAAAATTTCCCGGTCCCGATTTTTTAAGAAACCGGGAAATCATTAAACCCTAATTCTAAGTCTATTTATCAAAAAGTTACTAACTGACTTAGATAAAGAGACAAAAGACTCAATTGTAAACTATCGTAGAGTGCATAGGTATGAGGTAACATAAACCTATAACCTAAATAACAACAGGCTGCAGTAGATCTTGTGAAACAAGTATACTAAAAAATAGCAATGAGTAGTATGGAGGGATCAACAATATGAACATAATGATCCCTACACCACGACAGAAGAGCCTCCACTTTAGTCGCATAGAATAGCGAAGAAGAGGATCTCCTATAGTAAGAAATCGCGTCCAAAGCTCGTCCAGTACAGTGCTTACAATGCAATACGGACCACACAACGGAATACATGAAGGTTGCGACCTTGCTGGTTGTGATAAAGATGACACGATTTACCCAGTGAAAAAAGATCCTCACATAGAGGAAGATTTCACGTTAAGATCCACAGTAGACAAGAGAGTAAATTACTCATGATCTCTGTGAAGATAGAGATGCTATCAACAGAAATGTATTGTGGTTGTTTATCTTAGCAATACCTGCTAAAACAACAGCGCCGGAGGATACGCGTATCCTATCATTCCGTCCTATAGATCAATAGAGCGTTAACAGTATTAGCTCAGAGATCTGAACAAGCCAACACATACGTCTGCAATTGATTAGCAAGCTGTGTCATAAATAAAACATCATTGGGCGCTCCCATAGATAGCAAATCTGATTGAATACTTGTTTGTTGAGAGTCCATTCTGACAGCAACAAGCGACCCGTAAGAGAACGGGAGTGCGATAAAACAATCAGACGACCCAGAATATGACGGACCAAAACTGAACTTGGTGTACTATAACCAACAGACGGATTCTTTCCATTAAATTGAATAACGGAAACGAAAGAGTGCCTCCCTGGTTCCGGAGATACGCCACTACTGTCGAATTAAAGGACAGGAATTTGGGCATACGTTTCTGAATAATGTTCATGCAATGACATAAAGCAAGCCTAAAAAAACATTATTCCGCGGAAGTTAAACTGATAGCTAAAAGACTGCGGAACCCAAAGACCCTGGCACTTCGAATCCGTAGGGATCAGTATATATCCCAATCTGTTTGACTGGCAACCGTCATAACAGCCACACTCGGGTCCGGCAACTGCGGCGGCACTCTCTGAGTCAACCACCGAATGTTTGCCCCAGTCTGAATCTCTTGTAACACTAGATAGACAAGAGAATGTATAAATCGAGCAATTCATGGATTGCCGGAAAGTTGCCGTCGAAGAGAAGCTCCTCCGAGAACGAAGCGACTCTGAGAGAGTTCTTAACCTTACTATCCACGCGTGTGAATGTAGCTAGGGCTGCGTCACGTCTAACCAACTCCAATCAGCCACTGAAGGGCGGAGTTATACGTGAACAAACTACTGCCCTCAAAAGAAATTACATTGAGAATAATATCCCGTAAATCTTTTCTTGAAGACGTAATGATAATGCCTCAGTAAGGCGGATTACGTATAATAAAGCGTCTAAGTTAAGTCTACTATACATAATGTCGTTCCCAACATTGAAATTGGAAAAGACATAAACGGCGAAAAAGAATATATGCAGTCTTTAATCACACCGTCTAGACGCATATGAACTCTCGGTATGCCCTGCTCTGCCAAAATAAACTATTTGTAAAAAAGATAAAATGGCAGAAATGAGCCACGCGGACAAGAAACTAAACTATCATGCTTAGTAGCAGGCTTGTAAATATATATAAATATATAGCGTCGAAAAATAAAACACATGTTGTAATGACAATATTGGACTGCGTCGGTAAGTCAGGGACAAAGTCCCTGTACCGATCGAAAAATCCGAGTCCAATGACGCTATAAGTCTCTTATCCAAGATCGCAGCAATGAAGTCCGAAAAATAATCACTGGAAGAAATGCCAGAAGATATGAAAGGCATCTTCCGATACTACTAAAGGGAAAACTCGAAATCTTTCGAATCCCTTTCGCCATCCTGTCGGACCCTATAAAGCGTTCGGTCGTCCGTAGCTTGATGCAACCGCGGACAGCACCGACCCAGCGCCGTCGGATAATTCCTGATTCGACCGAGAAACTGTCAATTGCTGGGATGCTGCGAAACAACTGTGCTAACTCGGATAGCACGTCCGTCACTGAGGCCTGAGGAGCAGCGGTCTTACGATGCATTGCCGCAGGAAGCTCCGAGATCGTTACCCCGTGCATACTTCCAATATGCGAGCGAACGGAGTGTATAGGCCTCGTGTCCCTTGGCTACCGGATGGCGCGACCTATTCGCTGTGGAATCACTGAATGCCGAAACTGATCGGATACTCGAGGTCACGTAGCCAATGTGCAGTCGTGTGCCCTGCTGTGAGGATGAGGAAGCATTAAAGACAGTCTCTCGGACTGTCAATATAACGGAGCGTCCCGAGCAACGGACATATGCTCCGAATGTAAAATATCTGAACCACAACATGCGGTCCCCTATGTTGTTGGCTTCCTCCGATCTGTCCTCAATCTGCCGTCACTGGGTGAGTACTAAAGTAATTAAAGTGCTCGCATCACCCAAATCTCCTTCCTAGACCGCAACGGACGAACCCGGCAGCCGAACCATTCGATGAATGTACGCTACACCGGGTGAGCTAGCGAATGTCACTCCGTAAGCGATAGACATATTCCATGAGCACTTATTGCCGCTAACTCTTCATTAACTATGACGACAGAGGCACACTTTTGAAAGACATCTCCATAACTCTTCGAACAAGAAACCAGAAATGCTTGGATAGCAAGCATAAAATAATAATATATATAGCGTCGTTCAATAATTCGAAAGTTTGTGTGACATTATTGGACTATGTCGGAACTGAGGGACGATGTCCCTGAACCGAACCAAAAATTTCTAAGTCCACCGACGCTATCAGTTTCTTATCCGGCATCGCAGCATATGTTGTTCTGAAAGGGAAAGCTTGAAATCCTCCGAATCCCTTTCGGTATCCCGTCGGACCGGATGAAACTTTCGGACGTCCGTACCCGCTTCCGCGGAGCGTCCCGACCCAGCATCGTCGGATAAAATATATGCGACAGATTCAGTTGATGCTGGGATGCTGCGATAAACTGTGCTATTAAGGAAAGCACGTCCGTTCCCGAGGCCTGTGCAGTAGCGGACTTACGATGCATTGCCGCTGGAAGCTCCGTGTACGTTGACTCCCACACACTTCCTATGCGAACGTCCGGAGTCTGCAGGCCTCGAGTCCCCGGCTACCGACCCAGCGCTGTCGGATAATTCTCGATCCGACACCGTTTCTGTCGGCTGCTGGGATGCTGCGATAAGCTGTGCTATGTGCACAAGAATGTCCGGCGTCGAGACCTGCGGAGGCGCAGTCTATCGCTGCTTCGCCGAGGGCAGCTCCGCATCAGATGGCTCCCGCATACTTTTCCTATGCGAACGTCCTGAGTCCATCGGTCTCGAATCCCTGGCTGCCGGATGGTGTGACCTGGTCGCCGAAGAATCCTTGATCGGCGAAGCTGGTAATATATCGGCGGTCACGCAGCCAAGGTGCGGTCGTGTGCGCTGACGAGAAGAGGAAGCCTTAGCAGTCTCAGCGGACTGCCTATACAACGGAGCGTCACGAGCGACGGACGTATGCTCCGCTAGCGACCCATTTGTACCACAACATCTGGGGCCAGATGTTGTTGAACGAGAGAGGGGCCTCTCTCGCTTGCCGTCCGGATGGACCGGAACGAGCTATGAACCGGACTAAAAGGCTTCCTCCGTTCTCCCTCCGATCCGCCGTCACTGGGTGTGCATTAAGTTAATTTTATAGTGCTCGCATCACCCCAAAATTCCTTCTAGACCGCAACGGACGAACCCGGCTGCCGAACCATTCGGTGAATGGACGCTACACCGGGCGAGCTAGCGGACGTCAAAGGCCGTCGAACCTACTAGGGTCCTCTTAGGCAATTGGCGTATTACATGAGCACTTTACCGCTAGCCCTTCATTAACTGTGACGACGGAGGCACACTGTTGGAAGACATCACAGATACATCACCCTAATCTTGATCGTCTGAAATAGAAATTGATAAAGTAGAGTGACCCTGCGGGGAAAGGACCGGAGTGTCCAAATCCCCAACAACATCCCGTGACATACGCTTCCCATATTGTCATCGAAATCATACGATACAGAACAGGAGTTAATGCGAGTACACTGACCACATATAGAATGATAATAAGGTCAGAGGAAGACTTCCTCTTAAAACAATTGATCAATATCCTTTCAATGTGAAAAGAAAACAAGTCCTGGTACTCGCACTAACCCCTGGCAATCAAAATACATAATAATAATATGATCCATTAATATAGAAAAAATAATTGAAATCAAAATATTTTGAAAAAATATTTTTTCAGAACAGCCCAAGTTTCTGAAAAGTAACGTTGAGCCCCAATGGATCCCAAGCCTAAGTGTGGACAAAAATTTTAAAAATATTTTAAACAATTTATTCAACACTTACGAACAATAATAATGTATCTAGTTATGATTAAAATAACATAAAGATATTATTATTTAGAAATCCCCCCCTCACACAGAGGGCTGTTGTAAATGTAAACAATGAGTGTAAAAACACTAAAATAAGACTCCAGGCACCCAGGCCCGAAATCAGTTACCAAAAATACACCATCTGATGCAAAACAGAGACTTCCAGGGAAGAAACTGCAGAACATCAGATGGTAGATGCAGAACACAACGCCTAACCACCCGTAGGTGAAGACGTAAACATGGGGAAAGAACAGAATTCATTCTGTTATTCAGCTAAAACTCCCAAGAAATTTTAGTAATAATAATTACAGAAACTATGCCAAAAGCATGGGAGAATAGCAAGGGGGAACTTAAAGGACAGGGAGAGAGGAAAACACTTGAAAAAACAGTGTAACTAAATAATCAGAATGACAACAAAATGGCTGCTGCCTTGAAAATAGGTAACTTAACATAATTTCATTAAAAAATTTTAAGTTACAGCCCTGATAATATTCTGTCACACATTCTTTTCCTCTCCTCCTTTTCTATCCTCCTTAGAATCACCATTTCACTAATATTTATGTGTCTGGCATCATTTAAACTGAGATTTAAAAGCACAAAGATCAGTCAGATGTTAACTGATGAAGGGCGCCAATTTCGGAACGTCCTTGACACTGCGCATGCGCAGTAGGGGCGAAGTGTGGAGGGCCTTTCAGGACATGTTTTCTTTAGTTTTAGATGCAAATTTTGGGGATTGGGGGGCAAAATTTGTGTTTGGCCCTATATTTTAAGAGTTAGCACCAGCTATGTCTGGGTCATTGGTACAGTATAAAAATATATTGAGTGTTCGACACATCGCCTCCAAATAAGCAACATGCAGGCCTGGCCGTTTGAGGGGAGCTATTGCTCTGGCTCTCCTTGGCTCTCCTAAAGGCAAATTGAGGAGAGCCATAATTGCTCTCCTTAAACTGTAACGGCTGTCCTCAATTTTCATATTAATAACCTTGTATAATTGATATTTGTGTAGAATAGCTCCCCTGAAACAGATTTAGGAGGGCTATAGTGGCTCCCCTGGATTTTTCAAAAGGCCAGGCCTGAACATGTATGCCAAGTTTCAACAAAATCCAACAAAGCATCTCAGAGTTATGGAGCGGACACGAAAGTCTTCCTGACAGACAGTTTACCTTGATCTGTAACCTTGATCTCAATCGAACAAAAAAAAATTGTGTGCGCAACACATCGTCTCCTCATAAGCAAAATGTATGCCAAGTTTCAACAAAATCCAATGATTCATTTCAGAGTTATTTATTTATTTAAAGGTGCTTTATGGCACATCAGCAGATAAGGCTATATAGCAGCAATGAAAAGTATGTACTTCAAAACAGATCATTATCCACAATGAAGTAAATAAAAACGGGTATAGAATTATAAAAAATGAGGAATAAATTCAGGAGTGGACACGGTAATGAGAAATTGAAATCAGTTGTTCAAAAAATGTTGTGTAAATCAACCTGTGAAATAGGTATGAATTGATGAGAATTTAAAAGACTAAAAACAATTTAAAATTTATTAAAAAGGTTGATAACTTTCAAAAAAGTTAGAATTTGGTGCGGGTTCATAGCATCTCAGAGTTATGGAGCAGACACGAAAATCTTCCTGACGGACAGTAGACTTTGATCTGTGACCCTGACCTCCATCAAACAAAAATATTTTTGTGTGCGACACATCATCCCCACAAGCAACATGTATGCCAAGTTTCAACAAAATCCAAAGAAGCAACTCTGAGTTATGGAGTGGACATGAAAATCTTCCTGACGGACAGACAGATGGAAATGACAAACACTATATGCCCCGAAAAAAAATCATTGTCAGCAAAGTTTTAATTAATGATGCACCGGGTTGTAATTTTTGATAATATTTCCTATTATTTGTGATTGGAATCTAATATTATTGCATATGTGGGAATATTGCACACCTGTGGAATGAATGCCCTGAAAGGTTAAGTACAGCAAAAAAATCTTTTGTTGTCCAGTGTGTAATTTTCTTACAATACAGAATAGAAATGGCCAATGTATTGGACTTCACAAACGATCTACAGTTAAAACTAGAAGTCCTGTCATGAACTGTGTGCTTATCTATGCTTAATTGCGTGTAGCAATTGCGTGCAATTGCCATATCAAATGGCATCCAAAGCATGGCAGGTTCTCCTAGTTACTCATAGCAAACACAGGCAATGTTTCTGCCAATGGACCAACCTGAGTGCTACTTTAGTTTCAGTTTAAAAAGCACTAAATTTAAACAGAGCAACCTCTTTGGACCATATTTAAATTAAAATCCTCGAACATATTCCATCCTTCACATATAATAATGCCTGCACACACACACTTTCAAAAACAAATTTCAGAGCTCATAATTTCTGATGACTGATATGAAATGCAATCTTTTGAGTTTTGAGTGTTTGGAAAGACATCTTTCGCAAATAAAGTGAATCAGTATCGATACTACAGGTGGCATTACTGGCAAGGTCAAACACTTAAGACGGGTTCTTTGACAAAATTGTCCATTTCTCGGTAAAATTTTTTCAACCATTCAAATCATTGACTATTTATTATTTAATTAAATTAGTGATTAATTACAGTGAATTAATAAATACAGAACCACACTTATGAATACACACATATTATATGCATGTATTAGTTTTCTTCAATTAATTTTTGAACTGTGTAATCATAATCATGAAAGACCTTTAGAGAAATTTGGGTATTCAGTAATGTATTGCCTAAAAACTGAACTACCGTATTTACTCTATGTATTGGGACACTCTATGATTTGGGACACACATTTTTTTCCAGAAAACTATATTTTTTTTATGCTCCAAAGTTTGGGACATTCAGGAGATTTGTTTCCAGTTGGCCCGTCGCTATTAGCAGATGACACTCATAAAAAAAATTCTTGAGTAACTAAACATTTTCATTTTTTGCTTCCAAAACATAGCTTATGATCCTCATTGAAACGAGCGCAATGCGCTCATTCCAATGAGGGATCATAAGCTATGTTTTGGAAGCAAAAAATGAAAATATAAAAAAAAATTGGACGGCGATTTTCGTATATAGTGATGGAAAGCGAATCACACACAACTTTATTCAGCATCAAATCAAGACCAGGCTGTTCTTTCCCCATTTTCTAAGAATTGGGACAACTGTGAAAATATTATTTTTAGCTGTTCCAATACATAGAGTAAATACGGTATTTGCCAAATTCCAATATACTGGTATTATACCACAATACTGTTTTCAATACTATCACTGGTATTCAAATACTGTGCAGCCCCAGAGAATACCATGCTGATGACAGATGAAAAGTGGTGACCACAGATCAAGCAAGCTTCACCAGATGAGTGAGTGAGTAATTGCACTATTATTTATTTATTATTTACTTATTGGGGTTTTAAGGTCACATACTTATGCACAATGGCTAATCGTGACAGTTTTATGGGTGGAGGAAGCCGGAGTACCTGGAGAGAACCACCGAGCAATGACAAGCAACTGTCAGCTCCTCAACATTCTAACTCTGTTCAAGCTTCGCTCAAGCAGGGTTACAGAGGTTGAAGACATGTGCACCATCATTGTGCAGTATGCCTTAGTACACGGCATCATCATGCCCCCACATAGGTAACCGGGATAAAGTGCCTTGCCCAAGGACACAAGGACACACTGCATATATTTAAGAATTGAATGCAATTTTTATAATCTTTATTGGAGTATGAACATGTGGGAATGGGTACAAATTGTATGAATCCCTTACATTCCGCAACTGTTTAAACTACTTTTTACCAAACAACAAAGCAGAAAGACGAAATAAAACATGTACGAACGAACGAGGCGAAAAACCACCCTCACACAAAAGACAAAGCGCACAACTCTGAGTTGAGTGCCGGTATTCGGCATTGACCCAAATTTGTCAAATTGCAGTCTTTCGCAACAAAACTTGGAATGTTCAAAACAATTTATTTAACATATCAGTGAACTATAATCACCTATGAAACGACAAGTTCAAGAATAAAATCAATGAAATAATTTCACACTGTCGATTGACATTTCTTGTAAGTTGTTTGAGATATCACAAATTATTAACTTGAACGGAAATGGAAACGAGTATTTTAGTAACAGGCTTTATGCCACAGTTGGGAAATGTCACCAAAGAAACAGCAGTGGAGTTGATCACTTCGAGAGGCGCTAAAAGTTAACAAGAGGGATGTTACATCCCAACGCTCACCTACATTCGTGCTTGATAATGTCATTCCAATGTAACATGCCTAATATTTAGTTAATATAAATCATTAACTAGGCATCAAATGATTAATGTGGTTTAAGTGATGGCTTTGGAAAGTCTATATTTCTGCATTTATTATATATCAATTCAACATAGAATCATTGGATATAAAAGCATTTTTTTTCTTTTAGAAATGTTTATGATTAAGAATATGAATCATGAGGCCAGTTTGCATTGGAAGACATAAAGCAGAATCTTCTGTCAAGTGACACTGAAAGTAATACTGAATTGGAATCACCTAGTTCTTTGCACGATGGAACATCAGTGAAGAATCACCTGTTCATATTGTCACTACTAATGGGGACACATTTGAAAGTTTTTACTTTCAATCCAATTAATATAGAATGGCAGTTGCACCAATGTGCAATTTTTAATATAATTTTTCAACACCCAGTGGCATTTCAAAGTTCAGATCCTTCACATCGTCAAGAAATACAGGCACCTTCTATGTAGTTCACTAACCCATGTGTACAATATCAATTGCCTGGAAAGACACATAGAAACAGAACTCACCTTAACACAAACTTTTAGAACTTAAAATTGAGTAAGTTAGAGAAAAACATGAACATTGTGACTGAAAAAAAGAAAAGAAATCAGTTAAATTTCTGCATACAGTAGGGTTAATACCTACAGTAGTTATTGAAATGAGAAAATAAACAGTAATGAGAGGTGAAGGCACCACAATCAGCACAAAAGATGACTTTAACGCAAATTCTTACAACACCTAAACGATAATTCTTACAACAAGTTTTGGCAGAAAATCAGCCTCAAATTCCTCAAATATGCATGTAATGAGGGTTAAATATTACTGCAATGGAGTTCAGTAACCAGAGTGTAGAATATTAATCACCTGGAAAGACACATAGAAACAACTCACCTAAACACAAAGTTTACAACTTAAAATTTACGAAGTCCGAGAAAAACATGAAAATTTTGACTGAAAAAAAAGAAAATTTCCGTTAAATTTCTGCATACAGTAGGGTTAATACCTACAGTTGTTATTGAAATATGAAAATCAACAGTAATGAGAAGTTAAAGCAGGACAATCTGCACAAAAGCTGACTTTAACGCAAATTCTTACAACACCTAAATGCAAATTCTTACAAGTTTTGGCAGAAATTTTAAGTGAAATTTGGAAAAAAGTCGTAGTATCAGGGTTAAATACTGTTCTGATAGTCCCCTACAACCTACATATGCAATATCAAAGGCCTGAGCCAACTGATCTTTGAGAAATTAACCTTAACATTAAATCTTACAATATTGAACACGCCAGATGCCGACGCCCGAGGTCATCATATAAGCTCACCACTTCTAATAGAAGTAGGTGAGCTAAAAACCCACCCAAACACCACCCGAATTACATTCTGTCAACTGCGCTCTACTGTAAATGCGAGTCAAAGTTCGACCAAAAGTATTCACTGGAAAATGAATTGCATTTGGTCATGCCGTTTACATCCACCTGACCAATGGGAATTGAGTATTTGGACCCAAAACGTATAACTACATTAACAATGTAATTATTTATTGTTATTCCATGGAAATTCTGCTGTAACATAGGACATCAAATTACCATAAAACCATCGTGCTTTTCTGATGCTAACAGTTAAGCACTCCGTCACATGGTTGTTTCAAATTTAGCAGTTGAAAAAAATATACTTTTCAAAAAATTTCAACAAAACCATATCATGTGACCCCTCATTGGAATGAGCTCATCAAGCAGGGATTGTGTCACTTTCCTATATTCTGGAGATAAACTTAGCAAGCATTCTATTATATCTTGTTTGACAGAGCTCCATGAGCTCTGTCAAACAAGATATAATAGAATAAATGCCTATATTGGATGTACTGGGGGTCAAATAGGTCTATAACAAATGAAAACTGGGGAGAGTCAGGGTAATTTCTCGACAGGTTACAAGATTTTTTTTTATTCAATTAGCAGGAATTTACTCTACAACCTTTATTTAATTAACAGGTCAAAATTGTACTGGAGGTTTGGTAAATGGTTCTGTGTTGGGAAATTATATTCAATTAACAGGGTTATTCAGTTAAGAGATATCCAATTATGTGGGCTCCACTGTAATTCCGCACAAGCAGGGTTAGCATTGGTTGAAGGCAAGTTCACACTGATGCACAGTATGCCTTATTACACAGCACCACTGTGTCCTCTTGTGGGAGAACAGTTAACCTTTTACTCAACGAATCGACTGCATCCACTCGCGTAATATGCAAATTCAGCAGTTGAAAAAATATGATTTTTCAAAAAATTTTAACAAAACAATATCATGTGACCCCTTGTTGGAACAAGCTCGTTGAGCTCGTTCCAACGAGGGGTCACATGATACGGTTTTGTTGAAATTTTTGGAAAAATTTAAAAAAATGATATTTAAAATAATAAATTTTGATATCGTCTGCATTGGGTAAAGGGTTAATGACCATGTTCTTTTTTGTACAGGTGAAAATCTTATTATGATCTTGGTAAAAATAGAATAAACAAGATACAGTGGAATTCTGTTAATTGAATATCTACTTTGCCAGAGAAAAAATATTCAATTAAAAGGAGTATACAATTATCAGGAATTGGGGAACTTTCCTATCTTCTGGTTATAAACTGAGCATTTATTCTATTATACATGTACCTTGTTGTCATAGAGCTCCGATGCATTGAGACCAAAAATGTCTAGAAATGTGGCAAATTCAATGGATGTCAGAGAAGTGCAGTTGACAGAATATAAGATTTTTTATTCAATTAAAAGTTTACTTTCTAGTCTATATGTAACATGTCATAATTGTATTGAAGGTATGGTTAGGGCTACATGATATATTAATAAACCAATACATACCAGTATTCAAATGAGTATCGATTGAGCATCGGTGTAATTACAAAAATATCAGTTTAGGCCACACAAAGTAGATCTTCTGTTTCTCAGGCCATTATTTGTGAAATTGCATGCGAGCGAGCGGTTTTTTATTTTATTTTTTATTTCAGTAATTTCTTCTTTGCCATCAAAAGTTCATGTTCTTGGTTCAAGTATTAGGCCTCATAATGTACAGAATAGCATGGGTGGTGGTGTATTTCATCCCTTGACTGCAAGAAGGCTGCAATGCTAAAGCATTGCAAAGCCTTCTTGCACTCAAGGGACAAATCCATCAATTTTTTTAACTTGGGTAAAATATCAGATATAAACCATTTAATTTTTATTTTTTTTAAGTTTAAATTGGTTATAAAAAGAGAGCATGCGGCAGCCAAAAGGACCATGTGGGAGGGCCTGAGAAACAGATTTTTTATTTTTTCTGGCCTTATCATCATTATTTATTTACTCACAATTTAATTTTCAAGATGCCTTGAGTTTTAACGATTGTCCCGAATGAATAATATTATCTCTTTACGAAACAAATTGGCCACATCCGCCTGCATAATATACAAAATCAGAGCTGAAAAAATAATTTTCAAAAAATTTCAACAAAACCACATCATGTGACCTCTCACTGGAATGAGCTCGTTCCAATGAGTGGTCACATGATATTGTTTTGTTGAAAATTTTGAAAAAAATTCATTAAACTAATATTTAAAATAATAGATTTTGATGTTGTCTGCATTGGATAGAGGCATATTCAAACTGCATCATTAAGGCATGCTAATTCGTTCTGAGCATAATGGCTCAAGTCCGGATTGTGGTACACATGTTCAGACATCTGAACAGTCCTTCAATATACCAGTATACCACAGTATTTTTTTGAATATCGATATCAGTATTCATGCAGTTTAGAATATCGTGCAGCCCTTTGTTTGGTAAATGATTTTGTGCTTGTAAGTTATACACAATTAACAGTTATTCAATTGATTTTGTGCTTGTAAGTTATACACAATTAACAGAGTTATTCAATTAAAAGATATGCAATTAAGTGTATACTTACATCAGGTGAATAAGAATCTGTCATCTCATTGGTTGAATTTCCAATTTCATCATCAATGCTCATTGTTAATAACTGATCTATGGTAGAGTCAACAGCACCATCATTAGCTCTGAGTACAGCCTCAATAACTTCCTCATCCATTGTTGGAAACATTGTTTTGAAGTCTGACATGGCTTGATAGAAATCCAATTGACGTACTGGTCGAGAAGACGTGAGGGTGTTACCCTCTGATCTGTTATTCGGTCTGAAATCATTTTCAACTCTGGGCATAGAATCACATTTTTTTCTCCCACTCATTTTCTGGGTTTCAGCAGATGCCATCATAAAACATATATGGTGGATGTATTATGCAACCCTCTTGATAGCTACATAATTCAAGAGACCTACAAATCACCTGAAAAACAAAACTAAAATCAATATAAGAAAATAATTCAAAGTTTTACTGTGTAGTGATCCAAATCAGGCCTGAAAATAAGCAGTCTGACATTTGCAAAATGAGGTCCCCAGAGGTTGAATTTGATGATGTTATCCCATACTATGGGCAAATTTATCCTCTGGGTACATCTTTCTGTTTAGTTTTGAGACTCTGATTCAGATTGGGGTTCACAGAGGGTAAATTTATTCATGCTACCCTGCCATGCCGGGTAGCATCACTAAATTCACCCTCTGGGGACCTCATTTTGCAGATGACAGTCTGCTTATTTTCTGGCTTGATCCAAATCTGTAAAATTTGCAAAGTCTGCCAAATCTGTGTTGAAACAAAAAATCACCATTCAGTTTTGTGTATTTTTTTTACATTTTTCAGCTTCATTTTGATTCCAGGACATAGCTTATGCCCTCTAACCCTTTACCTAACATGAAAAGCAGACGACACTTGCAAACAAAATTCTTGAATAACTATTTTTTTTTCATTTTTTGTCTCAAAACACAGGTAATAACCCAATATTGGAATGTGCTCGACAAGCTTGTTCCAAAGAGGGGTCAACCTATGTTTTTGAGAAAAAAAATAATGAAAATTAATTGGCGATTTTTGTGAATAGCGCTGACCAGTTTTGGTTATTACGTTGGATAAAGGGTTAACTGGAATGAGATTCTGAAGGACATTCCAGCGAGGCATTATCTATTTACTTAAGGTCACTTTCAGCATCTATGGCAATACCAGACTAAGACACAGGTATGATGTCAAGTTAAGTCAATAGAAGACAAAATTTTTGTAGCAAAGTGAAAATTTTATTACACATCTACGGGATAATGTTTTTGAAGACACATTCTTGGATTTACTACCACCAGCTGGAAAATTTCTTCACCAGATACTTCACCACTGGATTACTGGATTCTGTCAAACTGTATTTTGGACTAATTTAATAATTGATAAGTACCACTGTTTTTATTTTCTGTAAACCAATTAGTGTAAAAGATCTTTGTATCATTTTTTTTATACTAATTTTTTTTTTTTAATTAAATTTCAGAATAATAAAATTCATAGTTATTGTTGCTGATTTTCAGATTTCTTTCTGTTACCAATATCATTAATATTTCCATGCCGTAACAAAAGATTGAATATGGTGTTGTCTTAATGGTCGAAGGCCTGCAACACCTGTCTAGACTGGACCGGAAATGACAGGATCTCCTCCTTTGTCCGGATAAAGTCAGCGTCCAACGACGCCAGCAGTTTCTTCCGAGTAGTCGCAGCATTCTGGTTCGCTGGAACGAACTCAGGGTAGTATGGATGAATTAAATCCATCACAACCATGTGTTGTTCCAAAAGGGAAGGGTAATCCTCCTCCGTATCCCTTTCATCATCTGACTGAATCAGTTGGGATTCTCGGTAGCGGCATCTGAACGTGCAGATGACTGGACCGACCCAGCACCATCCGACACTGACCGACAGTCAGAATCTGAGCCTGCTCCTGCACTTGCTGGGATGCTGCGATGAGCTGCGCAATCTGTGACAGCAGGTCCATGACGGAGGCCTGAGGAGCAGCAGTCCTCTTTTTCTTAGCCGCCGGCTTTTCCTGGGACGGTGTTCTGAGACGGCTCTTTTCGCCGGACATCCCGATAAATGAGGCCTCGTCTCCTCAGCTACCGGATGGTCCAACTTCTTCGATGTTGAGTGGTCCCTTCTCGGTGATGCAGGCTGGATATCTGAAGTCGCGTACCTAAGGTGCAGTCGTGTATGCTTGGAAGATGTCGATGTAGAAGCCGTAACTGTAGCCGATGCCGGCTGTGAACTGAACGGATGAGAGGCGTGGATGTATGCTCCGACTGAGGCAAGTTCCCTATTACCACATCTGACCCCAGATGTTGTTGGGAAAGAGAGGGGGCTCTCTTGCTCGCGGTCCTTTCAGACCTTTCCGAGCTTCCCACTGAAATTGCCGGCTTCTTCTTCTGTTCCGTCGTTGCAGGGTGAGCCTGTTTATATTTTAAGGTGCTCACTCTACCCAATCCACTTCTCTTGACCGCAACGGACACACCCGGTGTCACAGTACCCATGGATGGAGTAACTGCTTCACCGGTCGAGCTAGCTGGCGACAAGGGACTGAAACCACTGACCCGTGGTTTTTTGCCCTGTTTAATGTTCATGAACACCTTTGCCGCTAGCTCTGCTTGATCATCTGAATGTGATGACGGCAGCACACTCTGTCTAGGTGTCACGTAAACATCACCATGTTCCTGTTCCTCTGAAATAGAAACTGAGAAACTAGACTGACTTTGTGGCTAGAGGGCCGGCATTGGCCTCTCGCCGCTAACAACGTACCGTGACACCCGTCTCCAACGTTTGTCACCCCATCCAACACATGTTGAGCAAGAATTAGTGCAAGTACATCGACTACAAGCAAAGCAACCATCATGTAAATCAGAGGTAGACTTCCTCGCCTTGCATTTTGAGCAATAAGCTTTCATACTGAATCAAAATAAAGTCTATTGTACTGGGACCAACTCCACAATAAATATATGTAAAAGATACATAACAAATAACACTCAAAATTATAAATCAAAAAATAATTTACAAAAAAAAATTTAAAAAAAATTTTGACAGGAACCTAAGTCCCCAGAGGGAACGATGAGCCCAAATGTATCCCGATAGAGCCTAAGTGTGGACAAAATTTGTTTTATTATCCAAATAATTAATTGCTACACTACCGGAATATATAATGTATCTTACAATAGTCCTACCATGATAATAAATAGGAAACTACATATATAAATAGAGCGTTGTCAATGTAAACAATGTCAGAATGAAAACCAGAAACAAGACTCTAGGCACTGAATAAACTAGAGGCTCAAGAGAGCCTAAAACGCTCACCTTCATACCATATACAAAATCTCTAGTCCGTGCAGATTGGGAAATATTGGACATTTCATTTTTTTCTATTTTTAGCGCCAGGTGTTCTCCTGGGGAACCACGAAAAAGTTTTGGGGACATGAATGAAGTACTTAGGGTCAACTAATGCCACATATAAAATTTGGTTCAAATCGCTCCATTGGTTCTTGAAATAGAAATTTTCAGGGGAGCTCAAAAGTGAGCCCATCCCCTGGAGAGCCCAAATATGGACCTATCAACTTTCTTTGAACAACTTTTAATCTTGAACACCAGAGGAAGTTTCATACCAAATATCAAAGCATTCCCACTTGTGGTTCATGAGAAGAAGATTTTTAACGAATTTCATCATATTTGGGCATAAGACCACGCACAAAAAGGGCAGAGATCCCATTTGAACAAAACTAAAACAGAATACCTCCAAGATGATGTGGCCCATATATGTTTCAATTTGGGCCATTGGTTTGTGAGGAGAAGATATTTTAAAAATGGTAAACATGTAATCTTTTTCCCATTGACTTCAGTGTTAACATATGCTGAGTCATCATATTTTCATAGCACCAAAAACAGACCATATGACAGATTCGCCAGCAATTTTTCTTGTCCAATTGTTTCAACTGCTCAGAAGAAAGTTTCATACCAAATACAAAATCTCTTGTCCGTGCAGTTTGGGAAATATTGGACTTTTCATTTTTTTCTATTTTTAGCTCCAGGGGTTCCCATGGGGAACCGCAAAAAATTTGGGGGCATGAATGAAGTACTTATGGTCAACTAAAGCCACATATAAAATTTGGTTCAAATCGCTCCATTGGTTCTTGAAATAGAAATTTTCAGGGGAGCCCAAAAGTGAGTCCATCCCCTGGAGAGCCCAAATATGGACCTATCAACTTTCTTTGACCAACTTTTAATCTTGAAGACCAGAGGAAGTTTCATACCAAATATCAAAGCATTCCTACTTGTGATTCATGAGAAGAAGATTTTTAAAGAATTTCATCATATTTGGCCATAAGCCCAAAAAGGGCAGAGACCCCATTTGAAAAAGACTAAAACAGAATGCCCCCAAGATGATGTGGCCCATATATGTTTCAATTTTAGCCACTGGTTTGTGAGGAGAAGATTGTTTTGTAAAAGCTAACATACGATGGACGATGGAAGATGGACGCCAATTGATGGCAATAGCTCACACTGACTTTCAGTCAGGTGAGCTAAAAAGGCCCGAAGCCAGTAACAGATTTTGAACTATTCGATGTAAAGCAAGATCTTCATCAGAAGAAAAAATAGGCCGATGAAATCGTCAGATGTGTACCCAAATGCGCAACTAGTAGAAAGCTGTATGAAGGAGGGCCACCACGGATGCCGACATTATGTACACCATACATGGTATGGGTACATATAGAAATGGCTTGGAGGAGTGTCTAATTTGATGGATAAAAGGTTAATATCTCTGGATCAAATTATCAGATTTACATAAAAAACTATACAGCACAGCACATCAGTAACCTGAATAAATATATAAAGTAACATGACAATCGGATTGACATTTTTTGAGTTATTTCATGCCAAAGGGGTTGGAGAAATTTTCAATTTGAAGAATAAAGGGTTAATATCTCAGGATCAAATTATCAGATTTACACCAAAAACTATACAGCTTGGCACATCAGTAACCTGAACACAAATATAAAGTAACTTGACAATCCAAGCAATATTTTTCAAGTTATCGAATGCCAAAGGGATTGGAGGAATTTTCAATTTGAAGGATAAAGGGTTAATATCTCAGGATCAAAATAAAGCTCGTTACATCAGTGTTACGGTATGGAAATATTATTGATATTGGTAACAGAAAGAAATCTGAGAATCAGCAACAATAACTATGAATTTATCTATTCTGAAATTTAATTAAAAAAAAAATTAATATAAAAAAATGATACAAAGATCTTTTACACTAATTGTTTTACAGAAAATAAAAACAGTGGTACTTATCAATTATTGAATTAGTCCAAAGTACAGTTTGAATCCAGTAATCCAGTGGTGAAGAATCTTGTGAAGAAAGTTACCAGCTGGTAGTATTAAATCCAAGAATGTCTCTTTAGAAACAGTATCCCGTAGATTTGTAATAAAATTTTCACTTTGAAATTTCAGCAGTCTCCAATAAAATATAATAAAATGCTCCGCAAAATTCAAATGGAGAAAAAATCCAAGAAGTATTGGCGCCACAGGTAATTTCCGAATAATCCAGTAGAATCCTGGTTTTTCACAAAATAATATTATTCTGTTTCACAGAAAGTATAAATTCTCTTTTCCAAGACGAATAGATTCTCTTCAAAATTCTCTTTTGGAATCAATCTTCCAAAATCACAAAGAAGCATAATAAATGCACTGTTCTGAAACAATAATAATCTCCAATGGAAACAACTGCTGTGAAAATAAGTTCTTCTGAAATGGCTTTCTAAAATTGAGTTTTTGAATTCTGTTGACAAACCTTTTATATAGTAACCAGATAGAATGTTCCAGAAGATGAAAATTCTTCAGTGTTCTAACAGTTTCTATCAGTCTCCAGGTGATTCTGTCACAATCCAAGTAAACAAGGTCCCTGACCTACTTAAACAATCAACAGCTATATGTACAATATATTAGTGTATCAAAGATGTAAACAAAGGTCACTCAGTGCAAATGAGTCAGACCAGTCAGAAAATGCAGAAATAAAACATCTATCTCAATATAATTATTCACTAAGGATATATCAATCTCGATATAATATGGGGCTATATAACACACCCCGCCTAAAAAGAAAAGTTTGAAGGTACCGAAAACTTTTTATATAATTTTAACAGACTCTGACTGGTTTACAATACACACACACACCACAATCTTCACAATTTTTTTTTTTTAAAAACATATATACACTTGAAGTGAATAGGGACCGATCATATTTTAAATTAGGATATTCTGGAAAGAGCATCAGCTACAACATTATCTCTTCCCGAAATATGCCTAACCTCTAAATTATATTCTTGAAGGGCTAAACTGCACCGCAATAATCTTTGATTCTTGTTTTTCATTTTATTGATAAAAGTTAAGGGGTTATGATCGGTGTAAATGTAATTGGGCATTGGGTGGTTCCTAGATACACATCAAAATGGGTTAATGCCAAAATTAGAGCCAAAGTTTCTTTTTCTACTGTAGAGTAATTCTTTTGATGTTTGAGAAATTTTCTGGAGAAATAACATAGAGGGTGATCAATACCTTGGGAATCTTCCTGGGCAATATACCCACCTGCTCCATTGTCACTCGCATCTATAAATAATTTGAAGGGCTTTTCATAATTGGGACTGGCCAGGATAGGGGAATTATTTAATAAAGTTTTTATTCTGTTAAAGGATTTCTGGCACTCCTCAGTCCAAACAAACCTAACCCTTTTGCTCAATAAACTGGTCAAAGGGGAGACAACATCTGAGAAATTTAAACAAAATTTTCTATAATATCCAGCCATGCCTAAGAATCTCATGAACTCTTTTTTAGAGCTTGGTACTGGAAAATTTACAATGGCATCAACTTTTGCCGCAATCGGCCTCACCTGCCCCTGACCAACAACATGACCTAAATAATTTACAGTTGCTTTGCCAAATTCTGATTTTACCAAGTTAATAGTTAGGTTAGCTTGGGTCACTTTGTCAAAAAATTCTTGAATATGCTTTAGATGATCAACCCAATTTGTATCTGTGTGTATAATAACATCATCAATATAAGCTTCACTGTGATCTTGGTCTGCAATTAAGTGGTTAACCATGCACTGGAACGTTGCCGGGGAGAGTTTTTCATGCCAAAAGGGGTACTTTATATTGATACAACCCAAATGGGGTAACAAAAGCAGATATTTCTTTTGCTCTTTCTGTTAAAGGGACTTGCCAATAGCCCTTTAACAAGTCAAATTTTGTCACAAATTTAGCATGGCCAAGTTTGTCAATGCAGTCATCAATTCTTGGAATTGGATAATTGTCTGTTTTGGTGAGGCTGTTCACTTTACGGTAATCCGTACAAAATCGGTAACTCCCATCAGGTTTTGGGACAAGTATACAGGGTGAACTCCAGTTGCTATGGCTAGGTTCTATGATATCATTATCCAGCATATACTGTATTTCCTTTCTCATGATCTGAGCTTTGAAAGGGTTCAATCTATATGGATGCTGTTTGATGGGATTTGCCTCTTCTACATCAACATCATGAAAAATAATAGATGTCCTACTAGGCACATCGGGAAATAAGTGTTGATATTTGAAAATTAAATCAACTAAAACTTTTCTTTGGTCAGGCAGTAAATAATCTGTTTTATTTTGAAGATCTCTCAGGACATCTGAGTTCTGTAACTTCAGAGGTACATTTTCGCCGCCTTCATGAATATCCTCCACAGGAATTTCCACCTCATCCATGTACGTGACTGCTGAGACTGGTCGAGAGCTTGGTTCTCTCTCATAATATGTTTTCAGCATATTTATATGGCACAGGTGAGTATTTTTGAGTCTATCAGGAGTCTCAACAACACAATCAGTATCACTGATCTTGTGCTTAATAATATAAGAGCCTGAATATCTTGCTTGTAAAGCATTGCCCTTTACAGGGAATAATATTTGCACCTTGTCCCCAGGTTTAAAGGTGCGAAATTTTGCCTTTTTGTCATACCAGGTCTTCATATGACTCTGGGCTTTCTGTAAATGTTTATTTGCCATTTCTCTGGCCTGGTGCAATTTTTCCTTAAAAGTGTACACATAGTCCAGAAGAGAAATTTCAGGTTGCTCTTTCTGGAGCCATTTCTCCTTCAAAGCAGTGAGTGGACCCCTCACCCCTCACTGAGTGTCCAAACACTAATTCAAAAGTACAGTCTCACGGACTGCAAATAAGAGGAGATGTACTCCTTCATCCCAATCCTTCTCATTATCCTCCCCATAGGCCTTTATCATGGTCTTCAGTGTTTGATGGAAGCGTTCAAGAGCACCTTGACTTTCGGGATGGTAGGCACTTGATGTGTACTGCTTAATATTGAGCTCATACATCACCTGCTGAAAAATGTTTGACATAAAATTTGAGCCTTGGTCTGATTGCACTGACCTGGGTAGACCGAAAGTTGTGAAAAATTTTATCAAGGCCTTAACTATAGTCTTAGTTTTAATATTTCTTAGAGGAATAGCCGCAGGAAATCGTGTAGAAGCACACATTATGGTAAGAAGATATTCATTTCCAGATCTTGTTCTATGCAATGGGTCAACACAATCAATAATAATTCTATTAAATGGCTCCTCAAAAGCAGGGATTGGTTGAAGGGGAGCAGGAGGAATCTTCTGGTTGGGTTTTCCTACAATTTGACAGGTGTGGCAGGTTTTACAAAATTCAACAACATCCTGTCGAAGCTTGGGCCAGTAAAAACACTGTTGTATACGAGAGTAGGTTTTCCTAACTCCCAAATGGTCAGCCACTGGATTTTCATGAGCCAGGCTTATTATTTCCTTCCGGTATTTGGTGGGGACAACTATTTGATAAATAACCTCCCAATCACTATTGGAGGGTACTTTATTGGCCCCCATTTCCTCATGAGTACATCAGATTTTTTAAAATAACAGACAGGGGAGTTTTGGGCTTCTGCCTCTGTGAGAGCTCTTTCACGTGGCTCGGCAAGGTCAGGATCACTTTCCTGTTCCTGAATTAAAGGTGTCCGGGAAATGACATTCAAGGAGGTCCCCCTATCACTCTCAGGTGTAGTGGCCTCTTTACAATTTCTGGAGGAGTCATCACACTGACTCAAAAATGTCTGAGACAAATCAATGTCTTCAGAATCCGTAATTCTGTGACTGTTCTTATCCTCAGCTTTGCTGTTTAAATCAACACAATTGAGGTTGTTATCAACCTCAGCTTTCTTTGCCATGGACCGAGTCACAGCACATGCTGGAAAGGCAAAAGGAAAACATTCCTTCAAATTAATAATACTTTCATCTGTGCTCGGCTTATCCACCACTTGAGGTTCTACAGTGAGTTTGTCACCAGCTAAGTCATTTCCCAATAATAAAGAAATACCTTTTACGGGTAGAGTAGGTCTGATTCCTACTGTCACAGTCCTATTTACTAAACTACTTCTTAAATTTATTTTATGAAGTGGGACATTTAAAGAGTTTGACTCAATACCTGATATTAGAACATGTGCCCCTGTAGCACTTTCTTCAGAAAATGGCAAAATGCCTTCTAACATTAAAGACTGAGCAGCCCCTGTGTCTCTCAGTATTTTTATTGGTAAGGAACAGTGCTTATCCCCCTCAAGGGAAACAAAGCCTTCAGAAATGAATGGCTTATAATTTTCTAAAGCATCTTGCTTTATTACATAATTTTCAGGGCATGGAGCACATGCTAGTGCATTCTGTGAAGTAGAGGACTCATTTTTCCTTTTTAACAGCCAGCAATCAGATAATAAATGACCTGGTTTCTTACAATAATTACAAGTTTTAGTTGAACTGTTGGGTCGTAATGGTGTAGGGCTGGCATTAGAAGTTTTGTTTTCACCAAATTTCTTATTAAATTTGGGTAGGGAAAAGTTTGGAGGATTGGAAGGATGAGTTTTATCTGAAGTTGGTCTAGGTCCACTTTGGAAAGAATTCTTGTGAAGCCAAAAATTTGTAGAGTTCCGACTCATTTTATGAGTTAGGGCGTAGTCATCGGCTAATACTGCTGCTCTGTTTAATGTGTCAACTTTTTGTTCATCCAGGTGGGCCTTTATATCTGAATGGATCTTTCCTTTAAACTCTTCAATCAGCATCATTTCTTTTAATTTAGAGAAATCTTTCCCAATTTCTTTGGAATGGCACCACCTGTCAAATAAATTTTGCTTCTCTCTGGCAAATTCCACATGAGTTTGATTTTCGTTTTTATAATAATTTCTAAATTTCTGCCTATAGGCCTCTGGAACAAGTTCATATGCCTTAAGTATAGCCTCTTTAACAGTGTCATAATTATTGCTTTGCTCAGAAGATAGAGCGGAATAGATTTCTTAGGCCTTCCCTTTCAAAACACTTTGCAATAGCAAAGTCCAGACATCCCTTGGCCATTCTAAACTTGTTGCCACTTTTTCAAAATGTGAAAAATATTTATCAACTTCTTTTTCTTGAAAGGAGGGAACTAGCCTAACATGTTTAGTTGCATCAAATCTACTTGGTGAAATTACATTTGAGCCTTGACGTTGAGATTCCAATTCTTTTATTTTTATTTCTTTTTGGGCCTGAATTTCTAGTTCTCTTAAATGCATTTCTTTTTGGGTCTGAATCTGTATTTGTTCCCTTTCTTTTTGAGCTTCAATTTCTTTTAATTTAATTTCAATTTCTCTTGCTTCTTTTTCTTTTTGGGCCTGAATTTCAATTTCCCTCATTTTTTGTTGCATTTCTAACTTTTTTAATTCCAATTCTAACTTTTTGAGTTCAAGGGCATCAGTGGGTTGTGGTTCAGAGGGGAGAGTTTCAGATTGAGGCAAAAGGCCTTCCTCCATTAACAATGAGCTGTTTAAGTTGATGTTTGTTCAGACCAGGGGTGGCAGGTAATTTAGATACTGAGCAAGTTGAAATAAATCTTCCTTCTTAAGAGATTCTAAAAGGGCCAAACTAGGAGAGCTTTCAAATTCAGAAATAAATTCTGTCACAATAAATACCATGATGAAAAGGTTTGCTGGTTCTCAGATTATATAAATAATAATACTGAAATTTTCTATGAAAATTTAAATGTTTTGACTATGAGCCAAATTAATAATTGCAATATGCAAATAAAGCTTTCTCGTTACCTTATATTCAATATCGGCAACGAGCCCCCAATTTCTGTTACGGTATGGAAATATTATTGATATTGGTAACAGAAAGAGATCTGAGAATCAGCAACAATAACTATGAATTTATCTATTCTGAAATTTAATTAAAAAAAAAATTAATATAAAAAAAATGATACAAAGATCTTTTACACTAATTGGTTTACAGAAAATAAAAACAGTGGTACATGTACTTATCAATTATTGAATTAGTCCAAAGTACAGTTTGACAGAATCCAGTAATCCAGTGGTGAAGAATCTTGTGAAGAAAGTTACCAGCTGGTACAGTCCGTGGAGAGTGTATTATCAATAAAACACCTGCAGAGTGGAGATTCCACCCAAGCCATAATTGCAAATTTGTTGCAAAGCATAACATGCACAAGCAAAGTTTCAGCCAATGGACCTCCGGAATATACCCGGAGGTCCATTGGGTGAAACATTGCATGTGTTTTATGTCCACATGTACAGAATTTGAAAGTGATACTTTGGGTGATGCCTCCACCCCACGGGTGATTTAGTTACAATCCACTCTCCACGTACTGTACATGTAGTATTAAATCCAAGAATGTCTCTTCAGAAACAGTATCCCGTAGATTTGTAATAAAATTTTCACTTTGAAATTTCAGCAGTCTCCAATAAAATATAATAAAATGCTCCACAAAATTCAAATGGAGAAAAAATCCAAGAAGTATTGGTGCCACAGGTAATTTCCGAATAATCCAGTAGAATCCTGGTTTTTCACAAAATAACATTATTCTGTTTCACAGAAAGTATAAATTCTCTTTTCCAAGAAAGAATAGATTCTCTTCAACATTCTCTTTTAGAATCAATCTTCCAAAATCACAAAGAAGCACTGCTTCTATAATAAATGCACTGTCCTAGAATGTTACGGTGTAGAATTATTAATGATATTGGTAACAGAAAGAAATCTGAGAATCAGCAACAAAACTATGAATTTAACTATTCGGAAATTAATTAAAAAAAATTGATATAAAAAAAAAATGATACAAAGATCTTTTACACTAATTGGGTTACAGAAAATACAAAAAACAATGGTACTTATCAATTATAGAATTAGTCCAAAGTACAGTTTGACAGAATCCAGTAATCCAGTGGTGAAGTATCTTCTGAAGAAAGTTACCAGCTGGTAGATGTAGTATTAAATCCAAGAATGTCTCTTCAGAAACAGTATCCCATAGATTTATAATAAAATTTTCACTTAGAAATTTCAGCAGTCTCCAATAAAATAAAATAAAATTCTCCGCAAAATTCAAATGGGTTAAAAATCCAAGAAGTATTGGCGCCACAGGTAATTTCCAAACAATCCAGTAGAATCCTGGCTTTTCACAAAATATTATTCTGTTTCACAGAAAGTATAAATTCTCTTTTCCAAGACGAACAAATTCTCTTCAACATTCTCTTTTGGAATCAATCTTCCAAATTCACAAAGAAGCACTGCTTCTATAATAAATGCACTGCTCTGAAACAATAATAATTTCCAATGGAAACAATTGAAGTTAGTCTTTCTGAAATGGTTTTCTAAAATGAGTTTTTGAATTCTGTTGACAAACCTTTATATAGTAACAAGATAGAATGTCCCAGAAGAGGAAGTTTCTGCAATGTTCTATTAGTTTCTGGGGGATTCTGTTAAAGTTCAAGTAAACAAGGTCATTGACCTATTTAAACAATTAAACAGTCAACAGCTATATGTACAATATATCAGTGTAACAAAGATGTAAACAAGGTCACTGAGTGCAAAAGAGTTAGACCAGTCAGAAAATGCAGACATAAAAAAAAAAAATCTTTCTCACATAATTATCAACTTAAGGATATATCAATCTCAAATTCTCAATATAATATGGGGGCTATAACATAGAACAATAATAATTTCCAATGGAAACAACTGCTGTGAAAATAAGTTCTTCTGAAATGGCTTTCTAAAATTGAGTATTGGAATTCTGTTGACAAACCTTTATATAGTAAGTAGATAGAATGTTCCAGAAGATGAAAATTCTTCAATGTTCTAACAGTTTTTATCAGTCTCCAGGTGATTCTGTCACAATCCAAGTAAACAAGGTCCCTGACCTACTTAAACAATCAACAGCTATATGTACAATATATTAGTGTAACAAAGATGTAAACAAAGGTCACTCAGTGCAAATGAGTCAGACCAGTCAGAAAATGCAGAAATAAAACATCTATCTCAATATAATTATTCACTAAGGATATATCAATCTCCATATAATATGGGGCTATATAACAATCAGTAACCTGAACACAAATATAAAGTAACTTGACAATCCAAGCAATATTTTTCAAGTTATCGAATGCCAAAGAAATGGATATGGACACCGGACGGACAGATGGACAGACAAAGGATGGATGACCGAACGACGGATGGCCACCCTGGATGCCGGCATTATGTGTACCATACATAGTATGGGTACACATAAAAATGATACATCGGATGTTTGATGCATGACCAAAAATGCCTAAACACCCCTAGGGTGAGGACATAACCATGGGGATATACAGAATAAACATTCTGTGTAACATGTTAAACTCCCAAGAAATTTATTTAAAAAATTTCAATAAAACAAGCCAAAAAGCTTGGGAGTTTAACTGGGAGGCTTCAAGGAAGGATAGGAAGGAACACTTAAGAAACAGTGGAAAAATCAATTAGCAAGAATGATGACGTCAGGGTATGTCCCTAAATTGGGAAACATGAAATAATATTTGTAAAAAATTATAAAGTTACAGCAACGAACATTTCAAACCACTGTTTCTTCCTTCCATCATCCTACTGTGTCCTTGGTTCCACCAAATTCACCATTGATTTGTGTCTGGCATCATTAAAACTGAGATTTAAAAGCACAGATGTCAGTTTGTTGTTACTGACAGAAGGGCTAAACAAAGAATGATGGTTGGCGACAATTTCGGTGTCATCCAGGATAATGCACAGTTTGCAAAAGTATGGAGGACCACATAGGACATAATTTTTTGGGGTTTTGCATGCAAATTTAGGGGATTGGTGGGGGGCAAAATTTGTGTTTGGCCCTGGATATTTTTGAGTTAACACCAGATAAGTCTGGGCCATTGGTTGTTGTATAAAAAATATTGTGAGTCAGACAAAACATTTTTTACATGTGTAATGATGCGTTGTTTCCGAAAGCAGTTGGTTTAGGTAAAGGTTTAACTGATTGAGAGCTATGTGTAGCAACATTTTCTGACTCAGCCAAAAAAGTGTCTGAACCCCATGCTTATGGCCAGCTCTAAGAGAAAATATATTTTTCATCACTGTATTAGGATTTTAATCAAATTGCCTCTGTTAGTTGGCAAACTGGAGTTATGTACTAACAATTACAATTCGTGTACTACTACCATCAGCCCTTGAAATTAGGAATATTTCACCACGGCAATCAATTGCTGTGGTAAATTCCATTTCCCACGGCATTGCCACAGCAATCACAGACACGAAAATCAATTCTGTACATTATGTGTAGACGATGAGTTGTAAGCCTCAGGCTTTATGTCTGATGAATGGCCTTGTTTGTATAGTGTAAGATTTGTTCACTTGGCTTCTTGGAAATAAATATGGTTTGAACTAAAGAACATCACGGGAGCGCGGTGACTCAGTAGGTAGAGGTGCAGGCTGCAAGCCGAGAGGTCCTCGGTTCGAATCCCACCTGCGGCAACCGCATTGTGTCCTTGGGCAAGACACTTCATCTCCATTGCCCGCGTGGGGGCACGATGACACCGTGTACTAAGGCGTACAGCACGTCGATGGTACGCATGTCTTCAACCAATTTAACCCTGCCTGTGCTGCAGTGCGGAGTTACGATGTTGGGGAGCTGGCAGCTGCTCGTCGTTGCTCGGTGGTTCTCTCCGGGTACTCCGGCTTCCTCCACCTGTAAAACTGTCACTGTCATGACTCATGATTAGCCATTGTGCATAAATATGTGACCTTAAACATCAATAAATAAATAATAATAATAAAGAACATCACAAATCAAGTACTAGGAGTGCATGTAGCCTTTCCTAACTCAAGCATTGAATATCAGGACTGGCAGGTAACTGCCAGTCCTGATATTCAATACTTGAGTTATATAATTAAGAGTGTTGCACAAGGGTATTTTGGGTGGGATGTTGCTCATGATTTCTAATACACATTATTGAAATATTATAAATTGAGCATCTTGGGAAAATGTTACCACAGCATTAATGTGCCGTGGTAAAACTAATTTACTACAGCATTCACCATGGCAGTGCTGATTGCTGTGGCCAATTTCGAGGGCTGTACCATCATTATCATTAACGGCTGCACACTCTGTAGGCCTATTGGAATTTTCTATTTGTTTTTATGCATGCTTGGAACCCACACCTGTGGGCATGGATGGTATAGTGATTCAGTGACTGCCGGGAAGAGAATGCCGGCAAGTCAATAATCACACTCCTCGTTGTGATTTTGCAAGAGTGAAAAATTCAGGAGGTGATTTTAACATCTTACCTACTATGACGGCTCAAACTGGCCAGCACTTTATCCGAAACTGACTGAACAAATTTTGTTATTTTTTAATTTTGCCATAAAATCATAGCTGATGACCTCTCACTGGAACGAGCTCAATGAGCTCGTTCCAATGAGGTGTCATAAGCTATGGTTTAAGCCAAAAATGAAAGATTTCAGTGATGCGAGATAATGTTTTGCAAGAATCATTTCCCAGTTGGGTCATGTAATGGGTTATCTAAAAGCAATATATAACTTGATGTTCAGACATACATGTAATGTCTACATACATCATGAAAGTGAGTGATTAATTGCTCCCCTTGTGAAAAGTTTAGGAGAGTGATGGTGAGTGAGAGTAATCACTCTCCTTCCCCGTCAGTCCCCGGTGACTAAAGTAGTTGTAGCATCACAGACAACCATGAATGTTTCAGTGTCTGCTGAACCCTTGATTGAAAAACAATCTAAGTTATCATGGGCATCAATCACTACACATATTGTTGACCTAAAATACCTGAATATAGTCTTGGATTCATGAGCATTTTGTTTCCTTTCACTTTATTTTCTCTCACCTATTCGTGCAGGCAGGAATGCCAGGCTGTGATGTTATTAACTGTTGTCCGCTCTGGCAAATGTTTCTGAGTACAGTGGAGCCCACTTAATTGGATATCTCTTAACTGAATAACCCTGTTAATTGAATACAATTTTCAAACACCAAACCATTTACCATACCTCCAGTACAAATTTGACCTGTTAATTGAATATAGGTATAGCGTAAACGCCTGTTAATTTAATAAAAATCTTGCAACCTATCGAGAAATTACTCTGACTTTGCCCCAGTTTTCCTTTTTTTATGGACCTATTTGACCTCAGTACATCCAATACAGCCACTTAATCTATTCCATGTATATCATGGAGCTCTGTCAAACAAGATATAATAGAATAAATGCAAAGTTTATTTCTAGAATACAGGAAAGTGACACAATCCCTGTTAATTGAATACTCCTGTTAACTGAATAATTTTCATTGGTAGTGGCTATTCAATTTACAGGGTTCCACTGTAATGCAAAAAATGTCAACAGCTGGAGGGGGGGGGGGGGAACGTTAATGAGTCATTCATTTACAACAAGCTTGTTTCTTTAAGATCTCTGTTTGTACAATTCCATCAGGAAAATGTGATGAAAGTTTTGAACAAGAAGCCCAAAGGGACCTGCAGTGGTCACCTGAAAAAGACCCATTTATTCTTCTCAAAAAGGATTGAAGGATACTTTGCCTAAAATGTGCAGCTGGATCAAGTTGCCTACATGGAATAAGGGTAGTAGTATTGAGGGATTAGAAAGACTGAGGCAAAAAGAAAGTGTCATCTTGTAAATGTGTGCATACTCGAATGACTGTCACCACAAAGGCTCTGAAAAATGATGTCTATTTTTCAGTCCTCCACTCTTAACTCCCAGCACCCATCTTATGTTGGGCTTGAGATTAAGTTGAATGTAGCACTGCTGGGGGGGGGGGGGGGGGGGGGGGGGGGGGGGGCATCATTATATGGCCATTTGACTTCAGTCATTTTGCATGGCAAAATATACCTCATACATTTCAAATACATCTTAATGCACTATAAGAATGAGAAAAGTGGGGTGCAACAAACATTTGTGATTATTGAAAGGAAACTTTCTCTAATCACCATAAATCTGCCACAACAAATAGGATCCATGGTACCTTTCAAGTTATTGCATGAACATTACTTGGAGATCATCAAGTTTACTGCTTGGAAAAGACATTTCCTTTTGGTATGGTCAGCATGAAGATTTGTACAGTACAGTCGCCGTGGATTGGTCGTAATTCACGCGTGGGCAGTAATCTCCACACATGCGTTTATCAGGTAATAAATATGATCAGCAGCAAAATTTTAATTAATGAAGCATCGGGTTGTACCCAGTGCTTCATTAATTAAATTTTTGGTGATTATTCCTGTAAATGGTGTTTGGAATCTAAAATTATTACGTTCGTGGAAATATTGCCAACCCGTGGAAAGTGACCAGTCCACGGCGGCTGTATTGTATATACGGGAATTCTTTACAAAGGAGGTTTTCTTCTTCTGAAAGAATTAATCCCTCTTGAATAACTTGCAGAACCCATGGATCTTTTGTAATTTTCTTCCAATTTTCTGCAAAGTGAGAATGCCTTCTTTACCTTCAGAAGACAACAGAGGTTCAAATCCTCATCTTGAACCTCACTGAAGCTTGCGACAGAAGAAACTTTGTTTTCCCCGAGCCAACTTGCCTCTAAGAATGCAAACATCCTTTGTTCGACTGTTGGGAATGAACTGGTGATGGGTTACATGTACAAGGAGCAGAAGATTTGGAGTGTGATGAGCCACAAGATTTCTTAGAACCAGAATACCATGGTTTCTTGGAACTAGAAAAATTTGGAGCAATCTGACAAAGAATAAGACTACTTGTGGCTCGTTTGGTAACCTCTTCATGTACAAATGTCACTTGATCGTTAAAAAGCAAAGACCCTGTCAGAGGAGTTGTGCTAAGAAAAGGTTTAAGAGCTTTGTCTAAGTTAGATGCTGACAAAAAGGCACTGTACTGTCTAACCAGCTCCAGGTTACAAACGATCCACACTGCTGCTAATGGACTGAGACAGCACTCTAAGTGGAGAAAGTATGTCTTCAGATTCATCGTTGTGCAGCTGTTTACCAAGAGCATGAGTCATATTATCAGCAAAGGATTGAACAGCCAATAAGCCCCATAGAGGATTTAATAGTTTGATCCAAAAGGGAAGTGTGAATGGTACACTGAGATGGCAACTGAATGTTAAGATCATGAGACTTTCTATCCAGTTGAAGTGATGTAAACTGAATGGGGGGACTGAGCATCCTGAAGAACTTTGATTCACTAAACAGTAAATCAGAATTCTTTGGTGATGGGAAGGAAGCTGTGTTGGCTTTCTGTATTATTATTATTTATTGGTGTTTAAGGTCACATACTTATGCACAATGGCTAATCGTGACTGTGACAGTTTTACGGGTGGAAGCCGGAGTACGCGGAGAGAACCACCGAGCGATGACGACCAACTGTCAGCTCTTCAACATTTATCACTGGCTGCAATCGATAGTACATGTATTTCCTTACATCTGTGGAGAGTAAATTGATCCAAACTATATGTTATCCTCTATTTACAGATATATGAAAAGATTTGATGCGTCAACAATCGCTTCGATGTCATCCATGTTACTTTTCGCTTGTATCAGCTATAAAATAATAACCCAGAGTTGCGCCTAAACAAATATCAATGCGGAAACACAAATACAATCGCATTCGCACAGAGGAGGTCGATTATGCTCATTGTATGGGTGGGGGGGGCATTTTAGGAATTACCGTTTCTGCATCGATATTCGTTTCGGCAGCAACTCTGGGATGTACAAAAAACATGGGGGACATCGAAGCGATTGTTGACGCTTCAAACGTTTTCATATGTCGCTAAATAAACGACAACATAGTTTGGATCAATTTACTCTGCACAAATGTAAGGAAATACGTAACATGTACTATCGAATGCAGTTGGTGATAAGGGCGAAAGCTTGATATATATTCCTATTTTCGAGATTTGACCCATAAAAGACTTGATGGGGAATTTCACCAATGATTTGAATGGGAGGAATCTAAACGTAGAGGGGGAGACACTACGTTCAGATCGCAGAACTAGATCAGCGCCCACTGACTTGGCTTGTAACCATTTAGTAGCCACCGAGATTTACAAAGTGATCTGAAATAGCGATAATACACGAACCTTTGTCAAATGTAAAACAAAACTTCACGACTGAGAAAATTATTAACCAATTAATTTTGATTAGTGGTGTTTCAGTTTCGGATAATTGTCAACTTGTGGTATTTACAAATAGGTTTTACAAAATATCTCGAGCAGTGAATAAGTTCCGAAAAATTCTCAAACTGTTTCATATCTTTCTACATCAAGTCTTCTAGTGTATAGAATGAACATGCATTTACAACGATAAATATACCTGTTCACCTGAAAATGAGTGAAAAATTCAGCAAACAATATTTTTCAATATCCATTTTGACAGAATTTTTTGCCGGAAGTGACCACTTGCTGCGGTTGATAAAAAAGTGAGCTGTGAAAAGGGGTAATACTTGTTTGCGGTTAAGCGGTCATCTTTTGTGAGGCTATCAGGACATTCGTACTTACGGCAACTCGTACCAGACAAGACGTACCCAAAACTGGACGACTCGTACCCATTTTTGTCTGGACAACTCGTACCAACGATTGGACAACTCGTACCCACAGCTGGATAACTCGTACATGATATTATTTACAACAGGGAGGGCAGATAGTAACACAAAAAATTCCAGACCAATGGTTCAGTGATATTGCTTACATGACCGAGGACTGGTAGTGACCGAAAAATAACAGACCAATGGTTCAATTCCATATGATATTTATTAATTTGAACTCAGAGCACAGTGACGAACAAACAAAAAACTCTGTTAACTGATCTTGTCTAATTATTTACATTGAAAACGGGTGTCAATGTTAACAAGTAATTGGAGAACAGAGAACGAAAAAAAACACTATTAATTGATCTTCTCAGTTACATTGCTCACGGATATCTAGTGATACTCACGAATAGTAAAGAAACGTTGCGAAATACTTAATTCGAACATTAGATTGGCAGATATATCACCAGACAAGAGTATGGAAGCATATTAGAAAGGTTATTATTTGAATATATTGTAATTACTTTTGATCAAAATTTTATATACTTTATGGAAAAAAGTAATTTCTTTAATGGTCTTTGATCACAATTTTGTCTGTTTTTGAGGAAAAAAATTCTAATCTTATTGCTTGAACGTAATCCATTAAAGGTCCAGTATTTGAATCCAAAATATTAGCACAGAAACATGTCCACTCGCTACTAGAACTATTCCATCTATTGACTTGAAACACATACATGTATTGTCCACTGTCTGCCGGAATTGTTTTTAACTTTGACTGTGACTTCACTAAATGTGTTTTTTTTTTTTACAATGTACTATTGAACTGATAATTATGATGTGGAATCCTTTGTCTATGATTTCGAAATGGATAAGTGCTTAAATAAATTAATTCTTAAACAGTCTTTCTTGACTATTTTCAAGTTATCGAATGCCAAAGAAATGGATATGGACTAATGAGGCCGCAAGACGGCCGCACGTACAGGACACTGGAGACCCATCAAACCCTCCAAGAATTCTGCACCCATCTAGGCGATGAGTCCCTCGCTGATAGGGTTTTCGGGGTGAACCACGCGTCCAGCATTATGGCCAAAGAGCAGAACGATTGGAAGCCGACATCAGCCAGCCTCCTCGACGACATCCAAAAGGCCGGCGTGGAGCACGGCCACAACGGTCTCTGGAACTCCATGACCTACGACACGAGAGAGGTCGTCTCCATCGAAATGAAGGCGTGTTACCCGGCCAGCTTCCAAGGGAGAGCCGAGGCCAAACCCTATTTCGAGAGATTCGACACCCCACCCACCGGATGACCAGAGTGGCCATCAACGGGGGCCTCCCTAAAGACATCAGCACAGGCTTCACCGAGGTCCAGGAGTGGAAGTTCAAACAAGGAGTTCACCCGTCATCCCGGCCTGGTTTGGGAAGCATTTCGCCAAGCAGGGCTGTGTCCACACACCTCCGCTCGCCTTCCTCGTGGAGTCGGGTCTCCTCGCCCGTCTAAGGGTCCGCGAAGCCATCATTGCGTTCGAGAAGTAAGCCGAGGTCTGGCTTCCAGAGGACCGAGACCAGGGCTGCAGCATTATCGAGAAGTTCACCCAGGGCGCAAAAGCTGATGGTAAACGGTTGACTCGTCGCCTTGTCGCGGATCAGGGTGAACTAGATTATCTTGTGAGAGACACTCGCCAAAGAGGCACCCTGGTTGGCGCCCCAACGGTGCACTCTGGGCCACATCCTCACGTATTATGATGGTTCACAGCCTCAATACGCCCACCTAAGGGCCTCGATGCTAGCCTATGCCCATGTTAACCTCCTCAGTATGTTGCAGCGTTTCGATGAAAAAGAGGCGGTTCGAATGGCAACAGGCAGCATATACGTGAAGACCGCACTGCACAAGCTTGATGGTGTCGAGGCATATATGGCTCCCAGACTGTGCGACTGCGGAGAGGAGTTGTGTGCAAACTGCCTCACTGGAGAGCCTTATCTCCCACCAGTAGCCCCAGCTCAGTGGCGTGACATGGGCGAGCAGCTGTACATGCCATAGGAACACACCGACTACCCCCCCCCCCCCCAAAGCCCGAGTATGTCAGTCAGGCCAAACAGCTGGCCAACTCAACTGCTCCGAGGTATAATCACCCACTAACCCACCATCGGCTGAGTTACCTCAACGGGTGGGGTGGTAGCGGCAAGATAACGAGAGCGACCAAGCTCTTCAGGGTGCGAGACCCACTTGTCTTTACCCCAACTCATCGCCTTGCCAAAGAGATGCGAGGAAAGGGGGGGGGGGGCGTCAAGGCCCAAACCTATTGTAGCTTCTTCCGGTGGAGCGGCCAGAACGACTGGACGCCAGACCGCATGGGCTAGAAGTTCATCCCCCGTGTCAGCTTCTGGGATGGGATTTGTAGTGAACCCCGGCCTATCCTAGAAATGTTCTTGGACTGACTGGACCAGCGTGGGGTCCAGGTTATCTGCTGTGGTGATCAAGGCAGCCACCAGCAATCGCAGGTGAGATGCCCCATGACTGGTAATGTCAAGCAGTGGATTATTAAGAAGAAGTCAAGGAAAACAACCGGGCAAAAGATGATGCGCTCAAGGCCCTGAAAAAGCACATCAGCCTCAAGGCTGATAAGGTCCAGTGTCAGGAAATGCAGAAGGCTCTCTCCAGTTGTCTCGGATGGGAGCGCTTTATGGAACAATGGAGGCCAGGTGACCTGACCCTCGCTAGCCGCCAGAAGGTTCGCGACCGGGCACAAGAGCCGTTGCTCCAAAGACACAAGGAGTTCTTTCCAGACACATCGTTTCCGCTGCTATACCACCCCAAGGACAATCGAAAGCAGAATATTATGGTTCCCATCCCGGGCACAGACCGCGAAGAAGAGCTTGTCCTCAATGACATCGTTAAAGTCGCCATTGGGGCCGCTGAACAGGCTATCAAGACCGATGCTTGGCGCCTCGGGTATGCCCTCACAGTTCACTCAAGCCAGGGTCTCACTATCCACGACCCACAGAAGGTTTGGATCATAGACGACTTCCTACAATGGTCAAACCTCGCCGTTTCCCGCGTGGAGTATATGCAGCAACTCGAACGAGTGACCTGTCCACCAGATGAGGGCACTGAGGTCGGCAGCCCACAGAGCAGCAGCTCCGCAAAAACATCGCGAGGAAGCTTGTCGCCCACAAGCGCCAGGACCAGGTCAAATGACTCCCGGGGTTCAATCTCAAGGTCGACTACATCCTGCGGCTCAAGGGGGACCAACAGAACCAGTGTGCGACATGCAACATCGAGATGCTGTGGGACTACCAGCCCAAAGATACACAGAAGTTCAGTGTCGAACGGCTGGACAACAGCAGGGGGCACAGCCGAGGGAACGTGCGATTGACCTGTTTAGAGTGTAACCGAAAAAAGAGGGTTGCAGCAGTGCCAGAGGCACATCCGCCTCCAGGCTGACCTAGTGTTTAGTCCGAAGGGCTACCTGTTCCGAAGGAACATCGGGAGGCAGCTGGGTGTCGGGAGGCACCACAAGCAGCTCTTCCCGGACGAAGCCACAGGCTGGCCCATCCAACAAATAGTAGAGGACAGGTTCGCCGGTCATGGTGACCGAGCGTTCAAGCCGGTACACTTGGGGGGACCACACAGGGTTGGTTGTGCGACGGCGACCACCTCCAGTTAGCCTGCCTGGTAGAGATACCCACATTGGAGGGGAGCTTCTGCTCCTTGAGCCAACAGGGCGGCCAGAAATCACAGGCGAGGATTTTTGTGTCACAACCTTGTCCCTGACGGCGTCAGATGGCCTCTTTTAATTAAGCGAGTCACCTCACCATTCAGCGCCGCAACAACGGCGGGTAGCTTGACCTCTCACCTGAAGTTAACCTCATCTCTTGGGCGTATTGGAGCCCGAACAATCGCTCTGCCAGGGTACGGTTGAACCGCTCCACAATTCCCTGGTCCCGGTGGGCGTCCACACGGCCACACCGGACTTCTGTCCCGTGTTTCGACAGAATCTGATTCACCGCGCCATGAACTCGCGCCCGGGATCGCCCTGAAGGAGTCTGGGCCACCGCAGTGATCCATGCTTGTATATCTTTTCTAGGACGGTTGCGACCTCTTTGGCCTCTTTTGAGGTCAGGGGCTCTGCCTCTTTATAGCGGGAGGTTATATTAACGACTGTGAGCGCATACTTGTATGTTTTGCGGGCCACCCGGTCGTGTGGCAGAAAGAGCAGGTCGGCCTGGTGGACCTCATTCGGCGTCCGCACATCAAACTTGGGTCGTGGTATTGTGTGCTTCACACAGCTGGAAGGAATATCTGTCAGATGGCCTGCTTCTTAAGACATGCCCGAGTCAAATCTTCAAAGGCCTTGGCCGTGGAAGCAAGGTTTTTGATGGCCTTGAGTCCCTTCCAGTACCCCTTAGGGCTGTAGTAGATTGAAGCCAACTTTGTTGCAAGCTTGCTGTCCATTATTGGGTATTCCAGCATCTTTTGGACCTCTAAAAGCCATATTGGAGAAGTCTTATAATGATAATATACAATTATGTACGTGACACTATCCAACGTTCAAACAGTGGACCTACCAGGGGGGGGGGGGGGGGCGCTCCCAGCCGGGGAGCAATTTGAGTATTTGCGCTTTCTGAATTAACCTATAAAACCTCTTTGGTACAACATGAGTTCGAGGCTAGGCAACAATTTTATTCGCGTCGTGGATGAGAAAAGTGACTCGGTTGAGCGGAAGATAAAGATGCCAGATGGCTATTACAATGTATGCGAGCTAAATGGTGAGGTGTTTAGTCAGGTTGGGGCCATACTGGATCTTCACAAACCTTCGGGTCGTCTGCAACTCAAGACAGATAAGTCTCTGAGACTGGGTGGGTTGGCACGCACCTTGGGATTTGCAACAAACAAAATCCCTCGGGGAGGGAAGTAGCTGATGAGGGATGAGTTACCTGAACTTGCGACCCACCGTGAGCTCTACGTTCATCTGTCAGAAGTCAGCACCACGGACAATGTTCACAACGAGCTACCCAGAACACTATACTCAGAACAGTACCTGTAGCAAATGAAAAATGTGCCAGTGGCAGAACAGTAGTTTTCTCTCATTTGCAATACAAAACATTTGTCCCAAGGCCCTATAGGAAATATTATAGTCCACATTTTAGATAGCATGGTTGGTCCTATTGAATTGCAGCACCTGTCCGTACGGAACAACAGCAACAGCTGCAACAAGTGTAAAGACACGGTTAATAGCGGAGAACCAGGAGCACATGATGCCTTGCACAACCCTTCAGCTGGCTGATCTCGGGGCCACGCATGGCTTTGGAGAACCAGGGATGACGGACAAATTGTGTGTATTTCAGCTCTCTGAGGGGCTATACAAAAGAAACGAGCTGCCCGTTGCTGTTTTTTCTGAAACGCAACAAGCTATATTTACTGAGCTGCGTGGTTTGAACCTGGAAGGCTCAGCCTCGTGGAGGAGCTATGAACTTATCCAGAATGACTCCAGTCAATGGTCTCTGTATAGGCACCCTGTTCGTGGTGGGTGGGAACTTGACTTCAGGATCATCCAACCTCACATCCAACTGGGCTGCGGCCACAGGCTCCGTAAACTCCAGAACAGTGGCCGTGTGTTGGCTTCTCATATCCCGAAAGTTGCTATTTATGTTCGCGAAAGCAATGACGGGTATGTGTTGGGTGGGATAAAAAAAGGTGCGATGATGGAGCTCTTTTGGGAGTTTGATCGTCTTACTCCTGGCAAAGGTACCACCACAATTGTACAGACAGACCTGGGTATACCATCCAACAACTTCATACCAGTGCTTGACCTAAAATGGGGTCGGTGGCATAATGGCAAAGAACTTGTCATCATTATCCATGGCAAAGATGTGTTGCTCTCATTAAGTGGTGTCGAGTACAAGGTCACAGATGCTAGGTTTCCAACCGACAGATTCAATACCCTACATCTTGGCTCAGCTAAGTTCAAGCACATGTGGTTTACCAGACAGATACTGACGGACGACACAATTTAAAGGTATTAGAAAATGATGTATAATACCAATAAGAATGGGCTTGTATCCAGAACTCAATACTAGCGACGTGAATACTTTCCACATCCAGTAGATCGGAGATGTAAGAGCCCGTCTCATGGCCGAACGAGACTGCAGGCGTCCTCTCAGCAAGAAATACCAGCGAGGGGTCAATATCGCAGATGGCGTCAAAACATTTCTATCCGCGACCGGCGAAGGGATCGGTATTGATGGAATCGGGTTGTTGCGAAATGTAGCCGCAATTCCTGTGGTTATAGCACTAGAGGCAGCAGCAAGGACCTGTGGATTGGCAGGTGTTTTCAGGAAGTTTTTAAGTCGAAGGCTCCCAAGAAGGTAAAAAGCACAACACAATCGCCACCTTTAGCGAATCATTGGGCGAGTTTGTGGCTAACAAGCCCGACCACACCCAGCCCTAGTATGATGAAGGCGATCTCACGGTCCTTTTGACCGGCCGATGGTGTGTAAAAGTCTTCTAGTTGCGGTTCTGCGCCAAGACTGTTTAAACTGTTCCCAGTTACCTGTGCATACTCGCGAATCGCAGCATCGACATCCTGGAATGTGCGCAAGGCATGGCCTTGGCAATGTAGTTCTTCGTTGATCCAATCGAGGCATTCTGTTCACTTACGGGACTGTGTTGCCTAGGCGGCCTGATGCTTTTCTACGGCTTTGTCATGTCGCACACGTTCCTCACCAGCATAGTTATCGCAAAACTTGGAGAAGAAGAGGTAGTTTCGGCTAGAGAAGGCCACTGCGTAAACAAGGGCGCCCCAAACTAGCATTGCGATCTAGGCCATCTTGTTATTTCATAATATCTGCTGAAATGAGTCCTTGTTTAATTAGCATGTCCTTGGTGCCATCGCCAGCCCCACGTCAAGGACTACCATCCCGACATTATAGCCGATGACGCCAAGTTTAGGGGTGGCTCCCTTCATTACCACTCTACCTAAGCGGGCATACCCTATTGCGAGGGCTGAGACCACAGCGCTGCGATAGGCAGCATTGACCCGCATGTTTCCATCATCTGAAGACATTGTAGAATGCTTGTTCGGAGGTGCCGCGCTATGGTTGTCCGGATCAACAGGCGCTGCCATTAGATTGGCCACCGGCTTATTGTGGAACTGGAACCATAATGCCAAGCTAGCCAACCCAACCGCCCCAGCAATCCATGGGAACCAATCATCTAATGAACTGCGTCCGTGATGCATTGCATTCGAGACACATTTCTGCTGTCCATGTTGTTCCCATTTTGAAGGAACAACGGGTCCATCTGCCACTTGGGTTGCTACTGCGTTGTTTACGACCATTCTCTGGAGATTGGCCTCCTCTTCTTGCAACCGGGCCAAGACTTTTTATTGTTTTGCATTCCGGGCAGCAGCTCCTGCCCGCCCGGTGGCCACTTTTTAGGGCCTTTCTGTCGCTCCTTCGAAACAGAAACAACCGACGACTCAGTGGTTGGTGCAGTTGTCACTCTCTTCAACTGTTTCTGTTCCGTTGAAACAACAGTAACTATTGGCAGGTTTGGCTGTGTCATCGACGACATGGTCTTGATTTGTTAAAGGGTAGGTATGTCCAAATCGACAGTGTTTAGCAGTGGTTAGCGTCGTGGTTAGCGGTGCTAAGTACATGCCTTAGCGATGATATAGCTCGCATGTGATACTGCTTAGCGCGTGCCCAACAAATGGATCTGCCTCAAGATCAGCAACCAACTTAGTTTGTTCTCTGTGGGTATGGGAAGAAACATGCTGACCGCCCCTGCATAGAGTTCTAGTGCAGCCGCTCCCAGAGTTTTTGTCATTGCTGCACCGAGCTATGCCTCATATCGGGCATAGAGTTAATCGATTTCCTCGTCGTCCATGGTGTGAACCTGGTTAATTGTGAGGTTTTTCCTTATATACTGATTAGCTTGTCCATCGGAAGCTAATGCAGCTAGCCTTTCACGTTTGGCCCCATCAACCCGTTTTTCCTTCGGAAGTTCCAAAGCAACAGGCACAGCAAGATCCACGGCCGTCTTGCCTCCCTGCTGTTTCTTCGCAATACTGCCTTCCAGTAGTTGCTCAATGATATCGTCACAATACATGGTTTGTATACATGTACATATACGCCGTTTGAATCTAATATAACACATAACAATGTGCAATGCCGCCCACCCCAGCACACTTATATATAGTGCTTGGGTCACTAGAATCGCTGCTTGGGTCACTATAATCGCTGCTTCCCACATAATATAAGTCCGTTATCACAACACTTTTTAAGTGCTTGGTTGGTCTGTTTTTAATCGGGCATGCTTGCTCTCCGCCATTGCCTGGTGAATTGCTACACGTTCCTCACGGCTTCCATTCACATCATTCTCTCGAAGACAGTCCTCGAAACTTTCTCTGTCCTAACAGTGGAACAGGCAAGCCCAGCGGGTCTGCTCGCGGGGATCCTTTAAGACAGAGTTATACTTCTGAGTCAAAATCCAAACGCTCTGATGCGCATGACGACCCGAGAAGGCTAGCTCAGATAGCATGTCTTTCTTTTGCGTCAAAGCTTTCGTAGACGAGCGATCGTCGAAATGTACAAGGTTGGCTCCCCTTGGAACATCTGATAGAAGGCCCGTAGATATGAGTGGAGGTGTTCACCAGGATTTGCTATGTACACATCGGGATCATCCCAAATCCATGGACGGTCGTGGTATGTTTTGTTGTATTTGATTGTGGGACAGAACACCACAAAGTGCCGAAACACGCCCCGGTAAGGCCCTCCAGCAGGTCCAGAGCGAAAGCTGTCTTGCCACCGCCTGTTTGACCGCAAATAATGACTGCACGGGGGCTGATAGGAAAAGGTCATTAATAAAGTGTGTTGGTGAACCGGCCATTTTCAATGTTAAGCTGCACGTCCATGGGAACGGTCAGATATGCGTTCAATGCACCACTCGCTCGCCTCTGCTGTCTTCGTGATCTGGATAGTGATACCTTCACTGGCGTTTTCTTTTTTCCGGCCTCTGGCTTGTAGTCCGCCATCATCCAAGGTCCGCAGGTCAAGCCATAGTGCATATTTGTTGGTCAAGAACTCTCCCAATGTGACATCAGCCAGATATAGCTCCTTTGCGACCAGAGCCACCTTAGGATCTCTTTTGATGCTGGGGCAAGCTCCCAAGTGCCCAGTGGCTTCGTTCCACACCTGGTAGGCACGCACTCCCTGGGAGTAAAGCTGGTTGTGCACCCCTTCGATGATAATCTCAACTTTGGTCATCGGGGTTATAAAAGACCTCAGACTTCCAACCGAAAGCTGCACCAGCCACAGCAGGGTCCTCGAACAGCAGCAGAATTCCTTTCATGCTCTTTGAGGGAATGTTGATGTTGATGTTCCACAGAGAGTCGCTCTTGTCTTTGGTCATTTTGCGATGGTGAAGGATGCGATCATATAAGATTGCGAGACGATCAGGATACTGGGTACGGACGATGCTAGCAAGATCAGGTTGGGTGACCATTTCATATTCCATGCTGATATTATCAATGATGTAACTGGCAGTGGCATCGCCTGTTGCCAGGACCACTCGACTGTAAATCACTGAATGTCAGCTCGTACACGAGCCGATCCCCAAGTGGACTCCAGTAGAAAGGCACATGAGCCTCGAGGACTTCAAAGTCCAGCGGGATACAGAACCAATTGCCATAGGCATCAGCGATAGGTCAAGATAGAAGTGGTACACGTCTCATCGTCGACTAACATCATCTCGTTCCCACTGATCTTGACTGCCATTTTCTTGACGATGGCACGGCCAAGATTCTGAACGAATAACCTGTTAACATCTGTTGAGTTCAGGCCGACAGCATAGGCTAGGCACACTGCACCCGGTACGATAAGGTCATGAGACTCGAGGTTCGGCAACCGGATATTAAGCTGTTGGTTCGGCCCAACCGTACTAGGGTTGTGCGTGATCACAACCAACTGCCAAACTCCCTTTACCCCAAGAGGCTCTCGTAGTCTGAGGTATGGGTTGAGCCTCTGTCCGTATTGACTTCAAGACATGTTGAATATAATGAATATATCTCGGATCTATCTTCAATACAATGGCAGACTTTAGCCTCGACGAGTTTGCAAGACGACAGGACGATGATGAAGCAACAGAGTTGCAAGATGAAACTAGCTTTACCAGGACCCCTGACAGCGCAGCTGTTGTGGAACAAGAGACGGGCGTTAGAATGCCTTCATTCCAGCATGAGCTCTTGATGGAGGCTGTCAATGGCTACTACCAGAATCTGTCTGAGAAAGGGATGGTGCCCTCTCTACGTGACTATTCCAGGTTTGAACTCTGCAAAAATGGGCAGCTGAGGCTGAAGGCCCATCCAAATATCGACATTGTTAGTAAACCGGGAGCATCCCATGCTCTCTCAACAATTGCTGGAAAACATGGCGGTGGTGAGATCATCTGGAATGAGCTGGGGTTTACGAATGGACTCGAGGGGGGCAAGGCGCTTAAGCCAAAGGCGCTTGGAACACTATGGGTCAATGACATTGAGTTGGGTGAGGCAGCTGCTAGGATCGGGTCGGATACTACAGAACTGCAAGACTTGGGACAGATGGTTAATGCTGCATCAAAACGTAGTGGAAAGTCTTACCGAGAAGGAAGAAACTGAACTTAAAACCTTACATGACCCTCCACTTAATACTGTGGGATTGGAGTACAACATCAGAGAGCTCCGCGGACTCGACAGGGCAATGCAGACCACCCGAGGTGAGTTAACGAACAATCTGGCCAGACTGTCCGGGCTGGATGAGCACATTGCTTTGGAAAAGAGAAAGCTCGATGAAGCTCAAGATGATCAGTTTAGTAAGCGCCAGATAGCAGAACGTTTGCGCTTGGAGGCGGCTGCAGCGAATAGAGATGCTTTCCGATTTTAAATCAACTGAATCAGAGAGACGATCAATTGGATCCTCAATGAGGACACGATGCCCGGTGAGCGCGTTTGCACCCTCTTCCGGAACAAGGGATTACGATCGCATCTACCCTCACAGCGATTGGGATGGCAATCTCGATCCTAGTACTTGCACTGAGAGGTGGGGTGGAAGTACCCCCAATCCCACTCCACCATCATCTGATAAGGGAGGCCTCAAAGAGTGGGTGAAAAAGCACTCACAGGCTCTTAAGCTAATCCTGGCCAAGCTAGCTGGGAAGGCGGCGGCTGTGCTACCTGGAATTATAGGCTCCCTTGTTTCGTGGCTGCTCAGGCTACTCACAAAAACTGTAGGCTGGCTGGCCGAAAACCTGTGGGCTGTGGTCCTTGCTGTCGGGGGTCTGCTTCTCGTGGTGACTCATCAGTGGCTAACATCGAAGAAACCAGCGCGAGTAAGCTAACTGTAACCCCAACCACAATAACGGCAGTTTTCTCGTCATCATGCTGGCGCAATTCCTGATGCCGCCGACTCCGCTACTGGTCCCCACTGGTGCATCAATAGCCATCAAGCCGGCCTGCGGCTTGACCAGTCCCGTCTCCCACGCAGACACGACGGGTGGGATTGGTGCAGTGTTTATGTTTGTATTTACCCCCAGGGTCTGGGCGGTTGAGGCAATGACAATCTCGTTGCTATACCCCCCCCCCCCCCAAAGCCGTGTGAAAGGCCACCTAATTCCATATCAGAAGGCGCCATGTAGAAGCCTCGACCAAATAAATAATCTGTTTTTGACTTGGCGTGAGACAACACGCCTTGATAGCGTTTAATTCCACTCTCCAGATCCACTGGGCGGGCAATGGCATCTTCCACATTTGCCTCACACTGCTTTTGGACGTCGAACTCTGTACCTGTTCCGAGGATCGATGAACAGGTCTGAGCCTGGGACCCGATTAATGTCCAGACGTCTGTCCTAATGGACTACTTTCGATCCCTGCTCTTGTAAACCCGTTTGCCTCGACAACTATAAACGTAGTATAACCTGCATGCTCTTGTCTGATAAAGTCTGCATGAGTATGCCCGTACCCTGAGCATTTAGTGAATGTGACCATGTAGTCGTATTTTCGACCTGGCGGGTGCAGTGTCAGGGCATAGCTGTAGTATGCGGCGACTTGGTATAAAGTGTCCGACCCATCATTATAATCCCCATTTTCTCTCCAATCTGCATCAGGCGACACACCAAATTCATTTGATAGTCTTTCAAAAGCGCGTCTGTCATATGAGTTATTGTATCTAGACCATGCATTATCCTGGGGTAAGACGACTTTCATTTCAGCAAAAAACTACCATGTCTGGAAGTAGAAATGGAATAGCCAGAAACCTCTAGTGAATAAGTATGTGGTATCATTCAGGTGATCAGTAGCTGAGACCCCTCACCCTGTCATCGCACATCATACATCGAAGCTCACCTGATTTTGCCAGAAACCCATGGGCGAACTCCGCCATTGGTGATGACTGCCCCAGAATTTATATCTGGGTGTCTATACTTTAAGAAGATGTCAAAGTGATTGGTTTCAAAACTCTTGGTCTCTAAGCTATGTGGAGGGATTACAACCACATGAATTTCGTTGATATCATTAGTTTTTCGTGCTTGTAGAATCCGTCAGCCTTATATCTGGCACCGGCATCGACCCGAAGGCTTTTGGATGATCAGCCATCAAAAGAAACACACATGTTTACAGTGCTACGTCTTATAATAGTGAAAGTATTTGCTCTGAATAGATTCAATGAGCGAGTAAAACTGAAATCTCTCGGTGAAAGTACAAGATGTCAAATAAATGAGTTTAACTGGTTGTGAATTATTTTTATGATTATCAATCGCGCTGTATGCTGTTAAGAAATGGGTCACGTGATTTTGTAAAGTGTAGTCACAAAGAACATTAGAGCAAAAAAGAGGAAAATTAGAGCAAAAGAGAGGAAAACCTTCCACATGCTTTTGGGCTGTGGCTGGATGTGCAGCTCCGGCAGCCTCTGCCCTCACACATGCATGGGGTGTCACTTATAGCTGTGACCGCTGGTACATTATAGCAAGCACCGGCTGATACACTCTAGAAGTATTCTCTGATCCCAGGCAGTGGGATGAATCATGTGGCCCCTCGGTTTCAGTACCCTTGTCCTGAGCTAGTACGGTCTGCAACTGCATGCCGGTCAACAGATGGGTTGAACCACACCATACCAAACGGATTTAACATACCAACCATGGAATGGGCAATCCCTCTAGCGGAAGATACATAGGAAGCCCGCTGCACCTTGTACTAGTTATACAAAACAATCTGTGCTTATATATAACGCTAATATTTATTTAACACTCCAGTGGTGTTCAAGCGATAAATGTTTCTTGTCAGCTTGTTTACACATGGACTCATGAGGTAGTTGACAGTTACTGCAAGAGAATCTCGGGGCCGGCTAGAGGGGTGGGCCGTCCCTTATAGCTCTCTGGGGTGGCCCATTCTTTATCTACGGGTAGAAAGTGAATTTACGCCGATGTCCAAGTAGGATGACCACTCGGTCGGCAAGGGTGTGGGCCTGCCCCGGGGTGCCCTGTCTGTCTGCCACCATCTGGTGCTGAGGGGCCAAGTGTGGGTGATGAGCCGGCTCAGGGGCCCTCCAAGTTGGTCTATTCACCCCCACCCCTGCTGCTCCATGCTTATCCAGCAACTTCCACCTCTATCGAGTCTCATTTACACCTTGCCCCCACCCCGACATACACACATTCATGTCTATCTCCTTTAGGTGTTAAAGTCTCAAACATTTTTTTCAAACAGTTTACGTCATCGGTTATTTGGGAGATTGTTAAGGCAGCACAGTTCCCTCAAAATGAAAAGTCTATCCCATCTTTAATCCATCGTCATAGTAGAATACACATGTGAAAGTTCACAGAAAAGGCAACAGACAACTAGGGAAAATAAAAGCGTATGTATGGCCTTTATAAGGATCTATGACTGTTAATATCATTTGACATCGACACTGTCGGTTGTTTTTATTCGCAATACATGATTAATGAGGTACGGTATATATAACCCTCTCGTACAGGAAACGTCCAGAAACCGCTAATAACTTTATATTAGAAACTGGCGAGCTGGAGGTAGGGCCAAGAACTCCCTGGACGGGTTATATAAAAGAGGCGCCAGCGCCTAGATGTTTCGTTCGAGTGTCATTGTTGTTCAAAGTGAGATCAAACTCACGAGAGTTGAGGGAGAACGGTGTGTGAGTGGTGTTGGTGTAAGAGCTGTGTGTGGGGGGGGGGGGGGGGGAGGGGGTAATTGAGACTCAATAGTGGTACAAGCCGTAGGGTAGGCATGGACCAAGGAAAGACATTATAGCTCTAGGGCGCCAGCACAATAGGATAGTAATGGAAACTGCACGAGCAGGTGCCAGGGTCAAAAATGTTTGTACGATTAAAAAAATAGTAAAAAAAAATAGCGTAACTGATTTGTTATTTTATTGTAGTCCGCTGCAGTTCAAATTCAGATGAAGGTCATGGAACCATGAATTTAAAATGAGAAAGGGAAATGCCACATATTACGGTGGGAAAAATGGAACATCTTCATTTAGAAAGTCCAAATTTACAGTATTACTAAGAGGGCTTAACACGTTTTTACATTATCCAAACTTGAACCCAAAGGCCATAATGTAATCCTCCCTCGCCCCAAAATATTGCGGCCTTTGCGGACTAATGTTAACCTTTTTTCGGGGGTGGGGCACATTACCCCATTATCGCCCACCACGCTATATCCTTGATAGGGGAGTGATGGATGACACACTTACAAGGAAATCGACAGAGATACACGCTCTCGAAAGTAAATATTTCAATCGTGCACCCTCCTCCCCCTTCCATTTTTATTCTATTGATTTGACACACTTACAAGGAAATCGACGGCGATACACGCTCTCGATAGTAAATATTTCAATCCGTGAACCCTCCTCCCCATTCCATTTTTATGCATTTTCATTCTATTGATTTAAACCTGTCAGGAGTGATGGAGGCGGGGAAGGGGGTTTTCTGTTTTGATAGCGAATGCTGCTCGACTCACGAAATGAGCCCTCTATATAACGCGTGAAATTTTTCAGTTTTCCATCAGAAGTCTCTATAGGCTTTGAAATAAAAAAAAATCGTGTTTTATGCAGGAGGGCCATGTTGAATCTCTCCGGAAGTCGGGTGCGAGAGTTTCAAAAACTAGCTTTTCGTGTATTCAAAATAAAAATAATTTAAAAGTAAATGTAAGACATGTGTTAATTATCCATTTGTGTTTTGTTATTCTTTTGGGCACAAACGTTTTGTTTGTTTTAACGAAAGTAGTAGTATGTAATGTGGTTTTCGAGGGTAGGTTGGGGGACCTCGGTGGGGGACCTCGGAAGTGATGTCATGTCACGTGACGTAGTGGCGCCATGTTGTGTTGTCATGGTAACCCGCGTGAGCGGCCATGTTGTGACGTCATCCCCATAGTGATACGTGGTGTGAGTGCGCAATCGCAGCGCGTGTTGTTAGGGTGATACGTGTTTCCGTCGTCCATTTTGTATACTAGAGGCCGCCATCTTGGTTTCTATTGTAGCACGTGATTGCTTTGTTACCTAAGGCCTACAATAGGACAGGGGTATGTTCGGAGGGTATGTTCGATTGAATCGGAGTATTTTCTGGAACGACTTCCCTGGATAATTACCACAAACAACCCGACAACTTGTATTATTTCGAATTCTTCCAGAATTCTCTGCTTCTGTCTATATATGCAATAGTTATCGTTTATCTGGCCATGTTCCTTTATTCTAGAGTATACTCCAGTAGCGTAGAAGAGCCTATCAACCGGAACAGTTTACCTTATTATTGCTATATTTAGCAATTTCTGGTCTATTCTTGTTAGTTCTGACCCTATTCCGAGTACTCTTGTTGTTTCATTTATCTAGATTATAACTAACCAATCAGATTGCTTGATTTCCCATAATCTGTATGCAGGGTTGTCTCCCTTGTGTATAACAAAAGACTATATCCAATCGCCATATCCCATGGAATCCCATAATTTTGCAAAACACCTGTGGCTATGGAATCCCTTTTTTGTCGTATGAGGCCATGAGGGCTATGTAAAAGCCCTCAATGAGTCCTCATTTATTATCCCTCATAGCCTCATTGAATTTTGAGGTTATGAGGACCTTGAAAAATCCCTCAATGAGGTATAATTTTCTACGACTCTTAGCCTCATTTCAGTATTTAACAGGTATATCCTATGGAATCCCATTTTGAAAAACGCCTGTGACTGTGGAATCCCTTTTTTGTCGTATGAGGCCATGAGGGCTATGTAAAAGCCCTCAATGAGTCCTCATTTATTATCCCTCATAGCCTCATTGAATTTTGAGGTTATGAGGACCATTAAAAATCCCTCAATGAGGCATAATTTACTACGACTCTTAGCCTCATCTCGGTATTTGAGGATACCCATGGCCTGGTATTGTATTATTCGAGGATACCTATCGAGGATACCTTTTATGGGATACTTATCTGAGGGATTTTTAATACGACTCTTATCCTCATTTGACAAAAAAGGGATTCTCCAGAGGGCACCCCAATTTCGGCACCCCTTTTTTGAAAAACATATGGTCTTCGGCACCCCTTTTTTATCAAATGGGGATAAGAGTCGTATTAAAAATCCCTCATTGAGGGATTTTTAATACGACTCTTATCCTCATTTCAGAAAAAGGGGTGCCGAAGGTCATATGCTTTTCAAAAAAAGGGGTGCCAAAATTGGGGTGCCGGGGATATTGCCATTGATACAGGTTTTTATTATGCAGAAGGGAGATAACTCTGTACGATTAAGTACAGGTTATGGGAAATCAAGCAATCTAATCGGTTAATTATAATTTATATGAATGATCTAGATAAATGAAACAACAAGAGTACTCGGAATAAGGTAGGAACTACTGATATTACGTACCACCTTACCAGTAACAGGATGATACAAAGCATTTGGTAGGTTAATACTATGAACGGTTAGGATCGGACCTATAGGGGAATATACCAACCATACTCTGCTGCTGTTCTGTATTACCAGGCATTGACCTCACCCCAGAATACCGCTCAATCATATGAAGCATCTGGTGGATTAGTAGTACCAAGGGCCAGCAAGAGACCTACAAGGATATGTACAGCCTATGCTATACTACCGTTCTAAACTATCAAGCATTACCCTCACCCCCACAAAATCACTAGGTCTACCATAACGTCCTACATATACCAGCCATATAATAAAACAAAGCAATCGGTTGGTTAATAGTGCCAAGCACTAACAGAGGCCTATAGGTGTATATACCGCCATACTATAGTACCGTTCTAAACTACCAGGCAGTACCCCTACCCACAATAACCCTATGCTTAGCATTGCATACTACCTATACCAGTCATAGGATAACATAAAGCATCAGGTGGATTAATAGTAATAAGGGCCAGCAAGAGACCTATATGGATATGTACAACCCATATAGTATCCTCAGATAAGTATTCCATAAAAGGTATCCTCGATAGGTATCCTCGAATAATACAATACCAGGCCATGGGTATCCTCAAATACCGAGATGAGGCTAAGAGTCGTAGTAAATTATGCCTCATTGAGGGATTTTTAATGGTCCTCATAACCTCAAAATTCAATGAGGCTATGAGGGATAATAAATGAGGACTCATTGGGGGCTTTTACATAGCCCTCATGGCCTCATACGACAAAAAAAGGGATTCCACAGTCACAGGCGTTTTCCAAAATGGGATTCCATAGGATATACCTGTTAAATACTGAAATGAGGCTAAGAGTCGTAGAAAATTATACCTCATTGAGGGATTTTTCAAGGTCCTCATAACCTCAAAATTCAATGAGGCTATGAGGGATAATAAATGAGGACTCATTGAGGGCTTTTACATAGCCCTCATGGCCTCATACGACAAAAAAAGGGATTCCATAGCCACAGGTGTTTTGCAAAATTATGGGATTGCATGGGATATGGCGATTGGATATAGTCTTTTGTTATACACAAGGGAGACAACCCTGCATACAGATTATGGGAAATCAAGCAATCTGATTGGTTAGTTATAATCTAGATAAATGAAACAACAAGAGTACTCGGAATAGGGTCAGAACTAACAAGAATAGACCAGAAATTGCTAAATATAGCAATAATAAGGTAAACTGTTCCGGTTGATAGGCTCTTCTACGCTACTGGAGTATACATTAGAATAAAGGAACATGGCCAGATAAACGATAACTATTGCATATATAGACAGAAGCAGAGAATTCTGGAAGAATTCGAAATAATACAAGTTGTCGGGTTGTTTGTGGTAATTATCCAGGGAAGTCGTTCCAGAAAATACTCCGATTCAATCGAACATACCCTCCGAACATACCCCTGTCCTATTGTAGGCCTTAGGTAACAAAACAATCACGTGCTACAATAGAAACCAAGATGGCGGCCTCTAGTATACAAAATGGACGACGGAAACACGTATCACCCTAACAACACGCGCTGCGCATGCGCACTCACACCACGTATCACAATGGGGATGACGTCACAACATGGCCGCTCACGGGGGTTACCATGACAACACAAAATGGCGCCACTACGTCACGTGACATGACGTCACTTCCGAGGTCCCCCAACCTACCCTCGAAAACCACATTACATACTACTGAAAGTTTACGAGGAATGAAAATTCCGAATCGGTGACCCGAGTGGGAGGAGCTACCAACGAAGGTTTGATGGAGCTAAATGGGCGGAGATATTTGATATTGACGTCACAATGACATATGACAGTGCGTTGACTTAAAATTACATGATTGTCTGTGAACCGTGGCACCGAGGACGAGTGATTAGCAAATTTTGGGCTGTCGAAAGTAATTTTTTTATAATTTTATGAAATGAACTACTGTCCCGCTCACATTCGAATAGATTGAATGACAATACTTCTTTATCGTTAAGATATTTAAAAAAAAAACACAAGGAAAACATACCCCACACAGTTCACCACATTTCTTATTATTATTCAGAGATTTTATTCAAATTCATTTCCATATTCATATGAATGTATGATCTGAATAATAATTAACAACAACATGCATTATCGCCATCCTCTCCAACTACCGTCCACCTCCACGAAAATAATAAAATGTAAGAAGGTATTTGATCTATTATCAGGCTGATCAGCAGCTTAACTGTGATCATAATTAAAACATAATGTGCTACTTTTAACTCTTATTCTAATGAAAACTAATTCCGCCTTCTTCTTTTAAGCAGGTACACAGAAGACGCTTTTTGACCAGCACCCCAATAACCGCTACAGACAGTCTAACCGTTATGGAAACAGTCACCCCACGGTTCCTGAACATCCTCCGCTCCCTCCCTAAAAGTGGTCGACCACTTTAAGGGAGGCGAGCGTTGGTCCTGCGTCCCGCCTCTGCCCCTTTTTGTAAGCGCAATGCGCATCTTTTTGTCCCAACCCAATAGGATTACAATACAGGCCTGCCCCCGAACCAGGGAAGTTCGGGTCTTCTTCTTTGTGGTCCCCGAAAGAGGTCGTTGTTGTTTCCTTCAAAGACATCCTATCAAACAGAGACAGCCTGAGGCAGATTATACTTGCCAGTGATGGCCATCACTTAAAATCATCTCCGAAGTGGCAGACTATACTTGCCCGAAAATCCAGATCGACTGCACCCTCGGGGAGAGGTAGTACCCTTTGTGAGAGGACCCAACCTCTCACACTGGTCCTCACCCGAGGGGTCAACAGACATCAGTCAAAGAGACCATCACGCCGCAACCGGTGACACCTGCCGAGTACCTGAACCTGTTCCTCCTTCAACACGAGTAGACATGTGGAAATTAGTCATTTACAGTCAACGAGGGTCGAAAGGGGCTTGTTCCCCATACCGTCCCTGCGCGCCTTCGGCGCATTAAACCATTCTATTCATCTATTATCCTGCCCCCATGCCTATGGATTAACACTTTACCAAACACATTTATTTATTTTATTTTTTTTGGGGGGGGGGCGCTAAACTGAACTTCTAGGCCTTTTTTTTATCCTAAAACCCCTATTTTCATATTAAGCAGGTCGATATGAATATTATTTTATTTTTTATGCAGTTCCAACTTTCACTGCAGTATCGTTCCTGGTTATTAAAAAGTGCTAAATTCTACCTGCAAAACTGATTGATATCCACGTTGTGTGATTTCCCCAACCACTGATGTTCCCTAATTTCGTTGATGCGTGTTTTCCATTCGTAATGTGAAATAAGCATAATTTTTCTTTTTTTCTGTCATATTCTGTTTTCTATCCTCTCAGCATGTAAGAAAGAATGGCTGGAAGTAGAATCCAACGTTATGGAACCATTTTTAAAAAGTAAATACCGATATATTCCACCAAGGGCAGGGGCCGATTTTATCTAAAATTAAAAACCGAAATGTGAACAAAACACACAGAGTGTACAACGTCTGGAAAAATGGAATTCAGCCCCCCCCCCCCCGTTATTTCACCCGTTTACCACCCAATTAATATCTAGATAAAAGAAAACGTGGTGTAAATCACTGATCATGATCAGAGAGGCGTGAATAAGTCAGTGTGTGTGGAGGTTGTGCCATGTGGGGGTAGTGTGACACGGACACTCCCCTTTTAGCCCGACTGTTTACAGTATGGGGTTATAGTCATGACTTTCGTCTGTCTGTCCGTCCGTATGTTAACATTTAGAGTTTGGGTTAAAGTTTGTGGTTAAAGTATTTTAATGAAGGTTAAAGGTTTTTTTCTTTTAAATTAATATTAATTTTAATTACTATTGATTGTATCATTCTCATTATGTTTTTCGTCTTATTTTGGGAAATATTTAACCCTTTTCTGTATGGCAATTTAACTTAGAACTTCCAGATTAAAGTTTTTGGTTAAAAGTTTTTTGTTGTTTACAAAATTACACCTTTAACGGCTTTATTTCTTCGAACACTGTACTGCAATGTCACTGTTTCTCATTTGGGACAATGTCTACTATCTACTGAACCTTTCCACAGTGATTTTCATTAATATTGGCATGATTTTCACCTCTTTTAAACATGTTTTCAGACTTAGTTACTTTGTATTTGAAATTAGGCTTTGCCACATACTTTCTTACTTTAATTCTTGTATGGTCAGTACAACTTAATGATTGCATTTACATCAATGATTTCTTTTATCGGTTATAGTAATTATATAACCCGTTTTTGGCAGTCAGTTTTACTAAGTATACCTAGCGTAAAGTTTCGGATTAAAGTTTTGCTTTTCAAGGTTGTACCTTTCATTCTTCAAACACTGTGTTGCAACGTCATTGTTTTTCATTTGGGGCAAAGTCTACTGAACCTGTATACAGAGGTTTCAAATAAAATTGGCATTAATTTAACCCTTTTCAAAATGGTTTTCGAACTTAGTTTCTCTGGGTGCTGGTCAAAACATCCCCAAACTGAAACGTCCCCTAATTTTTTTTATCAAAAAGTCCCCAAGAGTTGGTCAAAACGTCCCCAAGAGTTGGTCAAAACGTCCCCAACAATTGGTCAAACGTCCCCAAGAGTTGGTCAAAACATCCCCAACAATTGGCCAAAACGTCCCCAAGAGTTGGTCAAAATGTCCCCAACAATTGGTCAAACATCCCCAAGAGTTGGTCAAAACATCCCCAACAATTGGCCAAAACGTCCCCAAGAGTTGGTCAAAACGTCCCCAACTCCATTCTGATGTGAAGAACTTTACTTGCTTATGGATCCAGGAGAGTCGGAAGCAAGGGCCATTAATCTTCTTGGTTTTACTGTACAAACCAAGACTGTGTGCACTGGCAGGGAGATACTGGGGTCGAATCCCCGAGAATCTCGAACTGGAAGATGAGGAGGGTAACATTTCACACGAGTAAAATATAGGTAGGTTGGCATTGGTGCAAAAAAGAGCCCTATTTATTTTGGAATCACTAGGTCAAAGATCAAGGTCACAGTGACCCTTCACATAGTAAATTGTAAACAACTGGTTTCCGGCCGATAAGTTGATAATGATTAAACCCACTTTTGTGCTGTCACAATTCGACATTGGATCAGTGATCCTATCGGCATTTTTTAGTTTGATATACATAACATCATAATTCTGTTTCTACCAGGTCTTCCAACCTGATTATTATCTAACTAGGCTGTGTATGAGGAATGGAAACTGTGTGTTATTTAACCCTCTTCACTCTGATGTTAGAATTCTGAAATTTCATCTAGCGAATTAATCCAAAATGCAACTAGGAATTTTAACCAATTCACTTTTGTTTGACAGAGCTCATTGAGCTCTGTGAAACCAGATTGAATTGATTAAATTCTGAGTGGTGTTATACGAAAAATTTGCAGGTTGAAAGTTTGATATTTTGATATCAGTGTGCAGATTAAAAAAACCCGAATGGAATGAGTTGAATAAGATTAGTGTACTGTACACTGTTAGCTCACAAATTATTGGAAGGAGAACCTCTTGTAACTAATGAATGATGTATTTTGTGTTTATAGAGTTAGAGGCCTAATTCGAGCAGGTGCCATAAAAGAAGATGAACGCCCATTGTGGTATGATGTGTATGCTGCATTTCCTCCTAAAGTAGAGCCACGATTGGACAGGGAAATACCAAAGAAAGATGTTATAAACATTCTTTATCCGGAAGATTTTATTAGACGGTTTGTAATATTATATCCAGTACGTGGAGAGTGAATTGCAACAAAATCACCTGTAGAGTGGAGTCATCACCCAAAGTATCACTTTCAAATTCTGTACATATGGACAAAAACAGAAGCAATGTTTCAGCCAATGGACCTCCGGGTTTAACCCTGAGGTCCATTGGCTGAAACTTTGCTTGTGCTTTGCAACAAATTTGCAATTATTGCTTGGGTGGAATCTCTACTCCATGGGTGATTTAGTGATAATACACTCTCCATGTACTGTAAGTTACATTGTAGTACATCATTACTGATACTTGTAAATGCTCTTGTCTGATTTGGTCTAAGAAAGTCGCATAAATTGATGAAAGATCATTATGAGACACTTTTCATACTCGACTGCACTTAGTGCAACATTTCTTTTTTGGTCCCATTTCAAATACTTCTTGACCTTGGACAATTCTACATCTAATCTTCTTTATTAAATGAAGTTCTTTGTTTCAGCTAACTCTTCAAGTTATTAATTTATCTATTGACTAGCCTGCATTCTTAAATCTAATCGGTCTCCTCGCAGGAACTCTGGGAAGTGAAGCAGTGCCTGTTCACTGTGGTAAACAAGCTCTGTTTTACTGGTAAAATAGGACCCAGTCACCAATGCTTGAGAGGTGCAAACCCTCTCTAAAATGGGCAACATGGCTGATTAACACTCACCCCTGGTCTTGAGTTGATACTCATGTTGTGGTCAAGATTAGCCATTGTGCAAAAATATGTAACCTTAAACACCAGTAAATAAATAAATCTAATTGGTTGCTAACAACATGATAGAGAGCAATCTCCCATCAAATCACTGAGAATTTTCCACATCATATGGGTGTAGTTGTTCAGGAAAGACCCATCTGTGATACAGATTTATTTTTCATTTCTGGAAATTAATTCCTGGTTTTCGCCTTGCTTTGAACGCAAGACAACAAAATATCTACGAAAAATGACTGTGAAGAGATTTGCCCAGTTTTCTGATGATGAAACAGAGGTGAAAAAGAGATGTTAAAGTTTACTTAGTACAGGTTTTTACCTACACTTGGTTAGCGGCTAGCCATATCCCATTCCACATTTGGCCTCATGGGATACGGATGGCTTCGGGTAGGCAAAAAACCCATACCATGTGAACAGATACAGGTTAGCTTAATAGTATACATGTAATTCATTGCAATGGATATTTAATGCCAGGATACAGTTCATGATCACACTGCACTTTGCATGCTCAAAGGAAATCCAGTCAAGATTTCTTTGTTTCACTGAATATTATGGCATCAGTGATAACAACATTGGGTCTAGTCTGCCCATTTTTACTGCCGTACTAGATTGTAAAGTTAATATTCAGCAAATGAGTCTGAAACATTTTTTCATAGTTGTTGAGAATGTACTTTACCTGACAAAAGTTTATGAAATGGGTACAGGTACCAATATCAAACCTTCAACAGTTTTAAATATATTTTTATTCGACAATATAGATATTGTTTGCCAAACACAAGTTTACTTGACCATAAAAGTAAGAACCCTGTTTATTCGCTTTGCAGAAAAAGAGAATTTGTTTGGTGTAAGAATTGTGAATTTGCATTGCAGTGCTTAAAAACTGCGGCATATGATCACACCTGCACTCCTGTTGCACGCCTCACTCATTCACAAGGAGTATGAAATTGACCACACCCAACCCTTCTCAATGTCTACTCTGGATTTCCACTTTGAGTAGTCGGAATATGTAGTATTTCCAATACAAATATTACAATGAAACAAAATTCCGATGCAGTGATAAATTCTAATGCATGGTCTCCTGAAGAAGAGTTAAAATGATTGTCAGGTGATCTGTTCAGAGAGTGAAATCAACAACACTAATAATGAGATAACTGACACAGACTTTGAGATCAAATAGACTTGAAAGTTAACTTTGCTACGTCTGGGGCTGCACGGTATATCGATAAACCGATATATACTGGTATTCAAACCAATATCGATTGAATACCGGTGTCATCACAAAAATATCGGTTTTATCGTCATTATTTACCCACAATTTTGATTTTCAAAATGTCTTGAGTTTTTTAATTGTAGCCCCGAATGAATAATATTATCCCTTTATCCAAGGAATTGTCTGCTTGTGCCCTCGAAATATACAAATTCAGCAGTTGGAAAAATAATTTTAAAAAATTTCAACAAAACTATATCATGTGACCCCTCATTGGAACGAGCTCGTTCCAATGAGGGGGTCACATGATATAGTTTTGTTGAAATCTGGGGGAAATCTTAAACTAATTTTGAAAATAATAAATTTTGATATGGTCTGCGTTGGGTAAAGATTTTTCGAACGGCATCATCAAGGCATGCTAATTGGTTCCAACTGTGATGCCTCGGGTCACGATTGTGGTACTTGTGTTCATATATCTGAACAGTTTTCGATATACCGGTATACCGCTGTATTTTTTTGAATACCGATACAACTCCCCCCCCCCCCCCCCCCCCCCCATGGGTGTGTGTGGGGGGGGGGGGGGGAGATAAACTAGTTTATCTCCCCACCCCCACCTGAATTTTTTTACCGTTCAGATTTTTACCAGATCTTTTTTTAGAATTTGCTTGTTCACTTGTGTGTGATATTAAAAAAGCGTCAAGTGAGCATTGAAAAACTCATTGGTCCGTTTGCGAGAGAGCTAGATGCCCAAAAGAAAAAAAAACATTTTAGCCCAAATTAGCATTGTGAGTGGAATATTATACAAATTTCCATTTTCAAGACTCATTTGAATATGTTGTTAATAGAAGAAAATTGCACAAGAAGAACTTGCGTTTTTTTTCTCAAAATATCCCCTGGGATATATGCAAAAAACATTTTTTAAACATGTCGCCCGATGTCGCTAATTTTTTTTTATTTTCACTCAAACTACTATTTTGAAGAGAATTTCACCTGTATTTTTCTATTTTAAGATTTATTTGCTAAAGATGTGACAAAGAGAATAATTTCAGTTGTAGAGGGTTGGGGAGGGGGGAGATATCCTGATCAATTTATCTTTCCCCCACCTGACACCCAAAGTTACCCCCAATTTTTTTTATTACCTCAAATCCCTATTTTGAAGAGAATTTCATCTGTATTTTCTATTTCTAAGATTCATGTGCTCAAGCTGTTAGAATGGAAAAATTTTTGGTGGGTGGGGGGGGGGAGATATCGTGACCAGTTTATCTTACCCCCCACCCAACACTCAAAGTTACACAAAAATTGTTTTTTATCTCAAACCACTATTTTGCAGAGAATCTGATCTGTATTTTTTATTTTTATGATTCACATACTTAAACTGTTAGAAGGGAGCAATTTTCAGGTGGGGGAAGATATCGTGACCAGTTTATCTTACCCCTCACCAACACTCTTGACAAAGTCATGATTTTTGTGTGTGCTCAAAACACAATTTTAAAGAGAATTTCATCTGTATTGTCTATTTTTAAGATTCATATGCTTAAGCTGTTAGAAAGGAAAAATTTTCAGGTGGGTCGTGTTGGGGGGGGGGGGGGAAGAAGATATCGTGACCAGTTTATCTTACCCCCCCCCCCCCCCCCCCCCCCCCCCCCCCCCACCCGACACACAAAGTTACAAAAAATTTGTTTTTGGCTCAAACCACCATTTTGAAGAGAATTTCATCTGTATTTTCTATTTTTAAGTTTCATATGCTCAAGCTGTTAGAAAGGAAAAATTTTGAGGTGTGGGGAGAGATATCATGACCAGTTTATCTTACCCCCCACCCAACACTAAGTTATTACACAAAATTTGTTTTTAGCTCAAACCACTATTTTGAACAGAATTTAATCTGTATTTTCTATTTTTACGATTCACATGCCATTAGAATAGAAAAATTTTCAGGTGGGGGGTGGGGGGAAGATATCGTGACCAGTTTATCTTACCCCCCCACTCGACACTCAAAGTTACAAAGAATTTGTTTTAGCTCAAACCACTATTTTGAAGAGAATTTAATCTGTATTTTCTATTTTTACGATTCACATGCTTAAGCTGTTAGAAGGGAACAATTTTCAGAGGGGGGTGGGGGGGGGGGGGGGAGATGTTGTGACCAGTTTATCTTACCCCCCACCTGACATTTGAAATTGACAAATGTCTTTTTTTTTAGGGCAAACCACCATTTTGTAGAGAATTTAATCTTATATTAAGATTCATAGTTCCCACTTGTAAGTTTGTTTTACTGCTCATATCATTTTGAAGAGAAATTCATTGAGGGCTTTGTTGACTCTATCAAGTGCTAGATATTTTGTTTGAATTTGATGCTGTAGTTTACATAGTTTTTATTGTTATGATAATAAAAGTTCTCAACCAAAAGATGTTTTTTCTTTATTTACTCAGAAATTATCTTATCCACCTCACACCTGAGTCACAAAACGTTGGTTTTCTTCTGATTTTTTGCTATATTTTCCATTCTCAAGATTCCTGTGCTTAAGTTGCAAAAAGTGACAAATATTCTGATGGGGTGGGGAGGGGGAGGGGGAGCATGGTTAGGTTATGACTCCCCCTTCCCCCCAACTGACATTCAAAGTTTTTAAATTATTTTTTTGGCTCATACAACGATACTGATGAGAATTTTATTCATATTTTCAAATAAAAAAAACATATCAAAATATAGGGTTTGTTGCCGCACTCTCAAGGCCAGACTAACAAGTTTTCAAATTGCCCCTCATGCTTTTTAATATAACAGAGGGGTACTAAAGCAAATTCTTTAAAAAGTTCTGTGATTAAATTGAAAGATACAAAAATTCAGGTTGGGGGGGAAGATAAATCAGTGGGGGGTAAGATAAACTAGGGGGGGGGGGAGATATACTGTTACACCGGTATACAGTTTGGAATATCGTGCTGCCCTAGCTACGTCAGCTCCTTTGAATTCGTTGACAGTGGGCACACAGCAAGTGTCTTAATGCTGTTAACAGTGTAGTTATTTGAACTTGTCACCATACAGTAAAATTTCTGTTCTAGAGAGATTTGCATGCCTTTTAATTTATTACTTATCAATCGGCATCAGTACATTGCGCAAGTGGAGAAAAATATTCCAACTGCAGAGGTATTGCGTAAATCTTGATGGCAGAAGGTGGGGTACTGAGTAGTCGACCTAAACTTGACTTTTGGGTGTTGACTATTCGACTCCAGAATCCCAGTCATTTCAACTCTAGCTCATTCCCTCAACATAATTCATGTTAGTTTCAAGAAATAGTAGTCCTAACTAGGACCATCAGATCATTACCTTCTCCCACTTCTGGGAGGAAAAAGAAATGACCAGAGGATCCTAGTTAGGACTATAGAAATAGCATTCCTCGAAGCTATTTATTGGTGCAATTTTTCGCGCTTCTATGGATTTGAGAATCTAAGAATTGGGTTGGCATATTATTAATATTAAAGTTACTCATTGTTTTATATTTTCAGAGAATTTTATGACAAACTTGGCAACCCAGAGATTGTAGACTTATCATTTGACAGTGAGACAACCAAGTGCCAAATGTAATTATATTATTTTAGTCTTGTTTCAGCTGGTTTGATTCAAATTGAATGATTCAGAAAGTAAATAACAAATTCACGGACCTAAATTCAATTTAAGTTGAGCTGGTATTTGAAAACAGTATTCATACTGAGACGATTTTAAAATGTTTTTTGCTGACACACGTTAAATTACAAGCCCCCATGAACATGATCAGGATTTTTCTAACCAGTTTCATTATACTCCTCTCAAGGATGCGTCATACAAAAAATAAGATGTTTGAATATAAGTTATACTTTTAGTTAGGGTGGGACCCAGGGAGGGGTGGGGGCAGTTATTGGGCTTCCAGCGAATTTGTTTCTCATACCTACTCATATTGGGTTCCAAATTTCATTCGGATTGGCCTGGAGGTTCTGAAAATCTGGGCAGACCCCAAATCATACCCCATTAAACCTTTATCCAATGTAACAGCTAAAACCGGCCAGCGCTATTCTCAAAAATCACCATTTATTTTTCATTATATTTTCATTTTTTGTCTCAAAAACATAGGTTATGACCCGTCTTTGGAAAGAGCTCGTTCCAATGAGGGTCATAACCTGTGTTTTTGAGACAAAAAAATGAAAAAAATTAGTTATTCAAGAAAGTGTTGTCTGCTTTTCATGTCAGGTAAAGGGTTAAGGACCACTATAAATATTGCCCCTCAGTCTTCCTTAAAACAAACTTTACCCTCAAATGAAAGCTAAATGCATGTAATGAATATTGTTGCATTCATCGGTTTTGAAAAGAAAAGTTTTTGAAAAATGAGAAACTTTTGCCATATCTCTTTCCCATGCAGACAACAAATTGATTTGAATAAGATTGAAATGCCTCACCTCAACTACCACACTTGAGAAATGTTGTTGAAATCAGGATTGAAGTTTTGGAGTAGACTTAAACACCACAATGCAGGCCTGGCATTTTCAGGAGAGCGATTTATTCGCTCGCCTACTGCTCACCTTAAAAAAAATTGAGGAGAGCGAAAAATAGCCCTCCTAGCCTTAGAAAATAATGATTACCACAACAGTCTGTTCCTAAAATCCACAGGTTTTCAGATCTCTGCTATGTTAGTGGTCTCTGCAAAATGGCCACACTGCCCCTCCCATACCTCCGGGCCTCAAGGCCCGGAGGTGTGGGAAGTGCAGTGTACCGTCTCACAGAGACTGCCTTGTTAGCAGCACCAAATAAAATGTACAAAGCCCACTGGGCAGAATTAATTAATAGTACAACTTCATTTTGGCATTTTTAGCTTTTGTAGGCTTGAGGAGAGCTAATTGCTCCCCAAGGCTATGTGAGGAGAGCGATTTTTAGCCCTCCTGCATTTTTAAGAATGCCAGGCATGACAATGGATGATGTACAACAGATGAAAAGTGATTGCTATGTTTGCTTATTGGGGTTCAATGACACTTTCAACATCCAGGGTCATATCACATCAGAAGTGATTATTATATCTCACTCCGACTTTCAGTCAGGTGGGCTAATGACCAACAAAAATATACATATTTCAAAATGCAGGGATCAAAGTTCCAACAGATTAACAGATTTGCTGATTTTCTCCAAATGTTAATGCTGAAACGCAGGGATGAGAAAGTTCAACAAATATGCTGATTTTCTCCAAATGTTAATGCTGAAATATTATTACCTATAAAATGACATGAAAAGTGGAATTGATTATTTTTTGAACTCATTGTCAAATGCTTTGTGAGGAAGTTCTCTGGCACTCACTCTCCAAAAATGGTAAAAATGAATTGAGCTATTTTTAAAGGTTCACCATTAGCAGAAAATATTCACTGAGCTCTGACCAGAAAAGGCTGATGTGATAATGTTCCTGGCGTGAAAAGATATGTTGACTATTTTGTGGTTTATTTTAGTAAATGCTGTTGGATAAAAGGGATTGTCCTTGGTTGAGAATGTTAAGCTTTTTTTTACCAGTAATAAAATCAGGAATTCACTGCTCTCTTGCAGGTTTGTTGAAAAATATATTGCATTACAGAAAGAAAATAAAGTTCCTGATGACGAATTATTTCTAGCAACATTAGACAAGCTGAAAATGAAGGGGATTAAATTGGTCACAACTGATGAAATTAAACAAGTATGTAGACTTACAGTTTATACTTTGGTGACGGTACATATATTGATATTTATCTTGCAGCTCATGAAGCTCTGTCCGACAACATGTAATAGATTAAATTGTCTATGTCTATAAACAAGAGAAAATTGGTGATTGTCCGGGTAACATATTTTAAGATTTTTTCTCCACACAAAGTAGATCTTCTGTTTCTGAGGCCATTATTTGTAAAATTGGATGCGTGTGAGCGGTTTTTTATTTTATTTTTTATTTCTGTAATTATATCTTTGCCATCAAACTTTCATGTTCTTGGTTTATGTTTTAGGCCTCATAATCTGGGGAATAGCATGGGTGGTGGTGTATTTCGTCCATTGAGAACAAGAAGGCTTTGCAATGCTAAAGCATTGCAAAGCCTTCTTGCAATCAAGGGACAAATTTATCAATACTTTTAACTTGGTTTTTTCAAAATATCAGACATAAGCCATTTAATTTTTAATTTTTTTAAAAATTTTACATTGGTTATAAAAAGAGAGCATGCGGCAACCAAAAGGACCATGTGGGAGGGCCTGAGAAACAGATTTTTAATTTTTTTTAGGCCTTAGTAAAGGTCAGTTTGACTTGACATCAAGTATGAGCTATTGGGATGGGTTGCGATCCGTCGTATGTCCCTCTGTCCATCCACAATTCCTCTAGCACACCCCAAAGGCTGCAGCTCTCGTCTGATCAGTTCAAAATTTCTTATGTGGCTTTTGGGAAATGACGAGATTGGAGTTATCAAAATTTTCCAAATTTTGTTGAAAAACATGGCCGCCAGCATCAGATTTGGTATATAAATTGTCAACACTTCCATTGACACACACTACAGACCACATCTCTCACCCAATCTTTTTCAAATTTCATATGCAGCTTTGGTGAGATGTCTAGATGGGAGATATCAAATTTTTGTGCATTTCGTTGAAAACATGGCCACCAGCGTCCATCTTGGATTTGACATATAAATTGTCAACAATTCCATTAACACACACTACATGCTGCATCTCTCACCGGATCTTTTTCAGATTTCATATGTAGCTTTGGTGTGATGTCTTTTCTGTTGAAATTTGAGTGAATGAGTTGGCATTATTGGAACTTTCTATTTAGTTCAGTCCCTTTTTGGTCAAGTTGAGCTGCATTGTTATTAACACTTTCATTGGAAGTTATATTCAATTAACAAGGTTATTCAATAAATATCCAATTAAGTAGACTCCATTGTATAATGAAGCAGTTACTTGATTCTCAACCTGAAGGCAATACAGTAGAAGCCTCTTAATTGAATAGCCACTTTGCCAGTGAAAATTATTCAATTAACAGGAGCATACAATTAACAGGGATTTGGTCAGTTTTCTGTGTTCTGGAGGTAAACTTAGCATTTATTCTATTATATCTTGTTTGACAGAGCTCATAGAGCTCAGTCAAACAAGATATAATAGAATAAATGCCTGTATTGAATGTAGTGAGGCCAAAAAGGTTGATAAATAAGGGGATTTTGGTGCATGTCGCAGTAATATTTCGACATATTACAAAAATTTATATACAATTAACAGGAGTTAACTCTACAACCCATATGTAGTTAACAGAGCAAATTTGTACTGAAGGTATGCTAAATGGTTTTGAGTTTGAAAATTATATTCAATTAACAGGGATATAGAATTAAGAGATATCCAATTAAGTGGGCTCCACTGTATTGCTGAAACTTATAAAAACTGACATTATCCATCATAAATTTCAAGTGGGTAAGAATCTTTATATTCAGTATCGATTGTATGAATACCAAACTTGTTCTGATCAAAATGAACTATAAATAGAAATGCACAGGAAAACATTTCATAGTCTTTTCGTTTAATTATCTCACTGGATGAGTTACTTTTTTATTGGGTATAAAAATACTGTTTTGAAATTTGATTCCTGCCTTACAAAACAAGAGTTTCAGTATTTAGGCACAGATGATTATAAAATTGAAGATTCTCATGAAAACAGTGGATTAGCAATTAAATAAATGATCCATGCACAATGTTGGGAATGTTACTCAAGACCGCGGTTCAAGAATGTATTAATGGATCTTGAAATGCTATTACCAGAATTTTAAAAAAAATGCACTCAATGACCCTTAAGTGACCCCAATGTTCATAACCCATATTTTGAACAAACTCCACAAACACTTCACTCAGTGTTTGCGGAATTCAGAAGCTTGCTTTAATATATATTTGGGTGCCCTTTTCTCCATGGACCTGCCACCACAATTAAGGGACATTTCTGTTCCCATCAGATCTCTTCCCCATTGATAAGGTATGAGCATGCCAAATGCCTGAAACCATTAGAATCCAACTTGTGGTGGTGCTGGATTGTTGTAATACATTATAGACAAACTTTTAAGGGGACAAACATATATATGTTATTTACTATATACCCCTTTCGAGAGGGTATATTCCAAAAAGCTCTGTACCCACAGGAGTTGGCAAGATAAGTTCTTTAGGATTTCTTCTATACTCCACTTGAAGTTGACAGGTCAGACTTGTTCTGAATGTATAGTAAATAGTTTTGTGCAAGAAAAATGTACGCAGTTAATGTGCCTCTGCATATCGTCGCCTGAGTGCTAGAATGTTCTTTGCCCCATAGGGGACATAGAACATTCTAGCACTCATGCGACGATATTCTGTTAACAAGTATCTAATTCACTATTAACTCCTTGCATGCTGCTGGCAGATATTCTTGCCCGGGACATGATTTCTCTTGCCACTGATATAAATATAATTTTGGCATATTTAATCAAATTTTCCACCTGTAAATGGCATGGATTTTTTCACCAATGATTTCTTGAGTTAAATTTTAAGTTTTCATCAAGTCTAGTCATGGCTGCGGGTTAAGAGTTAATCCTCTTCTCTCCTGCTAGCTTCTATGTTTTAAGGTGACAGTGAATGGCAGTAAGAAGAGTAGACAGAGTGTGCTCCGGCTCACTGGTTAGTACATTGGACTTGTCAAAGTTGTTTTCAGTTCAGACTCGCACCACTTCGGCTGTGTCCTCGACCAAGACATGTTATGTCTGCTTTCTCAAATGGAAGCATGGTGTGGCAGTGTGCCTTCAACCAATGCAACCTGGACTCCAGTCTTGCTTGTGCCCAGTTGGTGAGTCAAAAGTCAAAAGCTGCTTACCCCTGCTCGATATTCTCTTTTGAGTGCACCGGCTTCCTCCATCTACCTTTCAGCCCCCAAAACAAAAGTGGGGGTGTTTCAAGGGGCTTAGGCCCACATTGTTCCTTGCATATCTACTGCACATAAAAACCTTTTCCATGCTGAGTAGCAGACAAGAATTTTTTCTTTTTCTTATTTTAGAGCCATGAGTTCTCGATATATGACTAAAATGTTATCCTAATGTGCTAATATTTGTTTTAAAAAACCTTGTATGTAGAAAACTGAATAAATCTTTCACTGATGCTTATATTTAGTTCTGTCTTAGAAGATATCTACTCTTATTGACTCATTTTGTCCAAGTCCATATCGTGCCCATCTCAAACGAGGCTGAAATGACATTTCTAATGTGTTGACGTTTCTGAGGTGACAATTTTACAAATGCAAAGTAATAACATGGAAGTGCTTTGTGCTGAACATTCTGGACATACATTTTGAAATTTCTTTTTTGGGTACCAATGTTATATAACAAACAACTTATTTGCCTAAAAAAGTTAAAAATCTGTTTCTCAGGCCCTTTTGAATGGTCATTTTGGCTGCCGCATGCTCTCTTTTTATGACCAATACAAACTTTAAAAATCTACATTAAATGGTTTATGTCTGATATTTTACCAAAGTTAATAACCAAGTTAATAAAACTGATAAATTTATCCGTTGAGTGCAAAATACACCACTACCCATGCTATTTTGTATTATATGAGGCCTAAAACATAAAACAAACCAAGAATATGAACTTTTGATGGCAAAGAAATATTTACAAAAATAAAAAATAAACTAAAAAACCACCTGCCCACATGCAATTTTACCAACAAAAAAAATACGGCCTGAGAAATAGAAATCTACTTTGTAGGGGCCTTACAGCAGTCAGTCAATCAACATTGTCATATTCTTTCTCCATGATAAGACAGATCAGCCAGATCAAATACAACGCTTCGTTCAATAACTGTTGAAAAATACTTTTGGTGTTTTTGCATTTTCCTGTAAGGATAAAATGTTTTCTTTTGGTCAGTTGCTTTTTGCATCCTTTCACATCAAGTCTTCTCAGCCTTTTTTTTCAGAAAATTATGCCAAGGCCTTGATTAACTGGTAGAGTGCTTAATTATTTTTCAAAGGTGATTCGTAACCTGAGTATTTGTTTCATAGATACCTTACAAACCAGTGGAGCCTCAGTTTAGCAAAGTTTTGTTAATTTTTTCATTGGGGTTTAATGGTACTTTCATTACCTTATGTCGAACAATTTTATGGGTGAAGGAAGCTGGAGTTCCCTGATAGAACCACACAAGCAGGGAAGCGTTGGTGGAAGATGAGTCCACCATCGACGTGCAGTACACAGCACCACAGCACCCCCAAGATTTTGTTCATAAATACCTGTTTTGTTTTGTTACAGTTATAAAACAAATACATCTACTTTCTTGAAGTTATATTCAAGGTTAACCCTTTACCCAATGTAACGTCCAAAACCGACCAGCGCTATTCTAAAAAATTGCCATTTAATTTTCATTATTTTTTTTCATTTTTTGTCTCAAAAACATAGGTTATGACCCCTTGTTGGAACGAGCTCAATGCACTCCTTCCAACAAGGGGCCATGACCTATGTTTTTGGTACAAAAATGAGTTATTCAAGAATTTATTTTGCAAGTGTCGTCTTCTTTTCGTGTTAGGTAAAGGGTTATTATGTTGACTGAAATTATTATAAACATCATTATAATCATTTTCTTTCTTTATTTTGCAGATAGCTTCTTCAAAAAAAGAGGATGAATGAGATCCTGATGATAGAATTTGTTAAAAAACAGAATATTTTCTACTGTACAAAAGAGCATCAACCGAACAAACTGTATGCAGGCTGGAATTTATGACAATATTAGCAGAGTATCCTTGCAGGCATTCAACAAAAGGATTACATTTAGCTGATGATTATGAAGATTATTCTAGCTGCATCTTGATTCTTAACAAATGCAAAAATAAATTCCCTTCTCTTTTAACTGTAAACCCAAATGTGATTTTTGTCGTATATTATATCTTGAACTTATTAAAATTTATTTCACAGAGTAATATTTTTCATTTCTGTCTTTGAAATATGGTAATTCTGAATGTATATTGTGGGCTTCAAGATTAGTTACAGCATTTGTGGCGAGCAATTTCTGAAGACCTTCTTCATCATTTACACAATTTTTTTTAAGGAGATGACCTAGCCTATTTAGTTTCTCATGTCCAGTAAGTTAGCTCTGAACCTTGCCAAACGCTCAGTCCAGACTTAATTTCCCATGCATGTTTCATAAATTTCATTATAAATGAAGGACTCTGTGGAGATCCCCTATATCTAAAGCTCATGTGTTATTTATTCTCTTTCTTTTTTCTTTGATAATAGCTGCCTGATATCGCTTACAGAAAAAAAATGATCAAAATTTAAATCTGGTCCTTAAGGGTTAACTTGTAGAGTACTAAATTATCTTTATGTCCCCACGGGTGGCATATAGTGATTGAAGTGTACATGTGTCCGTCGGTGTGTGTGTGTGTGTGTGTGTGTGTGTGTGTCCGAGCCAATAACTTGAAAACTGTTAGGGCCACAGTCATCAAACTTCACACAATTATAAAGGACCATGGGAGGAAGTGTCACACACCATAGCCGGGTTTGTACCTTCAAGGTCAAGGTCACACTAAAAATCGGTCAATATTCGTGCCTTAGCCATAACTCAGAAACGAATCATAGTACAATTGTTAAACTTTTTACAAATGTTAAGGAGGGTCAAAAGGTGTGTCGTGTATAATAGTTTCTGCTGCATCTGCAAGGTGAAGGTCAAAGGGGGGGGGGGGGGCATGTGTTACCTTAGTAACATTCTTCTTGTTTGTCTTTAAAATTTCTTTGTGCATCTTTGCCTTTTTGCAATTTATAGGCACTCTCCCATAAATTGTAACAAGGCAAATCCTAACCTATAAAATGATATCACTTTGAAGATAATATGAAGCACATCCACAGACTATGAAGCCTTTAAATTGTGATACCGGCACTTCAGAATAAAGCCCGAATATGGGCTTCCAGCACTCTACCAGTTAACAGTAACTTTGACCTAATGATCCGACACAATCCCAGTGATCTATACCTCATAGTCAAACTGTGTCTAAGTTAAGAGTTTTGTACACAAGAGGCAAACTTAAATTAATGCATAGAAAACAAAATTCTAGTTTATACAGAAACCTTCACCTTTCACCTATTGATCTATTTATCAACACTCTATAGACAATCTGTGCATGAAGTTATAGTTTTGTATGCAAAAAAGAAACTAGAGTTATTGCACATAAATCAAAAATCTCTAGTAACAGTAACCCTGACCATTGACCTATTAACTTCAGTCACAGGCCACTCATTCGCACCTTACAGACAATCTGTATACAGAATTATAATTTGGTATGCAAAAGAAATTTACGCTTATTGTACTGAAATCAAAAGTCTATTTAAAGGAAAAGTGACATTCACCTTTGACCTATTGGTCACAAAAACAAAGGGAAACTAATTTGTTCTGATAGAAACCAAAGAAACATTTTTAGTCGAGTTGTGACGAAGTCAAACTCGACTTATAGTTTGGTGAATGGCGGGCTGGTGGGCGGGCCGGTGGGCGGGCGGTCGTGCGGGCGTAAACAATTGGTTTCCGGATGATAACTTGATAGTGGTTCAACTCACATTCATTAAACTTCATACGTAGGTTGGTCTTGGTGGGAGGAAGAACCCTATTGATTTTGGACATGCTACGTCGAAGGTCAAGGTCACAGTGACCTTGAACATAGTAAATCTTAAACAATTGGTTTCCGGATGATAACTTGATAATGGTTCAACTCACATTCATGAAACTTCATAGGTAGATTGGCCTTGGTGAGGGGAAGAACCCTATTGATTTTGGACTCGCTACGTCAAAGGTCAAGGTCACAGTGACCTTTAACATAGTATATCGCAACAATTGGTTTCCGGATGATAACTTGATAGTGGTTCAACCTAGAGTCATGAAACTTCATAGGTGTGTTGGCCTTGGTGCGAGGAAGAACCCTATTGATCTTGGACTCACCAGGTCAAAGGTCAAGGTCACAGTGACCTTGAACATAGTATATCGCAACAATTGGTTTCCGGATGATAACTTGATAGTGGTTCAACCTAGAGTCATGAAACTTTATAGGTGTGTTGGCCTTGGTGTGAGGAAGAACCCTATTGATCTTGGACTCACCAGGTCAAAGGTCAAGGTCACAGTGACCTTGAACATAGTATATCGCAACAATTGGTTTCCGGATGATAACTTGATAGTGGTTCAACCTAGATTCATGAAACTTCATAGGTATGTTGGCCTTGGTGCGAGGAAGAACCCTATTGATCTTGGACTCACCAGGTCAAAGGTCAAGGTCACAGTGACCTTGAACATAGTATATCGCAACAATTGGTTTCCGGATGATAACTTGATAGTGGTTCAACCTAGAGCCATGAAACTTTACAGGCGTGTTGGCCTTGGTGCGAGGAAGAACCCTATTGATGTTGGACTCACCAGGTCAAAGGTCAAGGTCACAGTGACCTTGAACATAGTATATCGCAACAATTGGTTTCCGGATGAGAACTTGATAGTGGTTCAACCTAGAGTCATGAAACTTCATAGGTGTGTTGGCCTTGGTGCGAGGAAGAACCCTATTGACCTTGGACTCGCCAGGTCAAAGGTCAAGGTCACAACTCGACATTGGATCTGTGATCCTGAGCGGCATTTTTGGGATTCAAAGAGCTCCTAAACTACAAATGGGCACAAGTGCCAATATCAAACTTGACTTGTATTCCATAAAACATAAAATGTTCCAGAAGTCGGAAAACAACTGGTTCTTTGAAACAGATTTTATCTGATGGATCCAGCAAAAAACTGAAATTTGGCCATTTTTTCCTATTCAGCGGGCATTAATCCTAAACTACAATGTACATGTAGGAAAGTGCAAAAATCGAACTTTACTAGTATTTCATAAAAGTCCAGATATTTCTGATATTTGGAAACAAATCAAATTGTTGTTTCAAACAGATTTTATCAGACAGAAACTTAAGATAAACACGGTTTTTATTATTTTTCTAATTCGAGGGGCATAACTCCTAAACTACAAAACGCACAAACGTGATTATCAAACTTGAGCTGTATTACATCCTAGTTAAAATGTTACAGAAGTTTTGAAAACAATTGGTTGTTCAAAACAGTTTTTATGTTTATGAGCTCGTTCCAGTGGGAGATAAGTCACATGATATGGTTTTGTTGAAATTTTTGGAAAATTTTTTAAAAATCGCGACATCGATGCCGTAGCTACGACGGGTGGTGCAATCTCACAAAATTCTAAGTTCATCAAGGGCCATAACTCGAAGAAAAATATTTGGAACAACACATGCATTGAACAGTGGCTAGACATCAATAAGATACACTTACATGCCAAATATAAAGTCATTCCATCAAGTATTTCAAAAGTTATTGAGTTTTGAAACTCGTTGGTCACAGACAATTTCGTTGGTCACAGACAGACTGACCGACCGACCAACAGACCGACATTGCCACTTACAGAGCTGCTAGTCGCAACTAAAAATGATATTTAAAATAATAAACTTTGATATTGTCTGCGTTGGGTAAAGGGTTAATGAAGACATAAAAAAACACAAGTGAAAACCAAATGTTTTTACCACATTGAAACTGAAACCAAAACAAAACCAAAATATTAAATATACAGCTTTTGCCGGTTGGTAGCCACGCTATCTTGGCTACAAGCCTGAAAATAAGTAGACTGTCATCTGCAAAATGAGGTCCATAGAGGGTGAATTTGGTGATGCTACCCTGCACAGCAGGGTAGCATCACCAAATTTACCCACTGTGAACCTCAATCTGAATCAAGGTCTCAAGCCAAAACAGAAGGATGTACCTAGAGGATAAATTAGCCCACTGTATGGGATAGCATCAGCAAATTCACCCTCTGGGAACCACATTTTGCAAATGACAGGTTGCTTATATTCAGGCTTGCTTGGCTACTAACAGCCATATTTAGTCATGAGATGTTGCTGATATCTCACATGTGTATGCTAAAATCTGAGTATACAGAAAATCATTAAAGGGCCATAACTTCACCAAAGGTCAGTGAACCATAAAACTGCAAACATCAAGACTTCAAAGTGATATTTACTTCCTAATATTGCCGCATTTACCTATTTATCGGTGACAAATATCGCCACAGTCTTCTGAAATAAGGCAACCGCCTTTGTGGTGACTTGTCTGCTTTAAGCATCACCATAAAATGAGTTTTTGAAGGATTTTTAGTAATTTCTGCCCCCTCCCCTAAAAAAATCCCGTGCCCCAATACAAGTCAATTGTGTGTAGGGCCCTGAGAATCACAAATTTTCGTCGAATCGAATTTCGAATCGAATTTGCATAATCGAATCGAATTTCGAATCAAAACGCGAATCGAATTTCGTCGTTAAGAAATACGATGTCGGGCGGAATTTTTCTCCTCGGATAACTTCCTTTTTATATGCTCGCTGTACATGTTCGAACTGATCATAGAAAAAGGTCGAAGAATATAATAAACACCATAATTCACATTCCTGTAGTAGCCTAGGATGTTTATTTTTCGTGCAATACGAGAAGGTTATTCCCATTCATTAATGCCTCGTGGGAATAATCCTCCGCATGTTGAGTACTCAGAAATAACCATCGTACACTACACCAGGAAAAAAATGTCTATTCGTTTGTCGTTTGACACGTCTGGAGTCTGGACTGTGGACCCCAGCCATGATATGGCATATGTATCGGGCTGATGAGAATTTCAAAATCCTGACGTTAAGGTGCCGTTATAACCCCAAATTCTACTAACACACTAACAGGTGGCAAATAATAAGAAGACAAATGATTTATATTGAAATCGAATTATGCCATTTTCATGGTTCAGATGTACGGAAACTGAAATTGCATCCAACTGACGAACTGTCAAGGTAAGTTATGTAACTTAATTGTCGAATTGTTTAATGGATATGATTAAACATTCGTATTGTTGAGATAGAAATAACACTGAACATGACTGTCATGTTCAGTATTATTTCTATCTCAACAATACGGATGTTTAATCACATGACATGCAGCCGCAGCAGCCGTGCAGCCATTAATAAAAAGACAAATGATTTATATTGAAATCGAATTATGCCATTTTCATGGTTCAGATGTACAGAAACGGAAATTGCATCCAAATGACGAACTGTCAAGGTAAGTTATGTAACTTAATTGTCGAATTGTTTAATGGATATGATTAAACATCCGTATTGTTGAGATAGAAATAATACTGAACATGACTGTAATGTTCAGTATTATTTCTATCTCAACAATACGGATGTTTAATCACATTATATGCAGCCGCAGCAGCCGTGCAGCGAGTGAGTATCGTAATATAATGTCGTATCAACTCAGTGGCCGGTATTCGTATTTTTATTGAGTTATTCGGCCATCAGTGTCCGATCACCATCACGCGAATTTCAAGCCAAGCAGGTCACTGTTTTTCCTCGCCCATATCAGCGTGGCGACATTGTGGTTGCTCAAGCCATGACGTTGATCAGTCACTACAGACGAACCTCCAGAATTGACCCTTTCTGATGCGCAGTTGGTAGCCTGTATTGAAAGAATATCCTTCGCTGCAGAACGTAGACATGGCAAACAGGCTTCCTGTTCTTGCCAGAATCTAAGTGGGTCTGTACTTCTATCGCTAATAGGAAGAGCAGAATACCGACTCATTTCTGCTTTAACCTTGTCAATTTACACTAAGATTTTACGGTTGCACTTCTTCACTGGAAATCTCATCGAACATATCATCTAATAGACTTTTAGACTTTGGCTGGCTTGATTTATTTGGAACCGTTTGTTGACATGGAACATCTGTTTCAGTGTGGACGTCTTGTGTTTTGGTAGGCTCTACATGCTCAACGTGATACTGCTGAAGCATCTGAATATAAGACTCCACAGTTTTTAGCTCATCGTCATCTTTAATGGTTGTCTTGAAGCGTGGGTCCAGATAAATTGCCGTGAGGAGGTAATCCTGGTTTAAGTCAAATCTATCTTCCAACTGAGTGATCAGGCTGTCGCGGAATGACTTTGCACCACAAGCTGTATTTTCCCTGAGCTTTTTCAACAGAGTCATGATGCACCGCCTGACCACTGATACACTTATTACACTATCGGCACTCGGGACAGTGGTTGCTTCAGACAATGGCTTAAGAAGAGGCAAAACAGATTATCTGGTAGAACAGAGTTGCATCGAGAGGGGTGCCGGCGGTGGATTAGCGCATCGCTTCTTCTCTTGGCACTCAACAAGTGCACGGGCAATGGGGCCATTGTTGACCTCTGTCCAGTTTAGGAGCGTGCATGTGCTATTGAATCGGGTCGTAACGTCCATTGGGGGGTCCGATTCTGGAAGTCCCATGTCCACTTGATGTTTGTGTAAGGCATGTAGTCCTGTAGTTGATGAGTGGAAAAAGGCGGCAATTCTGTGAACGTCATTTATAAGGTTTTTGACCATCGGTTGGACAGTGAGCGAGGAATTAATGCATAATTGCAACTTGTGTGCTGCACACCCATGCCAGTATATACCCAATCCACGAGTGGTACAGGGCATAGTATTGGTTGTGTCCGTAGTGGCGAAAAATATTTGGTGAAGTGCTATTTCATACTTTTCCAGTTGATTGCGCACTATGGCCACTGTGGCGAGTGCAGTATGGTCAGCGTCAATGTCCTCGAGACTCGTCACTGACAAACATCGAGAGGATAAAAGCCATTCATGATCGATGAAATGTATTGTAAGGACGAGAAAATTTGAACCGTTGTCTGCCTTTCAATGATCAAAAGTTATTGAAATCCGGCCATTTCCTGCCTGATCTTTGATTAACTGACACAGCTTGGTTTCGCTTTTCTCTCTCATATCGCCCAGATTTCGCGAAAGGGTGGTCGGGTGAGGTGGGATGTAGGAGTTGTCAGTCAAGACTGCACACAAATGCTTCAGTCCGCAGCCAGCTGCTGCTTCAAATGGTCTCCCATCCGCAACCACAAAACTCAACACTGCAGCATCGTATTTCCGCTTAAGGTCAGGGTGTAATGTTCTCCTTGTGAATGCTGCCAAACTTGTCTGGCATTTACTGCACTGCACAGCCTCACTGGTAGATGCTGTAGCATGTGGACGCTTCTTAGCCTCTCTAGCCTTCGCTGAAATAGCTTGTGCGTGCAACGCCTGGTGTTTCTTGAGAAGGTGGTTCCATAGGGGTGTTGTCGTGCCAGTTGAGTGTGCTTTATACACAACATTGCACTCAATACACGTGTAAGTCTCTGCTAGTTTATGGTGCATAAAATATTTGTGGACCGCGGATTGAGGCTGGTTTGATGCCATATTGAAGAATGAAGTCACACAACGTTCTAAAGAGTATAATTCCACAGAACAGAATGATGCTCGATTCAGGCTAGCAAATGATCGAATCCTTAACAAAGCATTCACGTGCTTATTGGTGAACAACATAGTTCAGTGAGTTGTCGGCATCGCTTTGAAATTACCGTTTGACTGACTTGCGCTCTTCTCTGCGTAATCTACATTGCCACAATTTATTCGCAGACCAGTGTCGGCAAAAAACCTTTGATGTATTGTAACCGCCTGTCTACTCACGAAAAAAAACGGAACACAGTGTTGATCGAAGTTATGCATTGATCTAGTGATTACTGAAGTGTACCAACGGGACATTTGCGACAAAATAACGTATAACATATGATGGATCCAGTTCGCGTTGTTATTAATATATGCGCTTTAATTCAATTTCAACGGGTGATAAATATGGGAAATCTGAGGGCTTCCGAGCGACTTTATGATAAAAGTAGGACCATTTCAAACAATCGTCGATTCGAACACATTCGAATTACTATGTTCGAATCGAATCAAATAATGAAGTTCGAATCGAATTTCGAATATTCGCAGCCCCCTAATTGTGTGACTATTTTTTTTTAATAAAATGACTTGGAAATGCTTTGAAACTCATTTTAAAGCAAATTGTTTTTTTGTTTTTTTAAACAATCTGATATAAGCACCCCCCCCCACCCCCTCCCCGCCCCCTCCCAGTGTAAATTGGGTGAAAAAAAAATGACTGGCATGAAATAACTTGAAATCCTTCAAAACTTTTTTTTTTTTTAGATTCACTCTTCAACAGTTAAAAAGCTATAGCCAACTAAAAAACTTTACCCAAATACTTAACTTTGACATGAAATCTATTTTTAGTAAGTGACCTTGTGGCATGGTTTTGATTTGAGACATATGAGTTCATGGTGTGATATAACCCTGTAAAGTTCCATGGAAATCTTTTAATCGGTTAAAAAGTTATTTCCCAGTGATGACGACTGTCAGAATTAGTAATGTCTATCTCTCACCTCTACTAAAGCAGGCAAGACAAAATTAGTTGTCCAGACAAGTTGTACTGGACAAACAGATGTACAGACATACAATGACAAAAGCTGATCTTATATGGGCATAAACATTGTTAAAAACAAATCCATTTGAACAGAAAATTATTTGCTTCCCATTGAATAAGAAGCAATGGTATAAAAAAAAGCACATGAGCAATATAAATCAGCATGTGCCACAAAGCTGACTTGAACAAAACTTCTCCAAAGAAATCGACTTAGTTTTTGCTAAAAAACTCATATACACATTTTAAGGACTGTTTGCTGTTATTATGGTCCTAAATTATCAACAAGAGGCCTCTCAGTTCCTCCCAGGATCACTGCTTTTAGGGGAAGCTAAATGCAAAAGAAGAATCCAAGTGTTACTACTTGTGACCTTGACCTTGATATGACAATGGGCCAAGATCATGACACACATTTGAGTCATGAGCAATAATTGAACAAAGTATAAATAACATCGGTCAATCACCCCAAGTTATATGGACAAGGACTGTATCACAATATCAAAGTTTTGCTATCTGTGACCTTGACCTTTATGATATGACCTTAGATCACAGTTGCGACACATCTTTGAGTCATGTGTAATAATTGTACCATGTATGAAATAAGATCTGTCAATCATACCAAGTTATATGGACCAGGCAAGGGCTGTATAACAATATCAAAGTTTCGCTGTTTGTGACAGCAGAGAAATCATTACCAGAAAGCTCTGCTAACACTTGTCAGGTGGAGCTAACAAATGCAATATAACTGACCAACACATACTCTTGCTGGTCCACCTGGGAATGGAACCATGCTTGTTTACCATGCAAAAAATGCTCGAGAAGAAAATAATCCAGGACTTTATAGAATCGTTCAAGGATATTTTCAAGCACTTTCCAAGACCTTTGCCTAAAGTTATGTAAATTATCTCTGATATTTGTGTACATACCAGCTAACAATTCTTCCCTAATACCACCAAGCCTGAAAATAATTTTCATTGTGCTTCAGGACAAAATGTCAGACATCAAATGAATCATGTCTGTCATTTAAGAATGGTATCTGAAATATTACAAAATGGAGTTTGAGTATTCAAAATAATGTGTTTTGGGTGTACATGCACCTTCATCTTAAAACTGCTGAGAATTCATCCAACCATACCTTGTTTGGCAGGGCTCAATGAGCCCTGCCAAACAAGGTATGATTGGTTTCATTCTGAGTTGGAACTGAAAAATCCATTATTTAGATACATGTATGGCAATATCAAATCGTATTTCTTCACATGCTGTTAATACTGAAAAACTGTACAGTCACTTTCTTCATACTTCCTAACTTGCCAGGACCAGAAAACACAATAATCATTAATTTTTGACTTGCTATTTATGTACATGATTTCCAGCATGCACGATGTTCTAATCACTGAACATCATTAATAATTTTGGCATCAGACATTTTGACTGATGCTTTTAAACCTCAGTCAGACATTGGCCTTTTGGTACCTGACATTGTCCTTGTCTGACCATTTATTTTCTGGTATGAATACCACAAACATTTAAGCATAAACAACTAAACATGTGTGCTGTATTTCGTGTGCATGTCATTCTAGCCCATAAATGAAAGTGTCAATGACACTGCAGTTCAACTTGTCCAAGAAGGGACTGAACAAAATAGAAAGTTCCAGTAATGCCAAGTCATTCACTCAAGTTTCTACAGGAAAGACATCACACCAAAGCCACATATGAAATCTGAAAGCAATTGGGTGGGGGATGCGGCCAAAAGGGTGTTCTAATGGAATAGTTCACAATTTATAAGCCAAACCCAAGATGGTCAATGGCAGTCATGTTTTTCAAGGAAATTCAGAAAAAATTGATATCTCCCATCTAAGTATTACACCAAAGCTACATATACAATTTGAAAAAAAGTGTGAGTGGTGCAGCCTGTAGGGTGTGCCAGTGGAACTGTTGACAATTTATATGCCAAATCTAAGATGGCTGCTGGTGGCATGTTTTTCAATGAAATTCGGAAAAATTCAATAGTGTCCACTTAGACATTTCCCCAAAGCCACGTATGAAATTTGGAACTGATTGGGTGAGAGCTGCAGTAGGGTGTGCTAAAGGAATTGTGGATGGACAGAGGAACGTATGGATGGATGGACGGACATCGGCGCACACCCAGTAGGGGACGCTCTTCTCTTAGTACAATTCCACGACTTCTGTTAACCAGTGCGCAAGGCAGTCATCAAACCATTCTTTTTTTGTCCATGTCACGGAAGGATGTGCGGCCATTTGCATTACGAAACAGTGATAATTCAACTAGTCTTTAATGGTTTCCTGTGACTGGAATTATGGATCTGAGGATCGTATAAAAACAGGACTGTGTTTTATATATTCTCGTTAATATTTTCAACCACATTTTCATTAAATTTTATATATTTTCCGTGTCGTGCGCGAATTTCGCGTACCGTGTGGTTCGAACATAAAATTTTTCAGTTGATAAATTTTATTATTACTGGGGTTAGGTGTCAATGAGGGACTGTATGGACAGGATTTCTTCACTCTGTTGAGGGCTGAATTTCTGTTTTTTAGGTCCCTGTCGGCCGTCTGTTTTCCGTTGTGTTCCTGTCTGTTCTTTTTCTGCCACCTTTCTCTCATAGTTAGGGGTGTTCTTCTACTTTCTGTATCTGTTGAGTTCACCTTTTTATGTGTACCCATACTATGTATGGTACGCATAATGCCATCATCCGGGGTGGCCATCTGTTGTTCGTCCATCCTTTGTCCGTCCGACTGTCCATCCGGCGTCCGTATCCATTTCTTTGTCATTCGATAACTTGAAAAATATTGCTTGGATTGTCAAGTTTCTTTATATTTGTGTTCAGGTTACTGATGTGCCGAGCTGTATAGTTTTTGGTATAAATCTGATAATTTGATCCTGAGATATTAACCCTTTATCCTTCAAATTGAAAATTCCTCCAATCCCTTTGGCATGAGATAACTCCAAAAAGATCAGTCCGATTGTCATGTTACTTCATATATATGTTCAGGTTACTGATGTGCTGTGCTGTATAGTTTTTTATGTAAATCTGATAATTTGATCCGGAGATATTAACCCTTTATCCATCAAATTAGACACTCCTCCAATCCATTTCTATATGTACCCATACCATGTATGGTGTACATAATGTCGGCATCCGAGGTGGCCCTCCGTCATACAGCTTTCTACTAGTTGCGCGTATGGGTACACATCTGACGATTTCATCGGCCTATTTTTCTTCTACTGCTCTCACCTCTATTATGTCCAGTACGGTTCCTTTAGGGCAATGCCTTTTGCCCTCGCTTTTGGGTGCGTTCTCGTGGCTGTTCCTCCTGCACCCGTGGGGGAGGGGGGTGAGGGGGGAACGCTGTTGTTTCGGGGCCTCCTGACACGACCATGTCTGTGAGAGTTATACCCCCTCCATGGGGGATGTGCAACTCCTGCCGCACTCGGGGGGGGGGGGGGGGGGGGGGAAATCCTATCGTTTGGGGGCCTCCCGAAATGACCACGTCTGGTGAGAGTTATACCCCTCCGTGGGGGATGTCCAGTTTTTACCGTGGTGGATACTGCGGGAGCTGTTGAGTTGGTTCCGGGACTATGCTCCCTCTCCAGTCGACATCTGAGGCTGTCACTAGGGTTGTGACTCCTCCTTTGGAGGCTGAGCTCTGTTGCTCTCTCCCCTTTTCCGCCAGTTTCAACAGCTCCCGTCGTATCTGCTGCTACTGCTATTCCGTCTACAACGTCATCGGTGTCTGTTTCAGCCGGCCTCTGCTTATCCCTGCAGCGGTCTGCAGCGATGTCTGTAGTGTGGGTGTGGGGTATCAGCCTCAGCCTTCCCTGACTTTAACTCGGCGAAGTCGGAAGTGGCTGCCGACTGAACCCCCTGCTGTGTTTTCTCAGCCGTTGAGCACAGCAGTTTCATCCCTGCAGGGGTCTGCAGAGAAGTCTGTTAGTGTAGACGTGGGGTATCGGAAGTGGCTGCCAACCGAACCCCCTGCTGTGTCCTCTCAGCCATTGAGAATAGCAGTTTTATGCCTGCAGAGATGTTTGGTAGTGTAGATGTGAGGTATCGGCCTCAGCCTTCCCTGACTTCAACTTGGCAAAGTCGGAAGGGGATGCCGGCCAAACCCTCTTCTGTGGTCTCTCAGCCATCGAGTACCGTAGTTTTTCTCATTGGATTCGGATGTTCATGGTGGGGTCACCATGAGCTCCGTGGCATTTCCGTAAACGCACTCTGTTTCCATGGCCAGTTTTGCGGGACCAACGCTTTTTGTGCAGCCTGGACATTCTGTCCCACAGATGTCCGAGGCAACTTTCCGCTCTGCAGATCCTCGGGGTATGTCATACCCCAATACACATCTGCCTTCAGATGTTTCGGTTGCAGCCTGTCGCCTCGCATCGGATGTTTTTGAGGATCATGACCCTTCGCTGGTTAAATGGGTCAGGAGTGAAGCCACTTTGTCGGTTCGTTCCCATGTCGAACTGTCTGACACAGTCAGTGAGCTAAGGGAGGCCCTCTCCTTGCTCACTTAGTTTCTGTCCAAGAGCCTTTTCCGTTGCTTCCAGCGAGGCTACGAGTGGTTTCCGGGCGCCCCCTGTGGTGGCATCTCCCGGTATTGGAAACAGGCCGCTTTCTGATCCCCCTAGTGTGTCTACACCATGGGAGGCGTCGGCTGGTTTGCCCATGCTGGGCTGTGTCTTCTGACTCATGGGATGAGTCTGACATACCTGACATTGAGAGCTAACAGTCTTCTGACTTGGGGGGGCAGCTTTTGACTTTGTGTTTGGGTTCCTTCCAGATCTCAAACCGTCAAACCAGCTGACTGTGTCAGCCAGGCCATGATCATCGGTCGCGCGCCCACAGCCTGTGGAAAAACCTGCTTCTGGGCATCTTCGACAGTGCCTGTCGGTACAGGTGGTTGAAGCGTTTACAGCTTTGGACTCTAAGCTGAGTTCAAAGGCTATGAAGACGTCATTCTTCATCAGGGTTGACACTTTTTTGCCTCCGGTGCGTTATCGTTTCTACGATTCCGCCAATCCGTCAGTCTGCCAGACTTTGGCGGTCTTCGATCAGGACTCCAACTCCCATGCCGGCCATTTTTCATATGGAGACTCTGGAGTCTGTGTTGGGCTTATCGAGAGTGATGCTGGAATGCTTTCTCTCTTCGATCATATCATCTCTGCTTTGCTGCTTATCTGCTCCCAGATAAGTTTGACGACGAACAGGTTTTTTCTGTGTGCTGTCCAAGGCGCTCATGCATCTTCTCACACGCATGCCTGTAACACGGCTAACTTGGAATTAGTTTGCAGGGATGCTGTGCTGGACACAAGCCGTTCCCTTCTTGAGGCGCAGCACGCTGCTCTTTGATCTGCCTCTATCGGCGGGTCCGCAACTATTCCATGGTTCTGTGGCGACAGTCTGGGATGACTCCCTATGTCATTCCATAGATCAGCTGCTGCCTCGTCAGCTTGATCAGCCTTCTGTTGGAGCTAGGGTCCATCCAAAGCCTAACAAGTACCCTTCTGCTTCCTCTGCGAAGCCAAGGGCTGCTCCTCCTGCCACCACTTCTACTCACTCACAGGGTAAGAGTAGGCGTCGGCAGTAGTCACCTCGAATTCATCCCAGGTTGAGGCATTCCACTCAGTCAAGAGTGCCTCTTCCAACACAAGTCCCTTTCAACGTTACACGTTGGGAACTTTTGATCACAGAGATTGGCAATCTCCTGTCAAAGGGGGGCGATTAAGGTCATCAAGAACATTCTTTCAGTGGGATTTTATTCCCGCCTGTTCTTGGTACCGAAGAAGGACAGCCGACTCAGACAGGTTATCGATCTGAGTATCCTGACCCAGTCTATCATTGCTCCTTCGGTCAGCATGGAGGCTTTCTGTTCGGTTCGCCACTCCATTCCCTAGGGAGTTTTCCAGTTCAAGGCCATGCCCTTTGGCCTCAACCTGGATCCTTGGGCCTTCACCCATCTGATGTCGCATGTGTTAGTCTTACATCGCACACAGTTCAGGGTGTCTTCTTTGTCATATCTAGTCGATATCCTCCCGAGGCATTCGAATGCTGCCTTTCTGGAGTCGGATGTCGACACACTGTTCAGCCAATGAGGAGAAGTCTGACCTGCTCCCTTCTCTGTCGTTTTGTCTTCTGGAATGGGCTTCCTTACTCAGCTGGATACGGTGGCGGTTTCCCGGGCAAGGGCTGTGATTTTCTCGGCCTTTTGCCCTGACTCTGTCCCAGTCCACGTCCGCAACAGGTCTTCCCTGGCTGCTCGGTCTCTGCGGTTCGGTGCCGGATTTCATTCCTCTAGGTCGGCTGAGTTGTTGGAGGCCGAATGTCGATCCTCTGGATGTGGTGCTTCCATTTCTGGAGTCTCTTCCTCCTCACCGTCTCCCCTGACAGATGTTCAGTGGATTATGGAGGGAGTTCAGTTGGACTTCCCCATGTCCGATCATGTTCTGACTGCAGTCGCCAGCGATCTCGGATGGAGTGTGATGTTGGATCCTCTAGGTCTTTTCCTTCCCGGGTCATGGGACCAGGATCCAGCAGCTCTTCAAGTCAACCAGAAGGAGCTTCTTGCTCTTCTTTTGAGTTTCGGGCTGTGGATCCCCCGCCTTTCGAATTGTCAGGTCCTTCTGTTGTCCTACAATTCGACAGTGGTCGTTTACATTTGGAACCAGGGCAGCACGCACTATGTTCGCAGGTACGAATTGGTTGGGGATCTTCTACTGCTCGCTCAGGATGTCAACGCCGGAGTGGTGGTTCGTCACATTCCCGGTCATCTGAATGTCCTAGCCGACTCCCTGTCCCGTAGGGGCAGGTTCTTTTCCTCTGAGTGGGATGCTCCACATGGCAGTGTTCCAGTCTCTTTGCGATCTCTGGGGTGGTCCCCACATCGATCTCTTTGCAACTCGTTGGAACCATCAGGTGGACACTTTCGTGTCCCCATGTCCAGATGCTCTGGCTTTCGCCGTGGATGCTCTGTCCCTCCTTTGGAACGGTCATGTCGGCTATGCCTTCCTGCCGGTTGCGATTCTGCCTCAGGTCTAGCCCAGATACGAACCTGCGATTGTCAAATCATTTCGATCGCACCTCTGTTGCCTCAGTGGGTGTGGATCAATCTGCTGCGCTCTCTGTTAGCGGCGGTTCCGGTATGTCTCCCTCTACGTCGCGACCTTCTTTGCCACGATCGCCCGAGGAGGTTTCACGTCGACCCGACTTCATTGTGCTTTCACGCATGTCTTTTGTCAGGTCCTGTCTTATCTGTAGCAGTTTTTTCGAGACGACCAGTGGAGTTTTCTTCTTCAAGGAGGCACTCCACTGGTTTAGCCTATGCAGCTAAGTGGAAGGTCTTCCGTCGATGGTGTGTGGATCACTCTGTTGCTTCTGTCACTCTTTCGATCACACAGATTGCAGAGTTTCTGGTATATGTTTGATTCTGGGGTCTCCAGCAATGGGTACAGGTCCATGCTTCGTAGACCTTTTTCGTATGTGGGACAGCATCGCATCAGCACTCATCCTTGCCTCTCCAAGTTTGTTCGGCACTTTTCCTTGAAAAGGCCTAAGACTTTGCAGCTTACTCCAAGATGGAATCTTTCTTGGGTGCTGCTCTGCTTGTGGGGGCATTCGCGCCTTTCTCCCAGGTGGATATGTGTTTTCTCACATACAAGACAGTTTTTCTGATGGCTTTTGCCTCAGCCAGACGGGTTAGTGATCTTCACACCCTCTCGGTTGACCCAGCCTTTTTCTGGAGCTCTCACACGAGTGTTATGTTTACCAGTGATTGCTCCTTTCTGGCCAAGAATCTGATACCGGAAACTACTCCGCCTCCTCCCTGTATCGGGACTCTTCCTTCTGTTGAGGGTAAACACCCTTTGCTCTGTTCATTTGGAAGGGTAGGATCGATTTTCTGTCTCTTATTCCTGGTCAACAGAAGATTTCTCCTGAATCCATTTCTCGATGGATTTGTCTTGCTACTCATGCAGCTTCCGCTCGTCTAGCGACTTGCGATTGTTTTACCAATTGTTTTTCAGCCTCGATGTGCGTGCATTGTTTACCTCTTGGGGCTTATACTAACTCCGTCATGTTGTCGGATGTTATGCTGGCTGCCTACTGGAAAAATGCTACTTTCTCCACTTATCTGCAACAGTTGCAGGAGCAGGCAGAGGACCTTCATTCTAGGGACACTCTTTCTTCTGCTCAGGCTGTTGTCTATCCCAGCCATTCAGCTTCTTACAAGGTCAGTTCCATCTTTGTGCTGTTACTGCCCTTTCTGTCCGTGCGTCGCACATCACCATATACCTCATCTCTCATTGTCTTTTACTAATGTTTTTGATGCTATGGTTTGATAGGCCTAGCGACCTCTTCCTCTGCCCACGGTTCCAGTGCTATTGAGTTCTGTGTGGGTTGGTTATGTGATTCCCTCCATCCTATTGTCTATTCAGACTGTAGTAAACAATTGTAGGGTAGGTTGATAAGAAATCTAAATTTTATAGTAAATTTCCTTTCTTATTATACCTACCACAATTGTTTACATGGAGGCCCTCCTGTCTTCTTATTCGGGTAAGAATCCTTCCTCCCCGCTGATCACATAACTCCTATGTTGACAGACTCAAAAAAAATGGTTTGATGACTGCCTTGCGCACTGGTTGATGGAAGTCGTGGAATTGTACTAAGGGAAGAGCGTCCCCTACTGGGTGTGCGCCGATGGCGCTCGGCCCAGTTTTGGCTTATTTTTTCATGGTGTTTTTACACCATTTTTCTTTCCCAACTCTCTTGGGAAAGATTAAAATAGAGAGTATTTTATCCGAGTTAGGGTTTTCTACTGTAGTGCAAGCCTGTAGTAAACAATTGTGGTAGGTATAATAAGAAAGGAAATTTAGTATAAAATTTATATTTTTTATTCAATTAACAGGAGAGTACTCTATAACATATATTCAATTAACAGGTCAAATTTGTACTGGAGGTATGGTAAATGGTTTTGTGTTGGGAAATTATATTCAGTTAACATGGTTATTCAGTTAAGAGATATTCAATTAAGTGGGCTACACTGTAGTAACTAATGTCAACACATCTTACCAAATAAGTCCAAAAAAATCAAAATAACCATTCCGGTAAATTATGTTAAATTAAGTTCATTGTTTCAGTCTACTCCAACCACCAAAAAATTAGACAGGTCGAGAAATCATATACACAACAGCAAAGAGCATAGATTCTAAATTAAAATTAGCCAAAAAGCCAACTACAAACTCCTGTGCTATCAAAATCAAACCACATGGTAGCCAGACAAAACAATTTAGGTATGTATTCTGGATGCCATGCCATCATTTACCCTGAATACATTAAACCCATAAGTTTTGCACATTTGGCTCAACCCAAGTCTCATAGTCATTCTTTTACATATTATCAAGCAATGTCTGGCTCAACGAAAATCAAATGCTCATTTTCTACAAGCCTTGCCTGGCTCTGAATTGCTTCAAACCCCATTTCGCTACATATTATCAAACCATGCGTATCTCTGAACTGCATCAAACTCTACAGCACTACATAATAAAACATATCAAGCCATGCCTGATATGTTTAAATAGCCCAAGATCTGTCAAATAAGAATGTTACTAAGGTAACACATGCCTCCCCCCCCCCCCCATGTGACCTTCACCTTGCAGATGCGGCAGAAACTATTATACACAACACACCTCCTGACTGTCCTTAACATTTGTAAAAAGTTCAACAATTGTACTATGATTCGTTTCTGAGTTATGGCTGAGACACGAAAAAACAATAATATCATCAGTAAGAACAACAATAACAATAATAGGAATACAAACATTATTATCATCATTATTATTCTTACTATCATTATCATCATTGCCATAACCACTATTACTAAAGATTAATAAGTTAAGTGGGTACAGTGACGAAAACCCATGAATGAGTATGTGAACATTTCCAAAACATTTTCTCTGAATGTGGCTTAACCTCCACCCCACCAACATTATGAAGTAGTATCAAAACCTGACTTTTGGTGCAAGCATTTGAAACTCCAAATCTTTGTTTCCAAATATTCCTTTACCATTGGAACAAGGAACATATTTCTTCTAAAGGTTATGCAAATGGATTCAATCTATAATGAAATTTCAAAACACATTTTCTTTAGACCCTAATAAAGGCCAAAAATTTGCCAAATCCCAACATGGTATAAATAAAACACCAGAGAATTTTTTTAAATTCCATGTGACGCAGAACCCTAGCAATCAGGGTGATTGGAGGCATGAAGAGGCCCTACAGTACCCCCAGTCCGCTGTACATTCCAAAACCTTAAGCAGAACTTCACAACCTTTTTGTATGATTCAGAAGCAAAACTGTCTACATTGCACCCCGTCTCCTGTCTTATTGGTTTATTACACATCCACAATATTGCTGTAATAATCAGCCTTATCGGTCATCTCCCTTGGTATCCAATCCATTTCTAAAGAAATAGGATTACCAAAATAAAGAGACTGCAAACGTGTAATGCAATTCTTGCAGTTCACACTTCATTCCCTCAGATACGATTGTACAAGGAGCATGGTTACCATTGAACCACTTGATTATGCAGTTATGTAATTCTGTTGTCTTTAACATCACAGTGATCTCAACACTCCACTCATCACAATAAGCTCACCTCAAGTTGAACTTTGCTTCTTTTCATCATCTGTCCAAAGCTCATGCACCATAATACCAATCATATTAGCCTCACAAGCTGTATACCCTGTGACTAGCATGATTGTACACTATCTTGGAACACTGTATTCTGTGACTTAAATCTCTAAACTTTAAACTACCTATGTGGTCTTTCCAAAATTTGATTTGAATCAAACCAAGCCACGGAATTACCAAAAAGGAATTCCAAGAAGCAGCTTCTTCAATATGAGTACTTAAAGTGTTATGTCGTAATTTGAGTAATGTTACCCAACACTTTTGACACAGAAATTATTGGTCCCACTAACATATCTGTGTGCAGGGTATAAATATCTATGGTGGTATGCTGCATGTAGGTCATATTTAAACATCCTACAATTTCTTTCTGGATACAATAATGGAATGCGCAAGTCTTTCCATAAATGTTTGTTTATATGTCTCAGATCCAAAATTACCCTTTCCTTTCCATTTGGTCATTTTGAAACCATAAGATTCACAACATAGGGCCTACAGGTTCATTCAACTATCAGTCCATTGTCCTTCAACTCATTAATGGCTTGTACAACAAGAGGCCTTCATCGCTCACCTGACAAAGTGGTTCAAAGAAGTATTTTGTGTCACATTCAGTTAGCCATGGTTCATCAAGGACCCAAGTTTGTTCAATTTTGTTCCCTGAGTTAATCTTTGGGCATCTATATTGGGGCCTAAAATTTAGCTTAGTACAGTATGAGGAAATTTCTTTAAAAGTCCTCTTTTTCAGATCCACCACTCAGAATCCTTTCAGATCTGGTATACAACATCTCAATAGAGGTCAGATTCAAATTTGTTCAAATTATATCCTTGGATTAATAATAGTCTATCTATGGGAACCCAAAGTCTAACTTATTGCATTGTGTGGAATATTCTTTAAAATCTTCTTCATCAGATCCACCAATCAGACCTGGTTTAATATTTGTGCTCTCTATGGGGGATCAAGTTTGCTCAAATCCATTCCTTAGTGTTTTCCCATATTATTTGCCTTTCAAACTGCAGTGACATAATAAGTCTGGCACTACTTGACTACAGCTGATAGAACTGGAAGCAGCCAGGAAGACGAATGATAATAATCATCTGACAGGTCACCAGAGTTATGAATAATTTCATGACTTCATTCCTCTGTCATTGTGTGAAGAAATGAAGAGAAATGCAGTCAACAAGCACATTGCTGAAATAGGTTTTTAAATGCACTTTTAAATGTGGTGCTTCAAAATCAGATGTTAAGTTGAAGGGATGTAACTTGGGTAAAATTGTTGCAGATTATTCATAAGTGTAGTAGTAGTTGCACACAGAACAAGAGCACCGCTGGGCATTGCATCATACGCCCGTGAACTGTTCAAATTGTACCATTTTAACACATTTGCAATTTTTTTAGAGTGCGAGAAATTTATGCTGGCATATATATATATGTTACGGTCAGACTTTGAAATCAGTGATTTTGTGAAATGACTAAATTTTTCAGTCATTTGAGAAAAAGACTAACAAGTTTGAAGCCAATCGAAAAACAAATACTAAAGTTATCATCCGGAAACCAAATATTTGACGAAGAATTCTAAGTCCAACAGGGGCCATAATTCAGGCAAAAATTGTTCAGACCGACCCCATATTCGAACTTGACCTGTATTTTGTTGTGATTAAACCACATACCAAGTTTGGAGCCGATCGGAAAACAAATACTAAAGTTATCATCCGGAAACCAAATATTTGACGAATTCTAAGTCCAGCAGGGGCCATAATTCAGGCAAAAATTGTTCAGACCGACCCCATATTCGAACTTGACCTGTATTTTGTTGTGATTAAACCACATACCAAATTTGGAGCCGATCGGAAAACAAATACTAAAGTTATCATCCGGAAACCAAATATTTGACGAATTCTAAGTCCAACTGGGGCCATAATTCAGGCGAAAAATGTTCGGACCGACCCCATATTCGAACTTGACCTGTATTTTGTTGTGATTAAACCACATACCACATTTGGAGCCCATCGGAAAACAAATACTAAAGTTATCATCCGGAAACCAAATATTTGACAAATTCTAAGTCCAACTGGGGCCATAATTCAGGCGAAAAATGTTCGGACCGACCCCATATTCGAACTTGACCTGTATTTTGTTGTGATTAAACCACATTTGGAGCCGATCGGAAAACAAATACTAAAGTTATTGTTCGGAAACCAAACGGACGGACGGACGGACAACGCCATACTATAATACGTCCCGTTTTTCAAACGGGCGTATAAAAATCTAATTTACAAATCTATATTAAATATTCTAAGGGAGATAATCTGGTTAAATTCATTGCAGATTAAAATTTTGGAACAATGAGCATTGCATGTTCACTTAATAGTGGTCATGTTTGAGAAGTTTCATCAAAATTGGTTCTTCAATGTAGGATGAGTTGCACACACAAGACCTTCATTTGGAAATCTATAATAAATCTAAGTTCAAGTGAGAAAACCTGGTTAAATTTCTGGCAGAACAAAAATTTTGGAAAATGCATATATCCACTTGTTAGTCGTAATGTATAAGTTTCATCAAAATAGGTTGATAAATGTAGGAGTTGCACACACAAGAATCTCTAATAGAAATCAAAATCAAATTTTCCGAGTTGAAGAGGAAATAGCCTGGTTAAGACTGTCGTAGATAAAAGTTTTTAGAATATTTGCATGTCCACTTGTCAGTCATAATGCATATGAAGTTTCATCAAAATTGGTTAATAAATGTAGGAGGAGTTACACACACAAGAATCTCGAATAGTAATCAAAATCCAATTGTCTAAATTGAAGGGGAGATTACCCAAATCATCACAGATAGAAAATTTGGAAATATGCACATATTCACTCAGTGGTCATGTTGGAGACATTTCATCTAAAATGGTCCATTAATGTAGGAGCAGTTGCATACACAAGAATCTCATTATGAAATCTACAATAAATAATAAGTTCAAGGAAGACAAAATGGTTAAAGCTGTTGCAGATACAAAATTTTGGAGTATGCGCAAATCCCCTTATTGGTCGAAATGTTTGAGAAGATTGATCAAAATCTGTTAAAAATGTAGGAGTTTCATGCACAAGCATATTGGATGTATGAAGGGACGGTCCAGGATGACAACAATAGTGCTCCTACTTCTTCCACACTCACAAACAGATGTTTTTTTCCCACAAAATATTGTAAGGAGTTAAATTAATAATACCAACTATTTTCAGAAATTTTGTGGATTAACAAAAAACAACAACAAAAAAACCTCCTCTCCCTCGTCATGAAATTGGGGGAAAAGTGCATGAGAAAAAAACAAAGTGGTTTAATATGCCTAATTACCTTCACAAAATGAAAAATATTTAAATGTTTTTATCATCATTTCATTGATGGAATGAAGAAAATTTCTCTTAAAAATTCCAGTATATACACTGGTATATATACAATTTTTTTGTTTCATCCATAAACCTGAGATGATTTATTCAGTTTCTTTCAATGCCAACATCTAGTCTAAAAGATCCCCGAGGAACCCCAGGGAATGAAGCATTGCCTGTTTACCAGGGAAAATAAATCCTACTTTGCTAGTATAACAGGAACCAGATATATCCTGCTTTGCTAGTATAATAGGAGCCAGATAAATCCTGCTTTGTTAGTATAATAGGAACCAGATATATCCTGCTTTGCTGGTACAATAGGAACTAGATATATCCTGCTTTGCTAGTATAACAGGAACTACATAAATCCTGCTTTGCTAGTATAATAGGAACCAGATATATCCTGCTTTGCTAGTATAATAGGAACCAGATATATCCTGCTTTGCTAGTATAATAGGAACCAGATAAATCGTGCTTTGCTAGTATAATAGAAACCAGATAAATCCTGCTTTGCTAGTATAATAGGAACCAGATAAATTCTGCTTTGCTAGTATAATAGGAACCAGATATATCCTGCTTTGCTAGTATACTTGGGACTAGTAACCAATGTCGATGATGGTATGAGTCTTCTGAAGTGGACAACACAATTATTATTAACTAAACCTCACTTTAATACTGTGTTGCTGTCATGATCAAGCCATAGATATGGAAAGTGGCATCAGATCCCAATAAACAAGCATATTGAAGAACAGGATTGATATCTTTATGTATCTTTTGCTTTTACTGATGAAATGCTGTTATGTGATAAACTGTTGAAAAGGGCTCTCTGAGCCCTTTCCAACAGCCTGTAATATAACACCATTTCATCAGCATAACGAAGAAAACACTACACTGATCCTTGACGTTCGGGCCGATCAGATCAGCCTTAGCACTTAGTCACTTAAGTTCTTTCAATATTATGGCTAATATTTCAAGCACCATGAATAATACATAAAGATTCAATGTTGTTAAAACCTTCAGATCCCATTCAAAGTTCCAACCCAAAGTCAAATAAATTCTGCTGATGTTTTAAATGGAGTCAGAATTTTTGTTAAGTCACATTGTGTCTCTAAAAGAATTTCAAACATGTATATTTTGCCTGTATGGCATAGCCATGACAGATTAGAAAGATCGTTGGACACTGCTCTGCAGGTTATGATATGATATGGGCAAGTTTATCAGCTCAGTCATGCCATTCAGCTTGAACTCAGCTCCTTGAGGATTCATCTGACTGATGTCGCATATGCTAGCATTCCATTACACACACACACACACAGGGAGCAGTGACTTCTTCATAATACTTGAACAACATCCATTACATGCACTCCAATGCCGATCTTCTGCAGCTAGATGTCGACTAGCTCTTCAGCCAGCTTATGTCACCTTGGTTCATGAGTCAATCAAATGAAGTTGCACCTTGTCCCTTAACTGTTTTGCATTTTGTCATTGAGGACAGACTTCTGACTTCCACACTCACATCAATGTGGTTGCCATCCCTAGGGTGAGAGCACCGATACTTTTTTTGCCCGGACTTTGAGGTGGTTCATTTGAATCTCAGTTGAGAAATCATACTCTCGACTGGCCGGGTAGTTTGCATTACAAATAATATTTCAGTGCATAAAGTTTGTACTTTGTCTTCTTCTTGGCATAAGCTAACTCCATCTCATTGGACATTATGTAGGTAGCTTATTGGTGGAAATGCCTTGCCTTTCTCTGATTACTATTGTCTTTTGCAGAAGCAGACAAAGGACCTTTCTTCACTGGCTCCTCTAGGCTCTGGTTCAAGCTGTTGTTCATCTTTATTACTAGCTTTGTCCAAGGTATTTTGGACTTCACACTTGGAGAAAACAATTGTGAGCAGGTTTGTGAAAAATTTAAATTTTCTCTCTAATCGTGCCTAGCACAAATGTTTTCAATGAGGTAGAGGGATCCTCTTTTCCGCCAACTACATAACTTTGCACTGGCTAAATCATACAGAATTAAACGTCATCAATGCATGTTGCGTATACTTAAGTAGTATAGAGAAGAGCATTTTTACTTTGCTAGCACTGGCCGTGCTCAGCCCATACATAATCTTTGGCTAATTTTTCTCAATATTTTTGCACCCTCTTTGCCAAAGTTGTTTCCTTTTGAAAAGTGTTTTCTGAATTAGGGCCTTGCACTGTAGTGCAAGCCTGTTGTACACAATTATAATAAATATGATAACAAATGAAATTTACAAGAAAACTTGCATAGCTTTTAGGTTTATGACCATGTAATCTCACCATCAACATATCTAATTATATTTAATAATGAGGCATGTACAATAATGGAAAGAAGTTTTCTGAGACACTATACACTGTTTTTCAACATCAGAATATTCCGTCAAAGATACTGCAAAATACATCAGATTGATCCCTTGAATATGTTTTCTTCTCTGAAGGCCTGAAAAGAGGAATAAAACATAAAACACAAATTCATAGCTTAATAAGAATGGTACTCATTAGATAACTGAACAGAAAATTTATAGCTTTTTTAACAAAACGTGATGCTTGCCTTTCACATTGAGCTACTGCATTCATTTTTTATCCTGTGCAATGTTTCAATATTTTAACCAAGGAAGAAATTCTACAATGTGAGTTAACCAAATTGAACTCCAAATATGGACAATTGGTGGTAGAGTAAGTCTCACATTGTCGCATCCTAGTCAAAGGAATAAACATGTTAGCTGTTTATCACTGTCAAACACCGGAGGATTTACCATACCTTTCAAACAAATATGACATATTAATTGCACAGTTATGGAATATATCCCTGTTAATTGCCAAAAACGATTGTATTCGATTGTTCATTGGTACAGATGCTTTGATAACCACAAATATTTCTGCATACAGACTTATTTAGCCTTGAAATATCCAGTATTTAACTGGTAGAGTGCTAAATACACCTCAAAGGGAATTTGTAGCATGTGTATATTTTTTTCAAAGATGCCATTTTACTAGCACTGGGAGCTCTAAATTTGATGCATTTGGTCCACAGATGTTTGTTACAATTTACTGGAGAGTGCCTGTCAACATTCTATAAGTTGTAACAAAATAATTTGATATTTTTTATTTTTATATTACTTCACAAACAACATGCTAATGCTATCAGTGTACAGTCACTAATGCGACATTCAGCACTTTTCAACACAGCCGTGACTGTCTTCTAGAACTCTATCAGTTAATCCATTATTATACTTTGTTTCACTGTGCTCTGTGAGCGAAGCTGAGTCAAATAAACTACAATTGACTATATTGGCAGTTCATCACTAGTGTATAGATAAATCACTAAACTCAGTAATTTTCAAGTTATTTTAACTGAATATTCTGACATCAGATTTGATGGTCAGTTAACAGGGTTCTTCTTCTGCATCAGTTAACCCTTTACCCAACAAATCGGCCACATTTGCCTGTGTAATATGCAAATTCTGCAGTTGAAAAAATATTATTTTTCAAAAACTTTCAACAAAACCATATCGTGTGACCCCTTGTTGGAACGAGCTCGTCGAGCTCGTTCCAATGAGGGGTCACATGATATGGTTTTGTTGAAATGTTTTGAAAAATGTGAAAAAATGATATTTAAAATAATAAATTTTGATATCGTCTGCATTGGGTAAAGGGTTAAATATGTGATTACTTGAGAACATAGGCAGGAGAGTGAAGAACAATTAAGGACATCTGAACATTGGTATTTATTGCAGTTTGGGGTTTTAACAACACTTCTAACAGTCACAATCATATCATGCTTCAACCATTTACCTGAAGGACTGGCCTTATCTGCCGAGTGCAGTACACAAGTTAAAGGAATGGTCATTATGAATGAAAGTATTTCCTTGTGAAGTCAAAATCTGGGGACTTCATATTGAAATTTTAGTTAACTGGTAGATTTCTTACTCATTTTTCAAAGGTAAATTATAACTTTGGTTTTTTTTTTTTTAAAGACACAATTTTACCAGCAAGGGACTCTGTCTTTTTCCTTCCAAAACACTTAGTTTAGCAGGATTTGTTTATAAATCAATATTTGTTACAATTTATTGACAAGTACCTGTTGGCACTCTCCAATAAATTGTAATAAAATAATAAAAAAACAAACTATTTTTTTATTGTCTGAGGGGCCTGATTTTAGGGAGAAGTGACTTCTCCCTCCAGAGACTTTAAGGAGAAGTCAGGGGCCAGGAGGGAGAAGTCAGTGGACATGAGGGAGAAGTCAGAAAAAAACCATATATGACATCGTGACAAAATAAATGTACATAGGGGACACAACAATAGCTAACATGATGAATTGTGGAGAAAAAAAAAAAAAGTTATGCAAACATACATACATGTACAAAACTAAGTCAGATGGTATATAACAAGAATGCAGGTTAAGAATGTACCCCCCCCCCCCCCCCCCCCCCCCACTCACCTAAAAAAAAACCTACGTCTTTCATGGTTTCTGAATGCCTTAACTCTTTCCTACCAGTGATGACTATGGTTACCATGCAGATGATTTTGTATTTGCCTCAAAGAAGTGGATTTGAAATTCCGCATTACCTATTGTGAGAGTGTTCTTCTCTATAACAGAAGGTATATTCTTTTTAAAAAAAAAATTGAAGTATTTAAAATAAATTTCAAGTTCACATAAGAAGCTGGGTCATTCATGGTTTCTAAATGCTTCAATTGAATTGAAAAGCGTAGTTAAAAAAGTTTTCGCCGCCCTTCATTAATTAAGTATTACTAACAATTTGAGTTAATTTATTTCTAAGGTAAATGACAAAATATTTCAGTTGTCTCCTTTCCCTTTGGCGCTGGGTAATAATACCAATACACTGTGCAGAAAATGACAATTTCTGCCAACCATCTTACACTGACACATGCGATTAGTGCTATGAAGGCCTGCCATTCTTATCCATCCTAATATGTGTGATTTCTATCGTAACCTTATTACATTTAACCCCCTTCCAACACAAGTTTTCAAAGAAAAACTTTCAATGCAAATTGCATTGCGAATTTAAATGGAACCAATTTTTCAATGGGAAAGAGAGTAACTGTTAGCAATTTCAACTTTTTATGGATGAACTGTCTTCTACCCATTTTCTTTTGTTTTGAAACGGTTGTTTACTTTAATAAATTCTAATTGACATAATGCATGTTATGTGTGATTAGTTGTTTTTGTTGGCACTCTGTTTTTAAATAGCTATTTTGTGCTAGTTGCTACCAGTTGGGGTGAATTGTTCGAACAAACCATTAAAACTCTTTCCAGATATAACAAATTGGGCTAGTTTAGGATATTTTCAAAGCCATATGACAGATTTTAACAGCAGCTGTGTTTACTTTGTTGTGAATGCAGAAGCGTCTTTTTATGGAAATAAAACATAAGAAAATGCATAAAACTGTCATGTCTCCCAAGGGAGTTTTGGAGGGCGACTTGAATTTTGCCCCCAATGTCAGTCAAGGCGACTTCTCGCCCTAGTCGCCCACTCAGCTAATTTCAATGAAGAGTCACTTAACCCTTTACCCAACGCAGACGATATCAAAATTTATTATTTTAAATATCATTTTTTTTTAGTTTTTAAAAAAATTTCAACAAAACCATATCATGTCACCCCTCACTGGAACGAGCTCACTGAGCTCGTTCCAATGAGGGGGTTACATGATATGGTTTTATTGAAATATTTTGAAAAATTTAATTTTTTCAACTGCTCAATTTGCATATTACGCAGGCGGATGCGGGCGATTCGTTAGGTAAAGGTTAAAAGACATTCTGCATTTTTCAATGGAGTCCTGGTGGTGGCTTCCAGCACTCACTAATTGACTGATACAAGTTGTCTTTTCCTTGAAATCTATATTGTTGGATTATCTAAAACACTTTCAGCATGTTTCTATAATATGACTCAAGTCAACACTTTTAGTGTAGAAGCTGATCTGATCAACATAGAATGTTTTTTTTTTTTTCGGCAGTAACAGAATTAAAAGAGCAATGATATGTGATGAATTTGGAATCATGTGTTCGGTTAATACAGGTTACTACTCAGAGTGTTCTAGTGATTCCTCCCCACAGAGCGGTCATCATCTTTTGCCTGCATGAGAGGTGGGGCTCTGGTTGCCTTTTTGCATATAGTCATATATATAAAAATTACACAGACGAAATTTCAATTTTGTTTCTATTAACCAAACCAAATATCATTCCTGGTTTAAACCTTTAACTGACAATTTTGACAAAACTTTTTGTGTATGTTGTTCAAAGCAGATATGGAGCCAACATCAAGATCAGTGGTGGCACTAGCATGACCAATGGACACAGGTTTCCATAGTTTCCCTTTATCACAGATAAAATATAAATACATGATGAGAATAGATAGAAAATCAAATCAAATCATGAAAACTCTGGTTTTTCCTGGGTGGCTATGTCATCAGTGATGATCAAATTTAAACATGTTTTTTTTCAAAAGTTTGATTATTGAGACTGTTCAACACAAGAAAAATTATGGTAGTGTGGTGTGAAAAATGGTTTCATTATGTCTTATGTAAATAAAATTTTGGCTCAAGCACACTGGGTTGCCATCACTTTAGAGAGCGTTTTTTCTTGTTATGTCAGTACTTGTCTGTGAGAAAGTTTAATTTTATTACATTCTGATTTCACTATCTCTCCATTACTTCTCTCTTTGTACTTTTTTCAAATTGTACCAAGTCCAATTTCATAAATTTCCTGAACCCCTTTTATGCTGCTTGACTTGTTTTTTTACGTATGTCAGGCTGAAGAAAAATTTTTGATTCTCAGGCAATCCCTCAATGAAACTGAATCCCCTCAAAGGACATTTTTATTGCCTTGTTATGTCATCAAATACCACTAAAATTGGGAGACTCAAAACTTTTAACGTTTTTTTATTGAGGTATCTAACTGAAATGTGTGTGAAAAGACAGTGGAAATCCTCTCAATCCATGCCCACAATATGCAAGAAAAAATAAAACCCACCCTCACTGATAAGAAAACAAATTGCCTGAGAAGCAATTAATTTACTTTGTGTGGCTTGACAGTTTTTTTTATAATAATAATTTGTAATTATCAATTACCTAGAAAAGTGAAACCGCCCTTCCGGAGATATTGTATGTGGCAGTGCATGAGATGGTGGGGTAGATACCCAAGCAATTACACGTCCAAGTGTCTTGGGTGAATTTCGATCTGTCATCATCTTCTTTGGTTCACTGGGCCCAAATGATTCCGATTCTTTAAAGGTATCAGTGTCATTATTCTCAATATCTTTGCTCCTGAATGTGGATGGACAGACTGGTGCCCCACCTCCTTTCTGTGGACTCCAATTTTGCATCAAATATCCTATTCTGTTGGATTCCATGGCATTATCCATGACAACGGTTGGAACACATGTACTTTTCTCATTTTGGCGATGAATATCATTGGATAATATTGATGTGGTGCAATGTGGCTCTTCACAGTTTTCCATGTTGGCAGAGAATTCATATGGCAAGTCAAAATTTCCATATGAAGCTAATTCTTCAAAGCTGAAATTTGAGAAACAGAATTTAGAATAAGCATTTTGGAGTGACACACATACGTTGTTGAGTGTAAAAACTTCAAAGTTGTTAATTTATGATGTGAAGTTATACCACCGAAAAAAGAGAAAATGATAGGTGAAGATATGAATAGCTAGCTGCACATACAAATTTTTATCACAATTCATGTACCACATAATAAATTTAACCCTTTACCCAATGCAGACGATTTCAAAATTTATTATTTTAAATATCATTTTTAAAATTTTTTCCAAAAATTTCAAGAAAACCATATCATGTGACCCCTCTTTGGAACGAGTTCGATGAGCTCGTTCCAAAGAGGGGTCACATGATATGGTTTTGTTGAATTTTTTCGAAAAATAATATTTTTTCAGCTGCTGAATTTGCATATTACGCGGGCGGATGCGGGCGATTCATTGGGTAAAGGATTAACAGTGTTGGACAGAAGAATGGCAAAAAAGTTGAACCTCTGCAATAATTTTGTAATATCCTCAATTTGCTACTTACCAAATACTGTAACATGCCTGATTTATTGAAGAAGATTGTGTTAAGTTTTTCCTCTGTGTGTTTGTAACCATTTTGTCCAGTATCAAATTCAAAATCACTGTCAGCATTTAAAAAAAAAAAAAACCTTGAAATTTCCAAACAATCTAAAATTCTATTTGATGCCCACTGGGAAACAACTCATAGAGCATCTGCTAACAGAACTAGACCAAGGTGCATGGAGCATTCATCTGGAAAAAGTCCATAGGTTTTTCACAGACAGTCCAACATTTTAAACATAGATGTGAGTCTTCCATGGAAGACGTGTGTCGCCTGCACTATATTTTAATATTTCAGACAGAATTCTAAGTGGAAAAGGGGCATAACTCTGGAAAAAATACAGCGGATCAAAAAATAAAATAGGAGGTGCACAATGCCATTATGTGATAAAGAATCACTGAAAGTTTCATCAAAATCCATTCATAGGTTAAAGTGGAGTGGCGGATAAGAGAAAGTGTGACGCGGACGATGCGGACGACGCAAGACGACAAAAGTAATCCCTATATGTCGCTCCCCACTTCGTGGGGCGCGACACAAAAATAATCAGTCACTCATTATTTGCCAGATTTTAGCTGTTAAACTGCTAAGGTTTTAGAGATTTTGTTTTTAATGCTTTCCCATGATCACCCATGTCAGAATGTACGGGGTGGGCAAGCACCCATCAAAAAGGTTCCCAGTGGCTTTCTAAATAAATATATATGATTATTATAAAGCTTGAAGTGTCACACATGAAATTATTTAGACATCTTGGCCTTGGTTTAACAAACCTGTAAATAGTCATTATAAACACCTCTTATGCCAAATTTAAAAGCATTTGAAAGAATGCTTTGGGGAAAAGAGGATTTCATTGCTTGAGTGCAACAAGGCACCACCTGCTGTGCTGTAGTATTGCAGATGACACCTTGTTGTACTTAAGATTTATTAATGGTGTTTTTTTTCATTAACCAGTGGGGGTCAGATTCAAGTTTGTTTAATTCGAATGCCTGAATTAATATTTGGGCTCCATATGGGAACCTGAAATTTAACTTAGTACAATATGAGGAAATTTCTTCAAAAATCTTCTTCAGATTCACCTGTCAGAATCCTTTCATATTTGGTTTACAACATCTCTAGGGGAGTCAGATTCAAGTTTGTTCAAATTGGTTCCCTGGGTTAATATTTGGGCTCCCTAGGGTAGCCCAAATTTTAACTTAGCATAATATGAGGAAATTTCTTTAAAAATCTTCTTCAGATCGACTAGTCAGAATGCTTTCATATTTCGTATACAACATCTCTAGGGGGGTCAGATTCAAGTTTGTTCAAATCAGGTCCGTAGGTTAATATTTGGGCTCGCTGTGGTAGCCCAAATTTTAATCTAATGGAATATGAAGAAATTTCTTTAAAAATTTTCTTCTTCAGATCCAACAGTCAGAATGCTTTCATATTTGGTATACAACATCAGATTCAACTTTGTTCAAATCAAGAGCGTAAGTTAATATTTGGGCTCCCTATGGGAGCCGGAATTGGTCATGTAGCTGAAGAATTAGAAATTCTGTATTCAGTACCCTCTAGAGGTGTGTAACTAAGATTAATCCACATAGGTTGTATCAAGGGGCTTCATAGGGGAGCCCCACATTTTACATTATGATCAACGCCAGAAAAGGCATGATGCTCAGACTAGGATTGACAATGTATCCTATGGAGATGGATTGCTTAATGTAGACTCATTCTTGGACAAGGTGAGTGCTTCAGGCCCTGTGGGGCCTCTTGTTTTTAAATGTTTTCCTAGGATTCACTATGCTGAAATGTTTCTCCAGTACCTTCAGTGTTGAAAATTGGCAGGGCACCCTCATATATTACTTCATGGGCTTAATCTGAACAATTTGTAAATCATTCTTACAAAGTTGTTATATTTCAAACAAGGAAGCAACTGGAGGAATGTTGCCCAATGTTTTGAAAATCTGGGGTCCCATGAAACCCTAAACTTGATGCCAGGACTTGATTTGAAGAAACTTGTAAATCATCCTTACATAGTTGTTATATTTCAAATAAGGAAGCAACTGGAGGAATGGACTGTGAGGTGAACATTTCTTAAATGTTTTCTCCATTAACCAATGTTTTGAAAATCTGGAGTCCCATGATACCCCTAAATTTGATGCCAGGATTTGATTTGAAGAAACCTGTAAATCATCCTTACATAGTTGTTATATTTCAAACATGGAACCATTTGAAGCAGAGGATTTGGAGAAGCTTTTCTAATGTTGTCAACACTACTAAACTGTTAAAACATTGGACCTCATGACACCCCTAAATTTGAAGCTAGGGGCTCGATTTGAACAACTTGTAAATCATCCTTACAAAGATATTGTATATCAAATATTGAAGCCTTTGAAGCAGTGGTTGGGAGAAGATTTTAAAATATTTTTTGCATTGTTAAAATCTGGACCGCAATAATACTCTAAATATTACCCAGGAGCTTGATTTGAACAAACTTGTAAATCATACTTACAAACATATTAACCCCATTTATGTATTTATTGGAGTTTAACTGGTAGAGTGCTGAATTATTTTTGGTCATGAAAATTTATTCACACATCTTTTCCTTGTTACAATTTATGGGAGAGTGCCAATAGGCACTCTCCCATAAATTGCAACAAGGTAAATCCTAACAGACTAAATAATTTTACGTCAAAGGTGATATATAGAACATCCACTGAATATGAAGCCTTTAAGTTGTAGTATCGACACTTCAGAATAAAGCCCAGATATGGGCTTCCAGCACTCTACCAGATAATGCCACTTTTGACAGCCAGGGTCACCTCGTATTAGCCAGTTTTATGGGTAGTGGAGACATTGCGCAGAGGTGAGCAAATGTAAGACTCCCCAACGTACTATCTCCATACAAGCAAGGTTAACATTGACTGAAGGAAAGTTCACCATTGATGTGCAGTATGCCTTAGTACATAGCACCACCATGCATCCACATGAGCAATCAGGATTAATGCTGGTCAGGATCAAACCATGGACCTTCCGGTTTGAAGTTCATGCTCTAACCACTGAGCCATCGCACTCCCATTAAAACCCAATCACTAATCAAGTTAAAACCCAAGGCTCCTATGGTACCCTTAAATCAGACCCCAGAGGCTTGATTTTAACAAAATTGTAAACCATCCTTACACAGATGTTATATGTCAAGCATGGACGCATTTGTACTGGTGATTTATGAGAATATTTTTCAACCATTTCCCCCATTACCTCCAGTCTTAAAATGAGGGACTTCCAGAAGGTCTCAATACTAAAACTGATCAAGCATTTTACTTCCATTTCATTATATTTATTATACTCCCTCTAAGGATGCTCCATACCAAATATCAATTGCTTGTGCTGTACAGTTCAGAAAAAATTCAAACAGTCCAGCAGTACTGAAAATTGAAATGTTGTGTTGAAGCAAAAATATTGGTTCTTTCATAAAAACTGCCAATATTGTTCCATAAACTTCCACGGAGCCAACCTTACTCTTCAGCTTGAAATGAAACTGAATATCAAATTATTACATTAATCAGTTCATGAAAAGAAGACTTAAACAAGAGGCCCCAAGGGGCCTGAAGCGCTCAACTGACAAGGACCCATTGCTTCTTCCCAAGGTGATTTAAGGATTTTTTTTTAACAATAATTGGTCCTTTATTTTTTACATTCATTTTTTTACTCCACTAACTGGGGCAGTAGTTTGAGAGAACAGGCACTGCCTAACATCTCAAGAGTTCCCTCGAGGAAATTGCATTATTACAAATACTTCATATATACAGAAAATTACCAATTTCCACACAACACATAGTAATAAAATCAAAGGGTAAAAAGGACTGAGAGCCTGATTAGTAAACACTTGATTTGAATAAACTTGAATGTAACCTAAGGATTTTATATACCAAATATCAACAGGATTCTGACTGGGTTGATCTGAATAAGAAGATTTTTAAAGAATTATACCCATATTGTTAAGTTAAAAATTCAGGCTCCTGCAGGAAACCCATATATAAATTCGGGGACTTCATTTGAGCCAATCTGAATCTGCCCCCACCACCCAAGAATGGTGTATAACAAGTATCAAATTACTCTGACTGGTGGATTTGAACAAGAAGATTTTTAAAGAACAGAGCCCAAATATGAAACAAGGGACAGGATTTGAATAAATTGAAGGATGTTGTAAAAACAGTTGCAAAAGATTTTGACCAGTGGACCTGAACTAGACAATTTTTAAAGAATTTTCTTCATATTCCACTAAGTTAAAATTTGGGTTGATAAGGAGCCCTAATATTAACTCACAGACTCAATTTGAACAAACTTGAATCTGACCCCCATAAAGATGCTGCATACAGACATCAAAAAGATTCTGACTGGTGAATCTGAAGATTTTCAAATAATTTTCCTTGTATAACAATAAGTTAAAATTGCCTCACACTTGTGATCATTCACATGAAATTTTATTGGAATTGGTCCAGCAGTTTAGGAGCCAAAGACTCAACGACCACCTTTACAACGGACAATGGATGAAGAGTGATCACTATAGCTCACCCTGACTTTCAGACAGGTGATCTAAAACAAAATGGTGGGTTTTTTTCACCACCCCGATCCAATAGAAGGGCAGCAACCTGATTTCAACAAAAGTGAAATGCTCCATACCATCACTCAAAAAACATTCATTACAACTGGGCCAATAGCTTTGGAGAAGATTCAAACACCACATATACAAAGCAAAACATATAATGGATGAAGAGTGATCACTCTAGTTCACCTTCACTTTCAATTAGAGTGGTGGCCGAGTGGATAAGTAGTGCACGGGTCTTTCATTCCAGAGGTCCCAGGATCGATCCCCTGTCGGGAAAAGTTCTTGAGGTGTCTGAACACTCTCTGTCAGCATCAGTTGTGGGGTTAATGCTGTCACAGCGAACAGTCCTATCGAAAGGGGGTGTAAAATGGCTGTCCTCTGTGCAGAGAAAGACACACTCTGTGCAGGCTAAAGATCCCTTTGTAGTATTCAAAAACAGCGAGGCCACGAAGTTGCCACTATGAAGATCATCCCACACACCTGCACCATTGGGTCAAGGAGAGGCGTTAATATAAGCTGCATAACTTATTCGCCAATCCTTGTATAAGAAATAAGATTAACCCTTTACCCAACGAATCGCCCACATCCGTCCGCATAATATCCAAATTAAGCAGCTGAAAAAATATTATATTTCGAAAAATTTCAACAAAACCATATCATGTGACCCCTCTTTGGAACGAGCTCGTTCCAAAGAGGGGTCACATGATATGGTTTTGTTGAAATTTTTTGAAAAAATTTAAAAAATATTTAAAATAATAAATTTTGAAATCGTCTGCGTTGGGTAAAGGGTTAAATAAATAAAATTAGGTGAGCTAAAAATGTAGAAGCATACATAATACAATATGGTTGCTGAAAACAGAATTCAATGTGTAGATAACATTTCATGAGGTTATCTATTTTGTGGGACAATAAGTTTCTACAACAAACCTGTCATCAAAACAAGATTCATCCACATCATACAAGTATATTCAACAAACCTGTCATCAAAACAAGATTCATCCACATCATACAAGTTTTCCCTATTAGGGGTACTTGTTTGTTGATTAAAACTAAGTTCGTCTGAAAAAGAAAAAAAAAATAGTTAAGTTAAGACCTAACCCTATCAATTCCGTATGCATTATTTTTCCCACAATAGAAAATTTGACAGTCAGTGAGCATAAACAAATTAGAAAGAAGGATTTGCACCAAATTAGTAAGGACTTATGAGTTTTGAAGAAATAAATAATTACTGATCTTCCCTATGATTTGTCTATCAACTATTTATTATTTATTTATTGGTGGTTTGGGTCACATACTTATGCACAATGGCTAATCGTGACCATGATAGTTTTACGGGTGGAGGAAGCCGGAGTACCCAGAGAGAACCACCGAGCATCGATGAGCTACTGTCAGCTCCTCAACATTCTAACTCTGTTCAAGCTCCACTCATGCAGGGTTACAGCAGTTGAGGACATGTGCACCATCAATGTGCAGTACGCCTTAGTACACTGCGTCATCATGCCCCCATGTAGGCAACCAGGATAAAGTGCCTTGCCCAAGGACACAATGCGGGTCGTCCCGGACGGGGATCGAACTCGGGACCTCTACCATAGAAGTCCAACCACTGAGCCACCACGCCCCTGTCTATCAACTGTACTGCACAGATACTATAGTGGAACAACTATGCCATTGAAAAACATTGAAAAACATTCAGTTAACAAGAGTATACAATTAAGGGAATTGGGTTCTTTTCCTGTATTCCAGTTTTGGAGTGAGCATTTATTGAATTATATCTTGTTTGATAGAGCTTATGGAGCTCTGTCAAACAAGATATAATAGACTGAATGCTTATATTGGATGCACTGAGGCTAAATAGGTCTTCAATGTTGTCAATGTAATTAATTACTAACAACCTATATGCAATTTACAACTCAAATTTGTTTTGAAGATTTGGTAAATGGTTAGTGTTTGAATATTATATGCAAATGGAAACAGGGTTATTTAATTAGGAAAAACTCAATTAAGTGGGCTCTACTTTTTCTGCAACACAGGGCCATGTTCTCTTCCCATTAACTGGTAGAGTGTTAAATTATTTTTGGTGAGCTCTCTCCCATAAATTGTAACAAGGCAAATCCTCACAGACTTATAATTAACTGATAGAGTGCTAAATTATTTTTGGTGAGCTCTCTCCCATAAATTGCAACAAGGCAAATCCTCACAGACTTATAACTTCACTTACAAAATTATCTGAGGTACATCTACAGAATATGAAGCCTTTGACTTGTGGTACCCACACTTCAGAGTAAAGCCCTAATCTGGGCTTTCCGAACTCAACCAGTTAAAAAGTTATGGCCCACACACTAAAACAAGAGGCCCCAAGTGGCCTTACTTGCTCACCTGCCAAAATGGTTCAAAGAAGTATTTGGGGTCACATTCAGTTAGACATGGTTCATCAACACTACAAAGAAATGAAGTCATGAAAGGCAAATTTTATGGAAAAACACTAAGAATGCATTTGAACAAACCTGAACCTAACATGCACCCCCCTGCCATCCCCTCACCCCACCCATAGAAAGTCCAAATATTAAGTCAGGGACTCAAACTGAACAAACTTGAATCTCACCCCCCCTATGGATGCTGCATACCAAATATCAAAAGATTCTGATTGGTGGATCGGAAGAAGATTTTTAAAGAATACTCCTCATATTGCACTAATTTGAATGTTTGGGCTTCCACAGAGAGCCCAAATATGGACCCAGGGATCTGATTTCAACAAACATGTGAATGAATCATCCAAAGATGTTATACAGGGTTCCCCCAGGTTAAAATCTTTGAAATTCCAGGCCATTCCAGGCCATTTCTCGGCAATTTTCGTGGATTTTCAAGGCCCCCATTTATGAAATTCAAGGCTTTTCAAGGCCGAGGCTGGCAAAGTTCCCTAAATTATCAGATAACGACTAGAAACTTTTTCTTATATTTCCCTTTGTTGGTAATTCTAACACTTGACATCATTTCTTGGAAAACTCTTTCTGAAAGCTATCCAAGCAATGATATCACTGATTAGAATTAGTGAGCCTGAGAAAGACATTTTCTTGTGTTTATCCTTCAACTGCAGTGTAATTACCAGGTGGCACAATAGCTATGTCTCTTGTACATGTACCGCTCTTCTAATTGAATACTTACTGAATGCAAATGAATTGATGCCATCCTTTCTCCCAATGAGTAAACTACATGTTACATGTAAATGACACATTTCGTAACCCACAATGTCTCCGGAAATGTCATTCGAAAAGTAAAATGTAATTCCGTTGTGGGGAAGTGTACCTTCCAACAAGCTTGGATTAAATCAACTGCATACTCTAACTGGTTACTGCCTGTTCCAGTTGAATGGTATTCAGCAAAACGCAGTAAGTGTCGAAAAGTTTTTAATGTTTCATACATGGGTGAATCATCCTTAAAATCGCACATGTTAACATTTGAGGTGAATAAGACAATAACACTTTCATTTGGAAATCCAAACTCGGAATCCACCGTGATGGCGACTGCCCGTGCCAGGACTTTAAGATGACGTTGTGGCAAATTCATCAGACATACATGCTGCGGAAATACTCAAATAGTTCAACTGAACAATCATCCATTTGTAATATTTCCAATATGAATAAATTATCCACGCACATGCGCTCAGCATTCGAAAAGGCAGAATTTACAATAAATCGTCCCATTGGCTTAAATATTCACCATTGTGCTTGCCCACATCAATAGCAACCATTCACAATGCTTGATTCAAAGGATTTCAGTGTCACATCACTGCAAAGTTCTATCAATAATGCACGCACTCACACTGGCGTAAATACTCCAAAATATGACCGGATTAATAAACCACACAGTTACATTTGCTGTAAATGCCGTAAAATATGTTCGGATTAAATTAGGCATCACAAAATTCTCTGATTTTCCATGCTTTTCAAGGTTCCCATTGGAAATTCAAGGCTTTCAAGGCCTTGAATGACCTTTTGACGAATTCCAGGCTTTTCCAGGTTTTCAAGGCCCCACGGGAACCCTGTTATATGTGAAATATGAAAGCCTTTGGAGCAGTGGTACGGGAGAAGAAGATTCTTTAATGTTTTTCCCATTACTCACAGTGTTAAAAAATGATGACTCAGCATTTTTTCAAAGTCCTGGAGAAGTACCCTTTGATCAATTGGGACCATTCCTTTCTGGTGTTTCTAAGGAAGCTTCACACAAAATAAAAATTTTCAGTGCCGTGTAGTTTTGGAGATATGGGCATTTTCATTTTTTTTCTATTTTTAGCTCTTGCAGATGCCATGGGACGACGGGAAATTTGGGGGGGGGGGGGGGGGGTACATAAATTAGGTACTTATGACCCAATAAGCCTCATATCAAATTTGGTTCAAATTGGCCTCTCAGTTTGGAAAATAGAAATTTTGGTACAATTTGGGCTCCCACAGGAAGCCCAAATATGAACCCAGAGACTTGGCTTTAACAACCTATATCTCACCGCCCTAAGGATACTGTATACCAAATATCAAAAGATTCTGACTGGTGGATGTGAAGAAGAAGATTTTTGAAGAATATTCCTCATATTGCACTAATGTGAACATTTGGGCTCCCATAGAGAGCCCAAATATGGAACCAGGGAATTGCTTTCAACAAATATGTGAATCAATCTTCCAAAGATGTTATATTTGAAATATGAAAGCTTTTGGAGCAGTGGTTTGGGAGAAGAAGATTCTTTAATGTTTAACCCATCACCTACAGTGTTAAAAAATGCTGACTCAGCACTTTTTCAAAGTCCCGAAAAAGTACCCTATGATAAAACTGATAGCAATTTTTTGGACCAATCCATTCTGTTGGTCCTAAGAAAGCTTCACACCAAATAAAAATTCTCAGTGCTGCGTAGTTTTGGAGATATGGGTGTTTTAAAATTTTTTCTATTTTTAGCTCCTGTGGTTCCCATGGGGCGACGGGAAAATTTGGGGGAGGGGGGGGGGGGGGATATAAATTAACTATGTATGACTCTATAAGCCCTCATATCAAGTTTGGTTCAAATCAGCCCTCTCAGTTTGGAAAATAGAAATTTTGGGCAGGGCAAAAATTTTTGCCCCTCTCATAACAACGGCCAATATAGTCCCTTGAACTTCTCTTGAACAATCTGAGTCTACACCTCAAAAGCAAGCTGCACACCAAATATCAAGTCTCTGCTACTGCTGATTCATGAGAAGATTTTTAAGGAAGATTTAGGCACACTTTTTGGGCATGGCCCTACCGTGGGGCAGGGCAATTTGTTTTGAATAAATTTGAATGGTCATGTGATAGGGAACATGCACACCAGATTTGGTCAAGTAGTTTGTGAGAAGAAGCCGATAATGTAAAGTTACGCTTTAAAGTGATCAGGTGAGCTAAAAAATGACAGATGGACAGTTGTCTGGACAACACCATAACCTAATACACCCATTTTTAAAATGATGTATAAAAATAAATATTCCTCACGCTATGTGAAACTAAACTGACAACTCATGTATACACCTTTTTAAAAAATCTGCAAGAGAAAGATTTTTAACCCTTTGAGACTTGAATTATTCTGACTTTCAAACATCACTGGGAATTCAGTTTCTTCAATGTTTTTCAAAATGCGACGTCAAACGTCGGAAAGAACAAATAAGATATTTTTCACATTAGTTATTAACTGGTTGAGGGCTAGATTATTTTTGGTGGTCTGAATTTGTTATTCAAAACTTGTTTTATTACAAATTATTGGAGAGTGCCCATAGGCACTTTCCAATAATTTGTAATAAAACAAATTTATATAAACAAAATAATTATTTGAGGTTGACTGAAAATGAAATATAAGCAAGGAAAGGGTTGGCTTTTGCTCTGGTATCCTCATTTTTTGAAAGGCCTGATATTGGCTACTAGCAATCAAACAGTTAAGAAGTCTTGACAGCAGGATTATATTAGTATTTTAAGCTGCGATAACATTTGGCTCAATGGTTGTCACTGAGCACTATTCGGGAGAAAATAGGAATTGTGGTTAAAGCTTTAAACATGAGGCCCCAGGGGACCTGAGGGCACTCACCTGACATGGTAGTCTAAATATCAAACCAGGGACTTGACTTGAATAAGCTGCATTCGCCCCTCCCAAGAAAAGCATATACCAACTAGATGAAGCGATTGTGCCCACACAATACACAGGATTTTCCTTCTATTTTCAGTTCCTGCACTTTTACGTCCCAAAATTGAGATAAACGCATAAAAAACAGACTTTTTTCCCAAACAAAATATTTTCAGCCTAAAATTTTTTCTTCTTCTTAAAACGCATAAAAAAACAAACAAGAGGCCCCAAGGGGCCTGAGGGCACTCACCTGACATGGTAGCCTAAATATCAACCCAGAGAATTGATTTTAACAAGTTGCATCTGCTCCTCCTAAGAAAAGCTTATACCAAATATCAAAGATTCTGACCAGCAGATCTAAAAAAAAAGAGAAGATTTTGAAAGAATATTCCTCATATTGAACTAAGTTATAATTCAGGCTGCCCATATAAGAACCCTGGGTCTTGGCTTTAACAAACTTGAATCTCACCCCCCTAAGGATGCTGCTCACCAAATATCAAAACATTCCGACTGCTGGATCTGAAGAAGATTTTTAAAGAAAATTCCTCATTTTGAACTAAGTTACAATGCAAGCTCCCACAGTGAGTCCAAATATGGACCTGGGGACATGGCTTGAACAAACTTGAATCTCACCCCCTAAGGATGCTGCATACCAAATATCAAAACATTCCGACTGATGGATCTGAAGAAGATTTTTAAAGAAAATTCCTCATTTTGAACTAAGTTATCATTCGGGCTCCCACAGTGAGTCCAAATATGGAACTAGGGACATGGCTTGAACAAACTTAAATCTCACCCCCTTAAGGATGCTGCATACCAAATATCAAAACATTCCGACTGCTGGATCTGGAGAAGAAGATTTTTAAAGAAAATTCCTCATTTTGAACTAAGTTATAATTCGGGCTACCACAGTGAGCCCAAATATGAACCCAGGGACTTGGCTTGAATAAACTTGAATCTCCCCTCCCCCCCCCCCCCCCCTCAATATCAGAAGCCGATTTGAACAAATTTGAATCAGATCCACCCCACAATGTTGCATACCATTTATCAAAAGATTCTGCCTGCTGGATCTGGAGAAGAAGATTTTTGAAGAAATTTGCCTGAAATGCACTAAGTTCAAATTTGGGGCTCCTATACTGAGCCCAAATATAAACCCAGGGGAGGGGGGGGGGCCGATTTGAACAAACTTGAATCAGATCCACCCCACAATGTTGCTTACCAAATATGAAAAGATTCTGCCTGCTGGATCTGGAGAAGATTTTTTAAGAAATTTGCCTGAAATGCACTAAGTTCGAATTCCAGCTTCTATAGTGAGCACAAATATGAATCTAGGAAGCCGATTTGAACAAACTTGAATCAGATCCACCCCACAATGTTGCATACCAAATATCAAAAGATTCTGCCTGCTGGATCTGGAGAAGAAGATTTTTTAAGAAATTTGCCTGAAATGCACTAAGTTTGAATTCAAGCTTCTATAGTGAGCCCAAATATGAATCTAGGGAGCCGATTTGAACAAATTTGCATCAGATCCATCCCACAATGTTGCATACCAAATATCAAAAGATTCTGCCTGCTGGATCTGGAGAAGATTTTTTAAGAAATTTGCCTGAAATGCACTAAGTTCAAATTTGGGCTCCTATACTGAGCCCAAATATAAACCCAGGGGGCCGATTTGAACAAACTTGAATCAGATCCACCCCACAATGTTGCTTACCAAATATGAAAAGATTCTGCCTGCGGGATCTGGAGAAGAAGATTTTTAAAGAAATTTGCCTGAAATGCACCAAGTTCGAATTCGAGCTTCTATAGTCAGGGCATGCCTTGAGTCGGGGCTGATCAGCCCAGGCCCCGAGATCAGCCCCAAGGAGCACTTGCTGGGGGCTTTTTTTCAAGCCCCGACATTTTCCACAAAAAAAGCACTAACAATAATGGACAAAATGGAAAATCAGCCCCGAAAAGGCCCCAACCTCAATATGTGGGGCACTTTTTTTTAGGCCCCCGACCATTTTACTCAAGGCGAGCCCTGTATAGTGAGCCCAAATATGAATCCAGGGGGCCGAATTGAACAAACTACAAACTTGAATCAGATCCACCCCGCAATGTTGCATACCAAATATGAAAAGATTCTGCCTGCTGGTTCTAGAGAAGAAGATTTTTGAAGAAATTTGCCCGAAATGCACTAAGTTCGAATTCGAGCTTCTACAGTGAGCCCAAATATGAATCTAGGGAGCCGATTTGAACAAATTTGAATCAGATCCACCCCACTATGTTGCATACCAAATATCAAAAGATTCTGCCTGCTGGATCTGGAGAAGAAGATTTTTTAAGAAATTTGCCTGAAATGCACTAAGTTTCGAAATCGGGCTCCTATACTGAGCTCAAATATGAACCCAGGGGGCCGATTAGAACAAAACTTGAATCAGATCCACCCTACAATGTTGCATACCAAATATCAAAAGATTCTACCTGCTGGATCTGGAGAAGAAGAGTTTTTTAATGTTTTTCCCATTGTCTACAGTGTTAAAAAGTGCTGACTCAGCACTTCTGTCAAAGTCCTGAAAAAAGTACCTTGTGATCAAACCGATAGGGATTTTTTTTAGCCATTCTATTCTACTGGATAAAAGTAAACTTTATACAAAATAAGAATTCTCTGTGCTGTGTAGTTTTGGAGATATGGCAGTTTTAAGGTTTTTCCTATTTTTAGCTCCCGAGGTTCCCATGGGGCAATGAGAAAAATTTTTTTTGCATCAATCAACTACTTATCACCCATTATCATCTCATATCAAATTTGGTTCAAATCGACCTCACGGTTCAGAAAATAGAAATTTTAGGCGTGGCCAAATTTTTTGCCCCTCTCATAACGAAGGCAAATAATGCCCGACAAACTTCTCTTGAACAAACCTTGATTCTAAAACCTCAAAAGGACTCTGTATACCACATATCAAGTCTCTGCTACTGGTGGTTCATTAGAAGAAGATTTTCAAAAAATTTGGCCATTTTTTCCCACATCTCTGCTCAATATGAGCCGAAACCTATTTGCATAAAAATCAAAATGCCCCCTATATAACCACTACTTATATGAAATGTAATTAAAATGTGGCAGTGGTTTAGGAGGAAAGAGGCTCAAACACCACCTTCACGCAGGCGACGGACGATGGATGGATGACGGATGAAGAGTGATAAGAAAAGCTCACCCTGACTTTCAGTCAGGTGAGCTAAAAATCAAAAAATAATAATAAAACAAATGACCACAAAGTGTCAACATGCTGTTTGATCCGTACGTCATAAGTCGTACAAAAGTATCAAAAGGTTAACAGATCAGAATTGATATGTACTAGTTGTTTTGCTCGGAACATTTATACTTAAATTCTACCTAGAAATTCTGTGGACTCTTCTCGCTGCTTCTGATATATATTGAGTTCTGCCCAGGTATCTTCAGTAATATGTGATGACAGTTGGTAGCTTTCATATGGTATATCTCTAATAGTGTCAAGGTTTGAAGTACAACATTCAGTCCAATCAGATACTGGAACATCTTCAAGAGTAGTCGATTCAAACAAGCAGTCACTACTATTTCTTTGCTGAAAACTTTCATCTCTGCTATTTGTTGCCATTCCCTACAGATTGGAGAAAATTTCAAACATACATAAGTCTGCCATGACAGAAATTGCATAAGCCAATTCACAGGTGTTTAGGAATCATTTAGGCAAGACAAATTTATTTCTAAGTGGAGAACATACAGATGACTGCATGTTGAAATGTTAGGCCTATCTGAGTTGGTGATATTTCAATCATTTGGTTTGTCTCATCATAATAACTGTAATTTAACCCTTTACCCAATATTGCAGCCAAAAACGGCCAGAAAAATTAAGCAACAAAGCCTACCACAACCCAAAATCACAGGTGCTCGTCGTATTATCAGAATTTTACATTTTAAATTAATATTAGGTCTATACTATCTATACTAATATAAACAGAAGGCCTGACACTCTTCAGACCGCGATTTTCAAAAAACGGGGAGGAAATAGCAATAATTTACCGATTTTGCTCAAATAAATGTCAGTTTGGCATTCTTTTTTCCATTTCGGCACCGAGATGGGCAAAAATTAGTTTTTATCACCATTTAAATCTCATTTTCATATACTCAGGCAAAATATTTCATCTCCGGCAACCCTGCTTATCCGGTTCACTTGCAATGAATTCTCCCCCCCTAGTTCATTGGTTGGTTACAAATAGCAACAACCTCCATGATGTGCGGGAAATTCAAAAATCCTGTAAGCGTTCAGAAGTTCAGACACTGAGAACAAACTATCAAAAACGTCAAAAAACGTGAAAGATTTTCAAATTATGTCTAAATCTTCAGAACAGCCAATGACAGTATCATGGTAACAAATGATATAAACCTCCTGTAATCTTACAGCAGCAGTCAATTATTATTTCGACCAATGAACGAGCGGGAGAGAATTCATTGCGAGTGAACCGGATAAGCAGGGTTGCCTCTCAGTCTCATCAATAATAATCCACTGCATATTCTAGGTCCTTCTTAAACATTTGCAGGTCTCAAACTGGAAATCAGGATATGAAAATGGGTCCAGAATCAATAAGAAATAAAAACAGATATCCTGGTAGCTCTTGTTGGAACCCAAAAGTTGGTTCCATAAGGTTCCCAGAGATCAAATACATGGCACCTGTTAACAGGTTTCCGTGAATTTCTGAAATCTGCATGTCTGGAATAACTATAATCA